>SMGT01011393.1:17070-65217 GCA_004794575.1 Lanistes nyassanus
ACAGCGCTAGTGTTGACTGTACAGCGCTAGTGTTGACTATACAAAGTTAGTGTTGACTGTACAGCGCTTGTGTTGACTATACAGCACTAGTGTTGACTATACAGCACCAGTTTCGACTATACAGCGCTAGTGTCGACTATACAGCTAGTGTTGACTATACAGCACTAGTGTTGTACCTGAGGGACCCACGGACAGGCAGTAGAAGAAGACTTCTTCGTAGACAGTGACCAGCACGAGGTCCCCGAAGAAGGTGTGGTTGACGGGGCTCCGGTCCACGTCGAACACGAGGTTGTCTTTCTTGGCGAAGCTCATCAGAACAGGCAGCTTCATGTTTCGTACGATGTCGGCCACACTCACAGCATCTCCCTCTACAGGAATTTTACAAGCCAACCAACAAACAAAATGACGTGACTGAAAACTAGGAGGGCTTTGGAGCGAAAAACAAATGACCTCAAGACCGTAGACCAATAAAACCAATAGATGGACAACTTTATTAAAAGAAAGCATTTAGTTTGGTCGAAGTGAGATGGGTTTGTAGTAGGCGAACCACAAATATATGAAGGAAAGAACACTAGGCTTGAAAATAAATAATGAAAGAGAGAGAGAGAGAGAACACATAACAACATGTAGCAAACATCAAGGGAAAGGTAACTTACCTCCGGGGTAGCTCCTGACGCTGAAGGCCAGAGGTGAGCTGAGTGGCAGGCTGAGAGTTCTGGAGTGCGAGTCGTGAATCAAGACTCTCTTCTGGGCGCCCTTCTTGAAAGCAAACAGCAGCTGAAACGCATGCCATGAGCTGAGTGACCGCACCCATCGTATGAGAGATGCTTTAGGAAAAGACGCAACATGCGTCGATTCGCCGTTTTCATTTAGAAGGGAAAATCCTCAAACTTTTTTTTTTTTGAAAAAAAGGAACCTGACAAGATTCGTCCAAAAATAAACAAGTTTTCTGTTCGGAATATAGGGAGGGGGTAGGTACGCTTATGGGGGAGGGGTGGGGCTGGTGTGCTGGATAGTTCATTGGTACAGAATCGAAACTGTGTCGAAGCTGCGGGTTCAAATCCAGCGGTGACCAAGGGATGTATGGTGCTGTTAAAAATTTGTGCAAACACCATTCGGTAATCCCCCGAACAGGAAAATGTCTGTCTGTATCCACCGCCTTAGGCTACGTTAGCGCTAAGCCCGTCCGTTTGACCCCCGCTATAGTTGGCGGCGGCATCTTGCCGCCTGGTGGCACCAGTGGCTGGTGGCAGAAGGCAACACGTCATCAGTAAACATGGGGCTCTCGAGGAAGAAGTGTTTGTTGTACTTGAATTGATAATGAGAAGACGATTGTTGAAGAAAAGCTATGGTCGCAATGGCCGAAATGTGTCCTGAAACACATTCTAAAAGCTTTTTCTTGTGATAACTTGTTCTCTCTGTCGTAGACATCGATCTATTATGAACAGCGCTTATTAGGTTTGTTTTGTTTTGTTTTGTTTTACTCTCTATAATCAAGGGAATGTCACTGTGAGAGAGGAGAAAAGTTACGTTTTTTGCGTCTTTTCTGACGTATTAAACGCGAACGACCGTTAAAATGGGTTAAAATGAGAGACAGTGAAAAACTATAGCAGATGCACAATTATTATTATTGTTGTTGTTGTTATCGTTCAACTACCGGCTCCAGCCGCCGTCAAACGGACTGGCTTAACGTGAACGTAGCTTACTGCGACTATCAGTTTGGTGGATATTTCAGTGCGCAGGTCAGCAATAGGTCACCGACCTCAAAAAAAATTTAGATGTCTTTTTAGAGAGAAATAAAAGACAACAGACGAAATTACGAAAACGAAGAACCAATACGAACACACACACACACACACACACACACACACACAGAGGGAAATAAGATGTGCGATGAGACAGAATCCAATAAAAAGAATACGATGACAAACAGAAGAGCAGGCCCAGAAGGACTTCAGATAGCTACTTGCGAGACAACACTATGTTTAAAAAAAACTGTACTATAATTTATGGTCTAAATAGCAAGTAGTTTAAGGGGCGTCTGTACTAAGTTTCGTTATATAAGCGCGAAAAAAGTATAAATAATATAGTGCACCTAAGCAAATGTTTTGTATGAAGCTCTAAGCTGTGAACGTTTTACGGCCGCCCGCGGGCAGAGAAAGAACTGCCAACCGACGAAAAGTACATTCTCGATGTCTTCGTGTGCTTGTTCGTCCTGATTTATACATGCTCTGTCATTTCTCTGAAATATTTTTGGACGTTCGCCACCCGTTCCAATAATTCTGCTTCGCAATTAAAGTTTATTGGCTGCATTGAATCTTTGTGCGAGTTTCGGTTACAGAAACCTTCCGCCAAGCGCCGCGTTTCGCTGAAGACGTGGGGGTAGTTTCAGCTTTCTTGGGGGATAAGGAAAGAAAATCTGACACAGGCCGTGAAATGAAACCGACTACTTGCCTCTGGTTATAAACAACGGTCATTCTTAAGGGGGGGGGGGGGTTGGTTGTTTTGCTAGCTGGTTGATTTCCGCGTTAGTTTGTTGTTGTCAGTCGTCGTCGTCGTCGTTGTTGTTGTTGTTATCATCATTATCGTCGTCGTTGACGTGTCTGTCGTCATCCTAATCCTTGTCTGTACTTGCCGAAGCTGGATAGAAGCTGCCGCCAAGTACTCGCTTCCTTCCCTGCGTGTCTGCTATGCATTCGATTACCGATATAATTTTGGAGATAAAGTAATAGGAAAGGTTTATGCCTTTTCAGATTATTCATGGACGCGGGAAAAGAACAACACATTTTTTCAGCGTGCATTCACTAAATGTTGACATACTGAAGTACAAGGCAGGACAATTTTAATAAGCGGCTGCGACCTTAATTACCTGTCCAGTATCCCAGTAGTACCACCATGTAACAGCTGTGTGTGTGTGCGCGCGCGCGCGCGCGCGAGTTCGTGAGGTACTCTTGTAGATGTTTTATCCTACACCAACTCACCGACAATTCAATGTATACAGTATTCGAAACAAACAACGACAAAAACAGTTCAAATGCAACCAGAAAGTTCTGGTATCCGCTTTGTTGTGAAGACGTAAAGTATGCAAACCTAGCATGCAACGCCATGTCGGCCGTTGGTCTAAAATTGTCCGACATCGGACCGACATTGCCTTGCATGCTGGGAGACGAAGACGACCTCAGCGAGAGAAGAGAGAAGAGGGGAGAGAGAAGGAGAGAGAGAGAGGGAGAGAGAGTTGGGAGGAAAAAAAAGGCGACGGCTGGGCAAAGGCTGACGTCAGGTACTTACTTCTCCCGACTCGTAAGCCTCCATGTACTTGTGGTTGTCATCTTCGCTGTCGTAGCCCACGTTGACAGCGAGAAACAGCGGCAGTTCCCCCGCCTCGGCGTCACACAGCTGTCGGGCGTAGTAGATCTGCGAGTCGTCGTATTTGAACTTGGTGTAGTTCTTCGGAGGTCTGGGCAGCATCTGAAACATTATATGCAACCAGCTGCACGGCCTCTGTGCACCAGCTCGGACATCGGCTTGTCGACCGCGGGCCGAACCAGGAGGGAACGACATTGAGAGGTTTCCTTATTGTGATGTTTCCTTATTCTCCTCCTTGCCCCGAGTGGTCACGTGACCAAATGAGGTCATCATCCCATTATCTCATTTCCCGTAGTCCAGTTCTCGTGTAACCTATTCGCGTGACCTTTTCCCCCGTATCTGATAATGTCTAAAACATGCTTGCAACTTTCCCTCGGTGCAGGAAAGTAGATATGTTATTCCACTCTCTCATGAAATAACTCATCAAACAATTATTTTTGACCAGCTCCAAGGTAAACAAGAAAAAAATCACTTCTTAAATTTATAACAAGGCTTCCAAGAAGAATAGTAGACAGTGATAATTATCTTCGAATTTAAAATATATACTACAGCCTTTGACTGTGACGGGAAACGAACGTGCAAAGTGATATTCCTTAGCATCAGGTGGTTAAAAGCTTTTTCTGTGTACGGGCATGCGGGGCTTGTTTATTTCCTTATGAAGTCCAAAGATCTCAAGGAACAACAAAAATAGAACACCCAGGGACAAATTTACGTTATAGACGAAAAAAAACCAGTTCTCGGCGGATAACATTAGACAGTCTTATGCTAAAGAGGACCAGATTACTCTGCCAGACGAAAGAGATCTCGTGTGCTCGTAGAACTTAAAAAAGGAAAACATGGGCATATTCTAAACATGCCATATCACTTTTTTCTGGAACCAGACAAGATCCTTTATTCTTTGATTGTGTTATGGCTGGGTTGTACGTATCGTCAAAACCCTGTCTCGTTGCGTCTTCATCGTTCAATAGACGATTGTAGATGTAGTTTATGTGCTGCCACACGTGGGACCGCTGTCGCAACACGGGCTTCAGTCCCACCCAATCACATTATACTGACACCGGGCCAACCAGTCCTAGTACTGTTCCCTATAGTGCCAGGCGTCTGGCAGGGCAGCTACTAGATTGCCAATTTTTAAGTCTTAGGTATGGGGTGCGAACCACTGACCTCAAGCCTCGGAAGCGGACGCATTGCGACCACTAGAGCACTGAGGGGGCTTTTCGAAGACAGGATTTTAAATCCATGATATAAAATCCAAATCTAGATCTCTGGCACTCGTGTTTTAAGATAAGCTGTTTGTAGAGTTTCATTTACTACTGGTCGAGATGACTTCACGCGAGTGACTTAGTTTCGTACGAAAGCTCAAGGCAGGCAGATCTCGTAACCCGGACAGTGAGAATTTTACTTTATGTCGCGAGTTGACATTTCGTTTCCAGCACTCTCATTTCTTTGCCCTGGTATAGCTTCAGCGGCTGAATTTCGGCGTAAATGACAGGACAAACGTACGAAATTTAAACCTGCCCCGAATAAATCTTTCGCCCTGCCTCCGCCCCCCCACCAAAAAAAATAAATAAATAAATAAAAAGCATCCGTATAGCCCAGTCGAAAACTGCAAAGCAGGAAAGACAAGCGCAGTGCAGACACAACCAGTTGACGCTTTCATCTGACTGTCAATAAGAGCCGCTACACCAGTGCCGTACGTGTCTGTACCCCAATGCTATACGTGTCTGTACCCCAGTGCCGTACGTGTCTGTACCCCAGTGCCGTACGTGTCTGTACCCCAGTGCCGTACGTGTCTGTACCCCAGTGCTATACGTGTCTGTACCCCAGTGCCGTACGTGTCTGTACCCCAGTGCCGTACGTGTCTGTACCCCAATGCTGTACGTGTCTGTACCCCAGTGCCGTACGTGTCTGTACTCCAGTGTTGTACCTGTCTGTACCACAGTGCCCTACGTGTCTGTACCCCAGTGCTGCACGTGTCTGTACCCCTATGTGGCGTGGCATATGACTGAACAGTGATCTAGTCCCCCATAGGTGCCAGTCTTGAAAACTGTCTCCGGATGCCCTGGTTCTTAAAGCAACTTCCTTTGCTGCCGCTTAACAGCTGGATGACCGATTCCCTCAGTTTACAGACGGGATATCACGTCATTCCCAGAGGGGCACAACGGTTTTGCGCTAACCCTTACTCAGGGCAGAGGAAGTTACAAAATCTTCACTGGCACGAGGGCTTTAAACTTTAAAATTCACTACCCTGCTGAAAATTCCACAAGCTCAGGATGATGTGGTTTGATTTTTTTTATTTTGGAGGGAGAGGGTGTTAGCATGTTTTTCTGTTTTAGAGTATGACAGACTCTCTACATCTCTACATATAAAAGCATTGAGGTTCCTCTCAGTTACTACTCATGTAAACTTCCGCCTTACTTAAGTGGGATCTTAAGCCGTGAAAGTCAACAGCTTTTGTGCATTTAAAGCGGTACTGCGACCGACATGTTATTATTTTCAGAAACGGTTAAGCATCTGAAAACCCAAACGACAAGAAAAGGGGAAATGAAAAAGCTCGAAGCCGTTTTAGAGATATTTGACTGTGAACATGGACATTTTCACCTGCCCCCAAAAAACATCGCCAAACTTCCTGTCCTGGGGGGGAAATTAACCTGTGACGTCATGATTGTGTAAAGCTAGGATCGTCTGCTTGTCTGCAATGGCGAGGAGAGTGAACCGCTTCATGGCCGAAGAAATCAGCGATAGTGACGACAGTTCTGTTGAGACTGAAGCAGATTAATACTAGTTTCAGTGACGAATGCACTATTAACGATGTAAATGTTGAAAATGGTCTTTACCAGTCCAAACCACACCGACCTTCAAGTTCAGATCTCGCAACACAAACCACAACACGAGCTACACAGCACGATGGCGATCTAATTCACAGAACGATTCAAACAGCAGACGTCTTTCTGACTGGTAAGCTGGTGTTAGATCTGGTTCTCAACTGATTCTGAGTCATTCAAAATGTGTTTGTGTTTTAGGCACTTCAGGTCCTATTTGTTTTTTGTATTATGTAGTCTTGCTATCCACTATTTTAAGTTCATTAGTTCATCTCTCCAAATCTCGTGTCAGCATCATACAAAAACAACACATTAAAAAAATCAGAGGTGCCACACGTGTCTTTGCAGTACGCCTGTGTCACAGCATTATTCTCAGCAACTATCCACATGAAGAAGGATCATCACTGTTACAGATTCTGCTGTTATAAATGAAATAAACGGCAGCGATGTATAAGTTGTGGTGATTTGCAGTAAACAGAATCAGGAACCCAACCCACGAAAAGACTGTACTTACATTAGCCATGATGTCTTGCTGCGTGCCTAGTAAATGCCACTTTCACGGACTGTCAGCAGAAACCAAACTTATTCACCTGCGCACACAACATGGATCTTTTGTAGTGACGTTTTTAGAGTTTCCTTGCGCTAAACAACAACAATACACCGGCCAAGCTACATTAAAATCACAGCGAGCGACTGTTAATATCCTTTCAGCGGACCATCTCCTTTTCCATGTGAGAGTTGTTTACGTACTTTGCACACAGTTTTCCGGAGGACGCAATTAGCTGTGCAAGCGATGTAGACAGTGACAAGACTGAGTGTGCTGACACTGGCCGATCGAAGTCCGACTCCAGTTTTCTCCAACTGTTCCGGTCACAGCGTTCTCTAAGACTTTCGTTTCCCTTCGTTCGGGTTTCCCGTCACGAGAGGGGAATTTACAGGGACGTTAACATGAACGGCAGTTCGTCGCACAGCTGCTATTTCTGCTAAATTCATGCGCCTAGTTACACGAGGGTAAGAGAATACTGGCGACTGCAGTATGTTGCCGACCAGGAAGCGATTTGCCCTGCGAGCGACAGAGTGTGTGGACCTGCCAAGGAGACAGAACAGAATGCAAACACGGCATGTCACGGCCGACCTGGGTTGTGTGTGCGTGCGTGCGCCCGGGCACGGGTTCAGGCACGTGTGTTGTTGCGGGTATGTGCATGCGTTCGAACGTTAGTATGGGTGCGAGATCATGTTTGCACTCAGCTGACGCAACAGAGATACTCTCCACTTACTGCCTATGCACCCCACCCACCCACCCCACACACACACACAAATGAATATGCATACGAACTCACTAAGAATAAAATCTTTTCTTTATAAAGCCGCTATCAGTTTGCAGCAAGGGCAAAGGTCATAAGCTAGAATACCGTTACGAAGAACTAGTCTTAAAATATCCTTTGGGTCTCGCGAAGTTTCGATATCAGTACGCACGTCGATGCCGTTGTGCATTTTATCTCCGCCTGGTGTAATCCCACTGACAGTGGCTCTTCCGTACACAGAACTGATTACCCAGGTTGTGTGGTCCAAAGCCCAGACACGTGCGTGAGTACATCCACCGAAACAAAGTGGGGATGAGCAATCGACAATGTCTAGTGGCAGTGAGGGGGTGGGGGGGAAGGAAGTGAGGTATTTGACAGTGAGTTAAGGATGTGTGAAGGGAGGGGGGGTTGGAGAGAGAAGGACCCGACCCTAGTTGACCACTGCCGTTTAAATTATTTCTGTTCAGATTTTTCTCAAAATTAGAAAGTGTATGCCGCATTAATGTCAAAGCTGTGACTTTTCTCATAAAAATGGTATAAAAAGGGAAAATGTCAGACTTTATTACAAACTCCTTGATTAGCAAACAAAGAAGTTAACTTTGGAAAGCCTTGGGGGTTTTGTTTGTTTGTTTGTTTGTTTGTTTGTTTCTAGACGATGTGTTCGGTGTGCAGAAAATAGAAATAAGAACCCCAGAGTTATTTGAAAAGTTTCATTTATTGCTGCGATAAAACTGTAGAATAGAAAATCGTTACTAACGGTAGGCAAATAACTGAACACCGGAAGACCACTTAAATTATTGCTCCGAGTTCTTTTCAATAGATGTAGGGACCTGAACAAAATATCTACAGTGCGAATTATAGACAGGCTTCGATGGATAACGAATAGAAAATGACACGGATGTTTATACATACTTCCTGGAACAGCCATCCCTCGTGTTACTTGAACATGTGGATGATTCATTAAAACTCAATTCGCGAGTAACACAGGTTTCTGAGAAATTAGGAACGCAAGCGCTTTCACAATTAGTGGGGGAGAGCAACGCGCGAGCGTGGAGAATAAGGACAAGGAAGAACAGCTGAGAGAAGATCTCAATGTGGTCGACTGTAAATCCGAAGGAATTGTATATGTTTAGATTTTAACTTCTTTGTCATCATATTACCATTTTTCTGGCTGGGCTAAAGGCTCGTTAGCAAATGCCACCATTTGCCGACAGATTGACGACGAGGTCGAGTAGTCTGCATGCATATCACAGTTCCTCCTTCCCACCCCCACCCCCCACCTTTTTTGTTGTTGTTCGTGTAGATATGCGAAAGCTTGCGTCACACGCCAGAAGAGGGATAATCGAGCAATGTTGTGGTTTTGCGTTCTACCTTCTTCTGTTCGAGGGATGAAAACAAAACAACACCAGGAGCAAAGATGTTGTTTAGTACATCTCTGTTTGTTACTAAGTTATTGTAATGACGCACTATCATTCTCAAGTCCTTTAGTGTCTTTCGTCCAAAGCCATGGTTGTGTAGTCTGACCATTCATTCTTTATCCAGAACAGAATTCCGCTGATTTCACGACAAGGACAAGGATATCTTATCGAGGAATATGCCCTTCCTCAATAAACGTGCAGAGCTTGACAATCTCAGTTTGACTCAAATTAAATTCTTCCTCGAAAGCTCTCTTGCTTAACTTCTTCAACAGTTTGCCATCGATGCGTTGCTTCCTAAACTTTTTGCAGTGCTTCTCCAAGCCTAGAGCCTGGAGACCTTTGCACACATCATTCACCGATAACTGTTCAATGTTGAAGTGCTTTGGCCGATCGTGGACTGATGTGGTCGACGTAAAAGGGGTTTTTGTGGTCGCTGACCTTAGAGGTACCCTAGGGGGAACAGGTGGTTGCAGTGCAGGAGCTTTTCCGGAAGATGCCACCTGCGGTCGACATGGAAGAGGGGGTGGCAGCCCTGCTTGAGTCTCTGCGAGGGGTGTGAAAACGTCACCTGCAGACACAGACCTAACAAGACGACTTTTCGCAGTTGCGTCACTTGCAGCCGGTGCTCTGGGAGGGGTGAGTTTATTTCTGGCATCCCAAACGCCAGATTGAGAAGCGGCGTACACATGAATGTCTCTGTCCACATACACCAATGACTCGTACTGTGCGTCAGTGTTTTCCTGCGGTCCTGTCTGTGCTTTTGCCTGCATGCTCAGGTCTGCACCTTCCTTGCTACGAGTCGACCTTCTGCGCATGATGTCTATAAAAGTGTTTTCGTCTATATAATCAGGAATATCTGCTTCCTGTCTGATCTTGGCTTTTCTGCTGACAAAGGCCAGCTCTGCAATAGAAACAACCACTTTTTATTCTTAGATGGTGATACAGACTGCATCCAAAACTTTAAAAATAGAAGTAGATCGAGTTTCATTATGTTCTATGCCTCCCATTACATTCGCCCGTAAAAAGTTAAGCGTTTAAAGTTCAGTCTTTCCTCTGTCGGCCAACCATCTGCAGTTTGCGCACACGCGTATAGTAAAGTGCGTGTAGCTTTTTGCCTGCATGTGTCTGTCGATGGATATTTTCCTTGCGTGCGCGTAAGCGAAACCTATATCGCGTAACTCAGAACGTGTTAAATCACCTTTGAAGAAAGTGTCTTTCAGAGGAGAGGCAGCCTTGGAGGCTTCTTCGTAAGTCCAGCAGTAGCGTTTAAACGTGTCAGACATGGCGCTTTGTTGTTTGATTCCATCCACCAGAGACAGTCCCAGCTGACGCATACGACAAGGTAAAGCAAACACTTCACTGGACGCCTTTCCATCTGAATTAAAGCAAAAATAAAATTCGAAGCTCAAACGACGTGTTGGAGGAAAAAAAAAGAAATTTTATCAAAAAGTGTTGCATGACGTACTACTTCCCAGATGGTTGTTAACATTGTGTATAGAGGTAGTAGCTCAGATCACGGTCAGGCGTCTTTCCATTGGTAATATAGACATCATGTTATCAGTAAGTGTGCCAATGTGTGCTCGCGTACGTGCGTTTGACGTGGTTTGGTGTGTGTCTGTGTTTGTGTCTGTGTTTATGCATGCTGCGTGCTTTGTATGCGTGCGTGTCCTATGGCGCGCATGCAGCTAAGTGCATTTTGTGTCTAAGAGACTGCCCAAAATGTTTGGGATGTGCAGTGTGGGTTGCAGGTATTTCTAGACATAGTTCTACATGCACTATAACTACCATAAATCTATTGTATTTATCTTAAATCTATTATATTAATTCTGAATCCATTCTATGTATCCCAAATCTATTATATGTATCCTAAATCTATTATATTTATCCTAAATCTATTATATTTATCCTAAATCTATTATAGTCATTCTAAATCTACTAGATTTATTCTGAAACTATTATATTTGTCCTAAATCTATTGCATTTACCCTCGTTTCCAATAGATAGGCAGCACAGGAAGGGCTCTAGGTAGACAGACACAAGTGTCAGGTCTCCAAAGAACAGGTGATTCTTAAAGTCCCGGTCCACAACGAACACGAGATCCTCTTTCTGATGGAAGCTCAACCTCACTGGTAAAGTCATGGACTTCACAATTTCTTCCAATGTCATCGCCATTTCTGCACATCAGAATCGTGCAAGAAAGGAAACAGACCATCTTAATAAAACTGTCCTCAGTTCCATTTCGTACCTGTACATGCATCAATGCCCCGGCCCACAGAAGCAAATGCGCGCTATAAACTTACGTGACATAAAAGTAAACCATCATACTTACACAAAGCCAGATCATAGACGTGTCTATAGCAACATAGAAATATCTTGGCTTCCGCATTCATTTCCTACCGTAAGAAAGATACCTGTGTCGCTTGGCGCAGACTACACTTCCGACAGCAGCTTACCGGGCGTTCAGGCGCTGCTAAGGTTACAACACAGCAGAAAGAACGTTTTGCTGTGCTCGCGAACAGTTAATACCCCATGACACCCTTTATTGCGCCTCAGCTTCCTAAAAAGATTGCTTTCCATTCAGTTGTTGTTCAGCTTTTAAAGCGTCTATAGTCCAGCTTCTGTAATTTACTGCCATTTCGCGAAGATTCGATAAAAAAAATACTGAAAAACTTTGCTTGGTTACCTATGTCAACAAATCAAGCTGCCCTTTCCTACGTGTTTCAACAGCTGCATAAGTTACTTGAAAAAAGACAACAGATCGGACAGATCTCGCATGGAAAAAGCATTCAAATTATGGCGACCTTTCACACTGAAGAGAAGCGGAGATAGCAGAGGGAAACTGAGTGTCCTGTCATGAGAGTCGTGTAACAACACTCTCCTTTGAAAAGCCCTCTGGAAGGCAAACAGTACCTGGAACAGAAATTCAAACGGTATAAACAACACGGCACGAATAAAGCAGTCATGATACAGCGACAACTCTGCAAAATCCACTAACATAAATGAACTCAACCACTCTACCTTAAACATTACATTACATTCTGCTATATCATTTTTATTTCATTTTCGGTGGTTGTGCTGATAACAGCAAAATCGTTTGAACAACCAAACCGACATTACTTATAGCTACAAGTTTAGAATAAAATGCAAAAAAAAATGTAACCCTTTTTGCATTCTTACCTCTCCGGTTTCGAACCGCTGCATGTGGTTGATACCAGGCCCTCTGTCATTGGAGTAGAACCCTGAGCTAATAGCCAGCAGCAAGGGCTGATTCCCCAACCTTCCGTTGAATATCTCTCTTGCTGTGAACATCTTCGATTCTGTCCACGTGAACAGCCTCTGGGCTTCCCGCGGCCGTCTTGGATTGTCCTGAAATGAGGAGAAGCTTGGCTGACGTTTCCATCCTTTCCTTCTGCACGTGCGCATCCATTGGATTTGGCACACGTGCAAGGAATGGGTGAGGGACATAAGCAAAACAACCGAACGAGAGAACAACCAGTACACCGTTAATTAACGGAAACACATACCGGCCGACAGAGTTCTGGTAGGACGGCGAATGTATATTCCGAACAGCTTGGAAATAAATATAGATACGTTTAGATACGAATGATTGTGTCGGTGAGAGAAAGAGAGAGAGAGAAGGTGTGTGTGTTGAGAGAGGGTGTGTGTGTGTGTGTGTGAAGGTGTGTGTGTGTGTGTATGCGAATGAACACGTGTCTGAGAAAGGGAGAGATGTTGCCACCTAAGTAATTATACGTTGCTAGGTAACGTAGAAGAACTGCCAGTTAATTTTTCTCTAGTGTTCATAGATGTGTTACGGTAAACGTTTTGTCAACCAAGTCTGGTGATTTATATCATCTTCACTAAAGTTAACGTACATAAACACTGTCACGTGAGAACAAGGAAGTTGATAACAGAATTAAAAGTGTGTGCCTGTGCGTGTGCGTGTGAGAATATCTGTGTCAGCACCACTGCTATCTCTGCTTACACAAAGCATGTAGTTTATGCTTAGACTGTATCGCAGTCTTCCGATCGATAGATAGAAGGGGTTTCATTGGTTGGTTGGTTGGTTGGTTGGTTGGTTGGTTGGTTGGTTGGTTGGTTGGTTGGTTGGTTGGTTGGTTGGTTGGTTGGTTGGTTGGTTGGTTGGTTGGTTGGTTGGTTGATTGTGTTCCTCAGTAGACAGACAGGCAAGAAGGTAGGCAAATGGATAGATAGATAGATAGATAGATAGATAGATAGATAGATAGATAGATAGATAGATAGATAGATAGATAGATAGGCACAGCCACTGTTGTACGTTAAAGCGGACGCGGACATTGTCAAGCACTGAACACACACGCACACGCACACACACACAGATCGTGCTGGTGAGAGAAAGAATGTCGGAACAGCGGGCATTGTTGCTATAATAAACATTTCCCTATAGAATAACAGTTACATTTTCATATTTTTAAATGCTTGGACAAGTCTAGTTGGTACAAATATCTCAAATGGAGCTGTTTAAATTTGTGGCCGACATACGTGAGAGAGAGAGAGAGAGAGAGAGTCTGTGTGTTTGCGTGTGCGTGCGTATGCGTGTTCAGCCAAGAATAAGCCAGCATGGTGTGCTGACGCCTTTCCAGTAGCATAGACTATACAGCCAAGAATATGAAGCCAACGGTCGACATTTGGCGACGATAAACAGCAAACACGCGAGATCGGTTTGTTCACAAATTAAAAAAGACGCACCCGACTGTGATGAGACATGTTCAAATGCAGGCCGCAGTGTCTTTCTCCTGGTACACACAGCTGCCAAGTGTCGCGTATATATACACCTTTCGTAACGTGTTCCAAACCCTGTGCCTACTTGCCTTGACGCATTGTGATCGGCGACCTGAAATATCACTGGGAAGTCTCCCAATGAGTGCTCGCGAAGCGGTCATATCGGCACTGCTGTACACAGCAGACTATTTTTTAAAAAAATCATCTGTAAGTTGTCGCCCAAACGATACAGTGTCAAACTTTGAGATAAGACAGAGTTAAGCATGTGGATCTAGACGATCAAGGTAATTTCAACATAGCCTCCATTATTAGTTAACTGCTGTGGCCACCCTCTACCCTCCAGAACGAAGATTATAGCTGTAAGCCGTGTGCCCCATGCCCTCGTTGACCGCCTCGGTGGTCTAGTGGTTAAGGCGTCCGCTTCCGAGGAGGGAGGTCGGTGGTTTGCATCCCGGCCAAGTCTGACTAAAAAAATTGGCAATCTAGTAGCTGCCCTGCCAGACGCCTGGCACTACAGGGAACAGTACTAGGACTGGTTGGCCCGGTGTCAGTATACTTTGACTGGGTGGGACTGAAGCCCGTGTTGCGCCATCAGTCCCCCGTGTGGCAGCACGTAAACTTTGTCTAAGCAACACCGTCCTGATATGCACATAGTTTGCGGCTGGAAGTTAAGCACCAATCCCCCCCCCCCCATACCGTCGTTGCACGCCTTTGTTGCAACTAGATTTTTTTTGGCGCCAAAAGACCTCATTAGGTTTCTCTCTCTCTCTCTCTCCCTCCCTCACTCATTAACTCTCTTTCAATTTTTTACCCTCAGTGCGTGAGGACGGGATTTGAAAAAAAATCGTAATTTTATTTATATTATCTTTATTCTTTTTCTTTTTCTCTTTCTGTCTCTCTTTCTCTCTTTCGCTCTCTGTGGCGTCCTGCACCCTACTCAGGATTTTTAAAAAAAACAAACGTTTTTTTTAACAAGATATGAGACATGTTTAATAGGTTCTTCAAGCGATACAGGTTAATTATCAAAGACATTATCCCTGGAATTAGCATGGATCTCAAAATGTGTGCAGTTACTTTTCCCATGTGTTTTCCCATAGCCCCCGAACTCCCTCCTGCGTGTTACTGTCACGGCCACACAGCAGGGTGGAGATGACAAGGACTTTGTAGAGCTTGCTCTTGGTGGGGAAGCTGATGTTGCTGTTCCTCCAGAATTTGTGGAGGTATGAAAGTACTGCTGTGGCAAGGGTTCATCTGATCTTGACATGCAAAGCCAATTATCCGTCTCTAGTCAGAGTAACGCCAGTACGTGTATACTTGAAGCTTGTCTTTAAGTACCTTGTCTTGGGTAAATGCACATAGACGGAGCCTCTAAATCGTTGAAAACTTTAAGCTAGATTTCAATACCAACTACTGGAGCTTTTCAATGACAAATCTGCTTAGTAAAGAGCAGGTCGACAAATTAAAATGACAGGGGATGGAGGGGAAGATGTGGAAAAATAAAGAAGAGAACGAAGAATACAGAGGAGAAAAGCAGAAGCAATTAACGATGAATTAACAGAAAAAGCGTGGGTTATAAAGAACAGGAAAAGTGCAGAAGAGAACAACTGTAGGCAAGGGAGGAACAAACTATTCAGAGCGACAGAAATACAAACAAACTTATGAATAACCCCGTTTGACGTCAACGGAGGCCTGATATGCAGGTAACAAGTCAAAAAGGGCCTTCTCTACTTTTGAACAAATAGCCCCAGGGATAACAGTAAAAGCACTGCCCGAAAATGTAATGCACACCAGTATGAATCATATATACGTCATACATGAGTGCATTATTATAAAGTTCAGCCGTTCACACAAGAAAGGCGTCTTTCACCTCTTAGTGTCAACTAACATTTTTGGCTGGCAGCTTTTTTCCCCAACTGGTGGTGGAAAGTTTGATCACGCATGGTTTCTAGACAGTTTTAACGTTCAATAGGTGGGCCCCATTTCGGGTCGAAAATACATGAGTATAACTCTTGTTACCTGCCATAGAGATACGACAGATTACGAGACCGAGAGTTTGTTTGGGAAGCAGTGGTTGGTTGGGGATTGAGTGGGGAGCAGGACAAGAATAGTAGTGATTTACTAGGCGCAGCTCGGAATAAGCTGGTAAGGACAGCAAGACTGTGGGGTTTTTCAAGTCTTTTATCTTTGTCACAGACAACATGTAACTGCGTTTCTTTGTCTGGTGAGTGCACGAGGATTCGATGCTAACATGACAAAGGACACATGTGGCTATCGAGGAATGTGTCCTTCTTCAATAAACGTGCTGAGCTTGACAATTTCAACTTCACTCAAATTAAATTCTTCCTCCAAAGCTCTCCTGCTTAACTTCTTCAACAGTTTGCCGTCGATGCGTGATTTCTGAAACTTTTTACAATGTCTCTCTAACGCCAAAGCGCGGAGACATTTGCACACATCATTCACCGATAATCGTTCAACGATGATCTGTTTTGGACGATCTTGGACGGTTGTGGTCGATCTAGAATGGGTTTGGTCGACTTGGGGAAAGTCTGGGGAACCTTGCGCAGGAGACATTTTGGTCTTTGGCCTGGGGGGCATTCTGGGAGGAAGAGATGGTGGAAGTTCAGGGGCTTTTCCTGAAGATGCCTGAGTGACCTCCTGTGGGGACGGCAACACCGGTCGATTTGGAAGAGGGGGTGGCACCGCAGATAGAGGCCTTGCGAGGGGGGTGTGCATGCTGCTCCCTGACCAAGTTCTGACAGGTTGGCGTTTCGAAATGAAGTCCCCTAGTTCTCCAGCAGAGTCCCCTTTTGCAAAGACCTCACTGTGATCCTCCGATTCAGGGAACTCGTACAAATGACTTTCTCTGTCCACAACCCGTATTGACTCATAGTGTTCGTTATTTTCCTTCTGTTGTCCTGTCGGGGCTGGCCACTGGACAGTCTGGTCTGTATCAGCTTGTCTCTGGCGTGGTCTTTTGTACGTGGCGTCTATAAACGTGTCGTCGCCTATGTAATCGGGAATGTCTGTCTCCATCATAATCTTGGTTTTCCTGCTGATGAAAGCCAGTTCTGTAACGAAAAGAAAACATCTCTAGTTTCTACTTTTATGAATGGCTTGATTGGATATCCAAATATGATTGTTGATTCCTGTGTTTGACGGTTAAAAGGTTGGTAGAAGGTCTCTCTCTCTCACACACACACACAGAGTCTGACAGGCGTGTATGAAATCACCTTTACAAAATGGATCTTGCCGACGAGAAATATTTCTGGCAGCTTCTTCGTAAGTTTTGAGGAGCCCCTTAAGCGTGTCGCACCCGTCGCTTTGTCCTTTGATTCCATCCACCAGGGACATTCTCGCTCGGCGCAGCCGACAAGGTAGGGCCACAGCGTTGTTTGTAACTTTCCCATCTGAAGGCCGATATTGAAGTAAAAGTGTCAAACAGGCATTGCAGACAGACAGACAGACAGACAGACAGACAGACAGACAGACAGACAGACAGACAGACAGACAGACAGACAGACAGACAGACAGACAACAAAATGAACGAAAGTAAGAAGTGCTGCTGCTGCTCTTGCTCTTTCCATTCCGCGATATAACAGGCTTGCATGCCTCACTTCGTAATAACGCGTGTGTGCGCGAATGTGCGTGCTTGAGGGTGTGCCTGACTATTTGTGCGTTTGCTCAAAAGTTCGGCAGGGATATATACTTGGGCGCGTTACGAGAACACGAGAAGTGTCGGTCCTTCCTGTTTATTAACCTTAACTTTATTACGTTTATTTGAACCTGTTGCAATACCATTTCCCACAGACAGGCAGCACAGGAAGGGCTCCAGGTAGACAGACACGAGCGTGAGGTCTCCAAAGAACTGGTGGTTCTTGAAGTCACGGTCCACAACGAACACGAGGTCCTCCTTCTGATGGTAGCTCATCTTCACAGGCAGCGTCATTGTCGTCAGAACTTCGTTCACTGTCGTCACCTTTTCCTTTCCCTCGTTTGAAGGATCTAAGCGGCATATTCAAAAGGCATACTCAGTGCTGTGACTAGAAAATCCAATAATAACTCCAACAAAGATACTGGCAGCGCTCACACATAGCCGTATGCAGACGCCTGTGTCCAAGGGAGCTTACCGTACCCAAACACGTAGTAAAGAGAGGGCCGAAAGAAAGGAACTCGGCAGATCCTTACTTTCGGCCCTTTCTTTGCTACGTGTTTGGGTACGGTAAGCTCCCTTGGGCACAGGCGTCTGCATACGGCTATGTGTGAGCGTTGCCAGTATCTTTGTTGGAGTTATCTTTCGATAATTTAAGCGCTCTGTCCTCATTTGTTCTTTATTAGAAAATCCAATGGTTTTCCCCTGAGCTTTTAGGTCGTAGGGATGCGGGGATTTTGAGGCCCCACTTTTCTGTAGGCCACCCTCCTGAAGGCAGTACCCGTCTCCTCTCCCTCGATGCCTTACTTTACCTAATCCATCCCTCAGGTACCTACTCGCAGCTGGGCAACCGCCTCGCGGTTTAGTGGTTCAGGCGTCCGCTTCCGAGGCGGGAGATCAATAGTTCGCAAACCCTGCCGAGTCATACCTAAGACTTAAAATCTGTCCATCTAGGATTTGCCCTGCCAGACGCCTGGCACTGCAGGGAACAATACTAGGACTGGTTGGCCCGGTGTCAGTATAATGTGACCGGGTGGGACTGAAGCCGGTGTTGCGCCATCAGTCCCACGTGTGGCAGCACGTAAACTTTGTCAAAGCAACACCGTCCTGATATGTACATTGCTTGCGACTGAACATTAAGCAACGCCCCCCCCCCCACACACACACACACCCGCCGCAGCTGGGTGATTTGGGGGGAGTGCCGCAACACACGGGTACCGAAACCAAAACAAACTGTTTCCGCGCCTTCTAGGGCGGAGCGCTGTGCTCTAACCACTAGACCATCCTCTTAACCCAGCTGTGACTCAAGAAATTTTTCTTCGCCAAAAACTTTCAATGAAACCATACTTTTCAGGTAGAACGTACAGGCGTAAGTATTCGAAGCGATACAATTATCTACCTTTGACTTTAAACAGAATGGGGGACAGCTGCGGCAGACTAAGCGTCCTGTCATGAGAGTCGTGTAACAACACTCTCCTGTGAAAAGCCCTCTGGAAGGCAAACAGTACCTGCAGCAAATGATTCAAAAAGAAACCTGTCATGGACACAGTTTATCTTTTTTTTTAGTATGCGAGTGAATAAATAGAAATAAGTTTTGTGAAAATGGGTAAGATTTATAATGAACCCAGGCAGGCACACACACACGCACCAACTCACCTGCACACACACAAGCACGCATGCACGAACACACACAGTCTCACAAGGATGAATTTTAAGGCACGTATCGAACCCTTCAGACAAACACGCACGAAAGTAGGGTAGTTGTTCGCATACCTAGCGAGCGAGGGAGGGAGTGAGCGAGCGAGCGATAGAGCAAGAGAGAAAGAGGAGAGAGAGAGTTGGGGAAGGAATGAAAAAGAACGAAATGAATACGAGAGAACGAAATATAATTATGATTGACAGTGTTTATCGGAGATGGGCCATCGTGTTTAACCAGGAGGAGGCCACAGAGAAAGAACAGAAGAAAGAGTCAGACAGAAGGCCATTGGCGGTGATGTTTCCTTTCGTTCGTCCAGCCAGCGGTCCTCTGTAGACTTTCTAATGTCTGAGAAGGAACTGGAAACAGTTCGGCAAAGCCAGCGCTATGAGCAGGACTGGTATCCCGACAAACAGTCAAACGTTCCGTTCAGAGGAAGATCAAGATGTCTTGGCACCTGTACAGCTGTACCTCGCCTGTTTCGAACTGTTGCATGTGATGGACGCCGGGTCCGCAGTGCGTGCGAGAAAAGCCAGAGCTGACGGCCAGCAACAAGGGCAGATCACCCAGCCTCCCGTTGAACACCTCTCTGGAGGTGAACGTCTTCGAAGATGACCAGGTGAACAGCCAGTGACTGTGGGAGGGCCCTTCTTCGTTCTCCTAAAAATAGCGAGATAGAGTGAAAAGAACAGTGTGCATCTTTCTCTCCCTAATGAAGACATTCATTCAAGCAATTGTGAAAGATTGAAACAGGACAGGCAGACGGACGGACAGAGAGAGATAGGCACAAGGGGGGAGGAGAAGTGGGGGTAGAAACTGGGAAAGGAAGAGAGTTGCTCCTATTTATCGATCCCACTCTCTTCAGAGGTGAGCAGGGGACAAATTTCAACGTGTTCCCACGCGCTGCTATCGTTCCACGTGTAGACGAGAATTGTTGATGAGTACACGTTGGGGTAAACTAGCATATGCACTGAGGTAAGTAGACACGCTAGACATCGCACAAGTGGACAGACGGGCAAGGTTCCCATCCTCCCTGTGACCATGTCCTTGCAAAACTCAGGACCACAGATTATGGCAAGAGAATGCGCAAACTTCCAGCTGAGTTTTGTCACAAGATAGCTGGGAAGCCACAAGAAGACCATAAAAGGTTATTTACGATCACGCTGTTTGATAAAAGTAGTTTCGTAGGGCTGGTTGAGATCGCTGACAAACACTGTCTTGTAACACGGCTACGGCTCCGACAAGGAAGACTGATAACGGCTTTACAGGTATGTCATCTGTGTCAGGTGTAAACATGCATGGGGGCTTTCATTGTAAGCCAGAGCAATGCACGTCCTATCCGCCGAACCAGGCTGTATATACAGTACTGAATAGTTCTGCGAATTAGGATGTGCATTCCCCCGATTCAATGCCGAGCAGTGCTTGCTGTAATGTCACTTGTCATCCGCTGTCCATAAATACATGTTACAGGATTGTAGGGACCCATAGGAAATTTTATTTAAAAATCAGCGGTATGACCTGAGAATAAAACCTCATGTTACATAAAATGTACAGCTGACGCCTTGCACGCCACCAGAACATGTTTCAAGTTTTGTTCACGCTGAACACAGTCGCGACACATCAGGGTAATATTGCTCTGGTGTCCCTGATCACGTGTTTAATTTCGAGCAGCAAGAAAAAAGATCGTTGCTACAGGTACGACATGTATTTTTTTGGACATTACGCGCGCGTGCAAACACACATCCCTTCCCCCTCCCCCCCCCCCATGTAAATATGTATATCTACACACAAAGGGGTACAAAAACAATGGAGGGGCAGGAAGGGATGGGAAAAGGGAGACGGCGGTGGGGGGGGGGGCCGGGAGGGCCGTTGAAAGGAAGGGATGGGGAAAGGGAGACGACGGAGGGAGGGATAGAAGGAAGGAAAATGGAGGGGGAAGGCAAGAAGGGAGGGAGAGAGAGAACAACGAGAAGCGTGATTATCAGAATCTGCACTTCTGATGACCTGTTTGTACTTCCCGTCATGAACACTACACCACAATCGCTTGTCAGTCAGATCTGGGGTGGGCAGATTGAAATGAAACAGGAAGTACAGCTCATGCAGATGTGGTATATCCTAAGCACGGTCACTGTCATGAAACACAAGGACTCAACGAACAACTGTCTCAAACAAAAAATTCCATTGGTTCGATGGATAAAATCACCTTTGTGCTGCAACTCACTGCTTGTAAGAGGAAAGGGAAAAGATTTTCGCTGACAGTTGAACGGGCTTAGCTATAACGTTGATAAAGGTTTCAGAGGCTATCAGATAATCTGAGTTTTAAATCACAGTTGAAAAAAAAATTAAGACAACCCACCGTGCTGCGGTCAGACATGGTGCAGTGGGCGCCGCTATACTGCCTCCAGGGTAGGGGAACCCAGTGTGCGGGAAGACACGGCTGTACGTGGTCAAATCTCGTATATTCACACAGTACGTGTCGTTGAGTTTCGGTGTATAGCTTGCTGTTTTGCCCTTTTGCTCAAGAGGCTCATTACAGCTGTCAGTTTCGTGTCAGAGTTGACAAATTGCTTTGTGTCAGACCGAGTACAAGCGAACTGATGTCATCAAAGAGAAAAGGGAGGGGGGAGCGAGAGAGACGAAAAAAAGGAAAAGAAGGAAGGAAAAACAGACGGGGAGAAAAGAAGAAAGTGTTTTAACCAAATAGGAGCGGGCTGTACCAATAGTGGTAACGCGTGCAGGCCCCAGTGTCATACACCTGTACTTTCTCTCTCTCTCTCTCTCTCTCTCTCTCTCTCGTGTGTGTGTGTGTGTATGTGGGTGGGTGTGGGTGCGGGTGCGGATGTGTGCGTGTGTGCGTGTGCGAGTGTGAATTCAAAAACGTCATGAAGAGAGTCAGTCTTCAGAAGACCTTGTCTGTAAGTCCATCCATCCATCCATCCATTCATTCACATGTACACACATTCAACTGCCCCTAAGACAAAATATGGGATACTTCACATACATTAGTCAAATACATTAATTTTCAGGAAAACGAAATTTAAAGATTTTCCAGAAAATTACTTTGATCGACGATCGAAATGTAAGCGGTGTCAGGAATATTAGGTAATATAGAAACTGAAGTAATTCAAGGCTTGAGGTCCTGGGAAGACGCCGGGCCTCTGCCGTCGGCTGAACTTTTCAACCCCATCCCTCCGCACACCTCTATCCACCCCATTAAAAGATTTCTTCCTCTTCTTTCCGATCACGTGGTGCCGCTAACTAAAATCGATTGTTCATATATTCTTTGGTTCATTCATATTTCCGACTTGCCGCTGACAAAATACCATATCCGACTTTCTTTGGCCTTTTTCTGCGTGCGTTTTTCGTTGAAGTCTTCTGTAACACCCAAAAGCAACCTTTAATGGCACCACGGGAAATGTAAGACAGTAATGTATTGTAAGAATCGTGTCCTTGTCCTGAGATACAAAACGATTCCAACAATAAATCTGCTGTATACAACGAAGACATTTAGAGCTGAAGTAAGTTATAGATTGCGCACTTCACTGGGGCAGTGTATCTGACAAAACGGTTTTTTTTTCTGTCGCTGGGTTGATCATTTTGTACTTGATCTATTTGGATATTCTTGCCAGTCACAGTCGTATTCAAAGACTGATATGTTCCTTGTAATAACACTGACTGCATCTCCAAGACGTTAACCAGGTCTGTGAGTTCTAGCTAAGTGCACCACGCGAAAATAAAAAAACGAAGTGGACACACACAAATAGGCATTTTCGCGAGTTTTACACCAAGTGTCTTCTTTCCCAAACGCAGATATTTTCGTCCAGCGGTCTAACTGTTGTTTCTGCCACCGCCGCTCCCGCTTGAGGAATTTTTTTTCTCACAATAGTTCCAGGCCGTCAAAGGCGGTTCAGGCGAGCAGACCTACGAAGGCGCTGCGCATGCGCATTTCGGTTGCTAATCACAACTGATGATTCTAGGTCGAGCCATGACCTCTACACAGCGTCATTTCTTACAGTTACAATGAACAGACCAATCCCTGGTGATCGGTAGCTAAGTGGTAAAGACGTGGTTTTTCAGTTCAAAGTCGCAGCTTGAAGACCGATATTAGCTTACTATTACTATTTTTTTAAGGGTAAGGGTGTTAAAAGTAGGGTTAGGGTTTGATGTTAAGTAGGAGTTTTGTTTTTATGAAAAGTTCAAGCATAAGTCTGCAAGCATAAGTTAATTGGGATGAGAAGCGGTCTGCGCATGCCCACCTGGAACTGGAGTGAATTTCCCCTCCCGGTTCTCGGCCCTTCTTCGGTGATGTCAAATCACGTCTGTCAATTGCGCTTCAGCCTTATTATGACCAGGGATTACCTCGGAACCAATGACACGAACGCATTTCTACCAGAAACAAATAACTGTCATGACCAATCCAAAGTCACAATAAACTATTTTAAATAACTATCCTAAGCACTCCTTTTGTCAACGAGGAACATGTCCTTCCGCGATAAACGTGGTGAGCTTCAGAATATCGATTTCGCTCATCTTCAGCTCTTGCTCAAGGGCCCTGCGGCTCAACTTCCTGAGCAACTTGCCGTCTATGCGCAGTTTCTTGAACTCCTTGCGGTACTTGTCCAGCCCCAAGTCTCTGAGACGTGCCAGGACGCCCTCGATCGACAGGTCGTCAACTTCAGAAAGAGCTGAACCACTCGACCCAGACCTCCACCCTTTGGGGTAGATCTCCTCGTATTCGCTCTCCGCGGAAGTGGCGAAATCACGTGACGTGGGCTTTACGGTGGTGTACGTACGGCTGTAGGTAGGCTCTAGTGAGGAGTAGGGCAAGCTCCACCTGTCACTCCCACTGGTGGCCGGTATCGAAATGTCAAGGTCGTGAGCAGCCTGTTTGTACTTGATGCCAACGAAAATGTTCTCGTCTATGTAATTAGGAATGTCGGCTTCTTTCCTAATTTGGGCAGTCTTGCTGATCAACATCAACTCTGGAAATAGAAACAGTTGTTAGGACGCCTTTTTCTGACATTGCAGATAAATTGAGAAGCCTTATGTACGACATAGGCAGAATCTCACTTTTATTTGTTTGTTTGTTTGTTTGTTTGTTTGTTTGTTTGGGGTTGGGGGGGGGTTGGTCTCTTTCCCCTCTCTTCTTTTCTTCCTGGCTTGTCTCCTTTGCAGACTTTTTTATCTTCCATTTTCCCACTCTATCTCCCGCTCCTCGCTTTTTTCAACCTCCTCCCTCCCCAGCGCTCTCCACAAAAAAACTACCACCCCTCCCCGCCTTTCCACCCTCTGTTCATCCGCCTCTTCCTCCTTATTCATCTGTTTTCGAGTGGCCTGGAACCAGTTGGAGCTGGTTGTGTGAGGGACAGGGGCACTAAACTGCACTGAGGGTTGGAGCTGCTAAAGGGCCATGCGACAGGGCAGTGGGGAGGAATTCGCTTTGCTGCTGCCCGAATGTTTCACTGCAGTGTGACATGCCTTGTACTCTCGCCAGCTTAGCGGCGCTCATGCAACCAGCCCTCATCCCACGTGTCTTATGTGCTTCTGGGATCCAAGACCCAGAACAGCAGCGCTGACCTTTGTAAAACGGATCGACGCGCAGATCCAGTTCCTGCACCGCCGCCTGACAGTCGCTGTAGATTTTGTGCAGTTTCTCGCTGGGGTTCGTCTGCCCCGTCAGGCCATCCACCACAGACAGGCCAATGTTGTCCAGCCGACATGGCAACAGCACAGTCTCACTTCTGGGTTTCCCATCTGCATTGAATGTGTGAAGTCCAAATCACGTTTTAAAATTCTACAGCGCGCTTTGGCGTCTGTTATATTTATGGCGAAAGTGCTTCACAATACTGTCATAGAGGATTGTCCCAAACTTTTACCCCTTTTACAACTACGTTTTCGTTTCTTTATAATTCACTTCTTGCGAAGAGCTCTTTTAAAACCCACTCATTATTCCCCCCCACCACCACCACCACATCCTCTTTGGCTGTTTCATTTTTATGCAATATTCTTATTGAACGTTGATATACAGAGTACCTTTGCATAAAATACTGTATTGCATGATATTCTGCAAACGCATTGTAGCCATCCCCGATGCACAGGGAGATGATTGAATAATATTGCATATAATTAAATTTTTTCGCCTCAAACATGCCAAGAAATATCGTAGAAAAATTGCAGAAATTTCTATGAATCAAAATCTTTAAGATATTCCAACTTTCTCCCTGAGATTTAATACGGGACATTAAACCTGAGTCCTCTCCTCCTAAACAAGCACTGCAGTTTTCCGTTTTTAACTTAACCACGCCACCAGTTGTAATATACACCTACAAGTATTTAATCCTTGCTCGGTTAGTCATTCGGTCCTCCATGTGGTTTTTTTTTCTTTTATAAGAAGTGCTTCAAAGTTTGTATCATTTCTATCTATAGTTGTGATATGCCGGGCAGTACCTTAACTTACTGGAATCGACTTCTCAGAATTACTGGACAAACTTTTATGGTGATCTTGTAAATGTAGACTTAATTGAGCAATCGTCACCAAAACCTTTACTGCCTCAGGTCAATGGTTTCTACACCAAAGGGTGACGACGCTATGAAATAATGTGAATAACTAGAGAAATCTACCGAGGGAAAAGATTCTCATACTCTGACACGTTCGCTCAGTCTCACACAGGCATAACACTTCTTGCTCAAGAGCCCCCACCCTCGTAAAAGACCCAACTGCAGCAAACCGTTATTCAACATATATTTCAAACACTAACTGACTCGACAACATCAAATATATCTACAGATTATTTACAAAGAATCACCGTGCTCGTGTCTAGGGTAAGACGCTGCCTGATTACGTCATACCACAAGGTATCAGACAAAGAAGATAATCAAACTCCAGAGGGGAAATCAAACTGCAACACGGCCTATGATCCCGCTCTATACACAGATACAGTAAGTGACCGACAACAGGGCTCCTACTCTCGTCACTACTGAAACAACTATTTCTGCAATACACAATTCCAAAGCTATTCAAGGACCAACAATGAAGCTATGACACTTCCACGACCAGCACTTCCTCTACCTCCCCTTTTGGCATACGCCCGGCCACTAGCTTAACGTCTCCTGTCTCCGGCAGGATAAAACCACCTAATACGTCTAATACGTCGTCCATATTGCTGCATCCAAGACCCATCACTCATTTCTAAAGCATTATCACTTCTCACATCTGGCACCAAATCTCACAGGTACAATTTAGATCCAGAAAAATGTAGACAAATTTACACATTCATGTATTATACCAGTGCAAAACAAAGGCAGATAACTGTATAGTCTCGTACGCAGTTTTCACCCAGCTACCTTCAAGCAATATAGTCTAAATGCTGTACTTTCTTCCTGATATCATTAATGCATAGTAACTGCATCAGACAGTTAACTGCCTTGTTATTACATGTACCACTAATTTATACCAATGTCGTGCAGCGGGTTATCACTGATTTTTCTGAGTTGTTTCATGGAGCAGATTATCACTGATCATCAGTGGAGTAGGTTATTATCTTCACACCACAGATATGACATTTTCAGGATAAAGCACTGTGAGAGGGCAGCTGAACTGCAGGCAGTTGAAACCTTTTGGTGACGGACGAATTGTTCAGGTCAGACTGCATGATAATATGTGAGTTTCCAAAGAGAGGTTCATCCCACCCCATTCCCTTACCTTGATGTCCGACAGGCAGGCATCTGATGAAAAGTTCCTCATATAAAAACACGACTGTGAGTTTCCCAAAGTAATTGTAGTCGGTACGAGCTCCTTCAACGACAAACTCCAGGTTCTCTTTCTGGTCGAAGTTGATCTTCACGGGCAGAGACATCCTCTCTACAATCTCTGACAGGGTCATCGCTCCCTTCGCCTCCTTGCCTGAGAATTGCATTTGCAGGCAGACAAAAAGAGTCATCCTAGTATGAGAAGAACTGTTTTCAAAATAATGTGTAAACAAGGAAGAAAGGCACGTGCAAATGAGGAGGAATATTTTAATACAGAGCTTAAGATTATTGTTTCGTTCGACTCCTTTTGTGGGGAAACCACCTGACTGTCAAATGACCCCAGGACGATGCCACAATGATTATAAGGCCACTGTTATCGGGACAAAATAATAACTAAAACACTTTAAAATAAGCACACATTCGACGGCGTTCTTCCACTTCAACGGATCTACCCCCTGAAAGTACTCAGTGAAGTCGATTAAAGACGTGTTGCTGAAATGCAGCTGATGCTGGTGATCAGAATTCTGACATTCTTACGTAAAATGCTCAGTTTATGCTCGATCCAAAAACTGCCTGCACAAATCCTGCCAGCTGTGCCGAACGAAACAATACAAACAATTTATAGAAACATACAATATATACGTGTATATATCAACATTCTCGCATGTTTCCATAGATTTGACTTCCCACAGTCGTACTTTAGTACCGTGGACTTTGAACGCGATGGACGAAGTTAGCGGTAGGCTCAGTGTCCGGCCATGAGAGTCGTGCAGCAGCACTCTTTTCTGAGCCGCTTTATGGAACGCGTACAGAAGCTGCAAGGAAAAAAAGTGGTGCCCTTGGTGGTTTGTGGTTAGCTGTTCTATTTAACGTGACTTGGCAAGTTTCCAGAAATTCTGGGGGATCCAAAATATTTTTAATCCAGGAAACAGAAGATATATATATATATAGCGGTGGGAAATGACGGTGGCCCAGAGGACCCACGCCGCTAGAAATCTTTCGGGTCATTAAAAATTATAAATGACTTGCCCGTCAGGCCATCTCCCCCCTCCCCCCCCCACACACACAGACTGCTGTAACAATATTAGATAAAACAACCAGAGCCAGGAAGATTTCAGCAGGCTAGCAAATTTCATATACCCGTGCGGCTAATGAAAACATTGGAACTTCCTCATCCACCCAGTTATGTCAAGAATATTTGACTTCACATGTTAAAAATATATGGCTCTGGAACATGTATTTAATTCGATCCGAACGCCATATCTGTGGAAATAGAAAAAAATTCCTTTTTTGCTGATCTGCATGAATGGACCGTGATTTGACTAACTTTTTTCTTTGCAATATTATCAAGCTAATATTCAGATATACACTACAACCTGCATGGTTTGTTGTTTGAAATTAAAAGATATCTAAGCCACAGATTTGACATATTTACCTGGGAGAGACATGGGAATATTTTCACATAACACAAAATATAATTGCAGCCAATGCTGCGAGATCGTTTGTGCGACTCACCATTCCTGACTCAAAGTGGCGCAGGTATTTGTGCCCGGGTCCTTCCTCCACCCGATAAAATCCTAAACTCACTCCCAAAAGCAAGGGCAGGCTACCCAAAGCTCCATTGAATATCTCTCTTGGAGTGAACAATTTCGATTCGTTCCAGGAGAAAACAGCGTAGCGTTTCTCTGGCCGCATTGGACTGTGCTGAAAATAGAAAGCGACCTACCTTTCCGGGGTACAAAATTTCCAATAACCTAAACTAGCAACAAAGATGTCAACACAAACATAATAAGCAGTACCACTAAAATTCCAAGGGGAAAACTTGTAGTTGACGAAGTACCCATCATTTGGTGAGCTTGGCATAAACAGTTTGGTCTAAGGTCGGTTCACTCAACTCTAAAAGGCAGTTTGGGTAGCTGCATACTGGGCAGTGTGGCCAGTTACATACTGGGATGTATGGCCAACTACATACTCGGCAGTGTGGCCAGTTGCATACTTGGACGTATGGCCAACTACGTACTGGGCAGTGTGGTCAGCTACATACTGAGATGTATGGCCAACTACATACTGAGATGTATGGACAACTACATACTCGGCAGTGTGGCCAGTTGCATACTTGGACGTATGGCCAACTACGTACTGGGCAGTGTGGTCAGCTACATACTGAGATGTATGGCCAACTACATACTGAGATGTATGGACAACTACATACTGAGATGTATGGCCAACTACATACTGGACAGTGTGGCCAACTACATACTGGACAGTGTGGCCAGCTACATACTGGGATGTATGGCCAACTACATACTGGGCAGTGTTGCCAGCTACATACTGGGACGTATGGCCAACTGCATACTGAGCGATATGGTCAGTTGCACACTGCTGGTGGTACGCAGTCAGCATCAATCAATGATTTTATTATTTTCTTTATTATCTGCGTATAACACGATGAAGAAACTCAAAAATATGAAGGGAGGAAATGTGTCTGTGCTTTTCGACAAATTTAAATTTTATGTACCAGATACGTATGGAAGTTAAATTAGGCATTTCATTATTTGGAAGTGTCTGGGTGGGGTCTGTTATTGTTGCCGTTGTTGACGTGGTACAGTGACACTCGTTTAGCTGCCAGATTACCGGTTTCAGTACTGTGAGACGACAGGTTTCAGTCTGAGAAGCAAAGACCGATGCCTTGTTCCAATACTTTCAGAAGACATCTGTCTGTGCTCTCAGGCAGACACAGATGGCTACAGTCTGGGTGTGTGCTGTATTCGCAGAGGACGTGTTTCAGCGCTGAGCATCGATCAGTCCCTACAGACGCCATGCTTATGATAGTGCTACTTATGCCAGTTTCACTGCGTACAATAGACGTATTTGACTGCCGATAATTGAGTAGTTTCAGTAACAAACAGGACATATTTCAGTGGTAAGAGACGACTAAATGAAATACTTACAAACGTGTTTCAACCCTAAAAAAAAAAGTAGAGACAGATGATCACGGTTGTGTTGCAAGAACGTCCCTATCTGCCTTCACAGTCAAGTAGCCGATCATAAAACCCGTTTCTCCCGCATATTTCACGTAAATTTTTATGAATGAAGAAAACAGACGAACGCTCATGCAAGCCAACCTTGTGTCAGTACTTGCAGCCAAGTTTTAGTGGTAACAAATGGCAGACAGAAAGCTGGAGAGAAAGATAGAGAGATGAGAAGGGAGAAAAGGCAGGAAAGACAGAGAGAAGAGACAAAAAAGAGGAAAGACGGTTGGTTGGTTGGTTGGTTGGTTGGTTGGTTGGTTGGTTGGTTGGTTGGTTGGTTGGTTGGTTGGTTGGTTGGTTGGTTGGTTGGTTGGTTGGTTGGTTGGCTGGTTGGTTGGTTGGTTGGTTGGTTGCAGGCTTCAGTCCCACTCAGTCACATTATACTGACACATTATACCAGTCCTGGTACTGTTCTTTATAGTGCCAGGCATCTGGCAGGGCAGGTACTAGATTTTAAGTCTTAGGTATGACTCGGCCGGGGCAGTTTCAGAGGAGAGACTGAGAGATGGAGAGAAGAGAGATGACAAACACACGAACACACAGATGAAGCAGTTTCCGTACTTACAGACGCCATGCTTCAGAGTCTCTCCTTCGCTAATCTTTTCCAATAGCAGTTAACTTCCTTGTAACAAGTCCTCGCTGTACAGTCACGAGCAGTAACACGAGACGGACACCAACGTCTCAGGCTGACAGTTCAAATCCCCTCGAAACCTTCATGTAGAGCAGTCCTATCGCACCAATATGTCCCTGAACCGTTACAGTCACCTTCACCAGGTCTCTCCACGACGGGTTGTAGTTCTGCTGGCCGGTGCTGTTCATGCATCCCACTGTAACGGCAATTTGGTGATCTGACCAAGTGTACGTTCTTCACTGTCACAACGCATTTAATAAACGAGATCGGTTTTTTCCGGACAGTTTCTACTACCCAGTCGACTGGACTTCCTTGGGTGACGATCGAGTTTGTGTTTGTATCAGTATGAGATCACTCTTACGATGCAGCCACTTACAGCAGTGAAACTGTGCAGTTTTACGTCGGACCGGAAGCGAACTGAGAGATTGCACTGTTTGTAACCGTGTGCACGGACGGTTATCTATAGGTATGCAGACTTTATCTTCTACCAGATGCTATGCAGTATTAACTTTGTGTTCCCGCCATGTATCTTTAAATTATTGTTCCTTCCTTTCCTTCATTCAATCTTGCCTGCTTGCTCGCTTCTATTTTTCTTTACTTGGTTGCCATGCAGTTGCGGAGAGGGCCCGATCTGACATTGGGGTAGAAAATAAATGCACAGAATAAAGTTCAACACAGATCTCCCGCCACAAACAAGTGGAGACGGAAAGCAGAAGGTGGGCTCAGTTGCATTTATTGTATGTACACTGGGAGGCAAATTATCGAGGTTGTTTTGTTCTTTGTTCTTCTTTCTCTTTTTGTTTTTGATTCCCTTATCAAACGTCCTTGTCCTCTGTCCCTCGATCCTCGGTTAAAAACAACTGCGAAGCGATTAATAACACTAGTGCAAGCGATTATCTAACACACACAGCGACACGATATCATAAGACTTATATAGTTTCATTTGTATTCTTTCTCTGTGAACTCTGCTGTAATATACAGCTAGACTGAAAGGGTTGTTCCACTGGAGCGGTCTTTACCAGCGATACAAAGCGTTCTTGCCGCCGATAAAGTAGCTCGTGGGTTCGGATCCCGAATCCAGAATATAATTTCTGTATGTTGCGCTGTTTACTGGGCTGACCCGTACCGTCAGTCGGGTGGGGGGGGGGATTCACCCTATCCAGTTTCTTCCAGTCCTTTTTTAATCTCCTTCCCCAGCACCCTTCATCGACATGTACCCTCCTTCCCTTGTCATGAGATGCACACAGCTTTTATAACTGACTATATCGGGGTTCCTCTCCATTCTCTTGTCTTTTTTTAATTAATTTCACATTTCGACTACATTTGTACAAATATCAGGTGCCATAAAAGCTAAAAGCTTATGAGCTGGTCACCACATAAAATCTAAAGCATACTGCGTGCAGCCGTCACACAAGAATAGTACACAATAGAGGTCGTAACAACAGATGAAGGATACAGGGGGACAACTGTACAATGAACTTCCCAGTGCTGGACAGAAGTAAACGGAAGGAAAGGGGTTAGAAAGTGGGGTGGTTGCAGGAAGAGTAGAGTATCATATGTACCATCCATTTTGGACAGTGACTGGTAACATTAGAAAAGGCTCTGAGAACGGGGTAATGAGACTTAAGGGTTAGTGGAATATAAGTACAGACGAACTTTTAGATGCAGTTTGTTGTGTAGGCTACTGAGAGGTTTTTTTTTTCGCCGAATCCATATAAGCCGAGAAAACGCTGTAAAGGTATGTTTTTAGAAACGCTTAGATTCCTTTATAAATTTCTGGACGCTCCCCCCCCCCCCCCCGCCATCACTTCTCCATTCCTTCCCTGGTCATGTCTTCATCACTGACGGCGTTAAACCATCATCCATTTTATAGCTTCCTGTAGCGTTATGTCGAGCGAGAACCAACGGACGGGTTAACGTGCACCAGAAAGACGATGTTACATTACGCGTCATAGAGGAGACCACAAGTACTTTTGTTTGCAGTTCAGTTCTTTTATTGGTCACTCACTGTGCAACCGTCTTTATATACACCCAACTTTTGCGCTCTGCAGTTCAGTAGATGGCATCCTCAACAAGTCCCGAAATACCGGCACTACTTCGAATAAAGTTCAGCTTCCCTTCTTTCTATCTCGCCATTAGTCGACCTAGCTACCTTCATCCGTCGGCCCTCTATCTTGTCTACGCCGACCAGGGTTTATACACCTAACCTAAGTGTCGAGTGTCGGATTCCCACGAGCTGCAGGTGTGTTTGTGATTGGCATATGCGCACTCTGTGGCCCTCGTGGACAGTGCATGTTTGGAGCTATGGCTTCTGTGTTTATGGCTGACTGAGTGCTGGGCGGCTAAAAATGATGTGTCTGGCCTCCCTAGTGTCTGTCTTGCTTTATGTTAAGTTTAGTCCCCAGACCTGTCATGTGTCCAATGTCCTCTCCCAAACTATACTCTAACAATACGCCTAACTAGCATCTCTGTTACCTACAGATGGCACGCATATTGTTATATTCCTCTTACCAGTTGAACAATAAACAGCGTTTTCCTCGTCTTCTCGCTTTGGTAACCTGCGTTTGCTCAACGATCCACCTATCCAACCGAAGCTATAGTGGACTAAAATTATACGCTGCTCAAAAGAATCGAAAGACCAGCTGCACTTCGCAGGCAGGCTACGGATGCATGTAATTGGCAAGAACACAAAATCCCAACCAGGACATCTGGATGCACAACAACGAACCTCCCCGTGAATGGGAAATAACTACGCCTCCAGGAAGACAACTCAGTCACGTTGATCGCGGCAGGGCGATCGGATGGCTGCAGGAAGACATTAAACCCGGGGAGTTGGTCACGCAGCGGGAGTATCGTATTCGGTCATCGTGACATTACAGCCAGACAAGATGTGTTAGCGAGCGCAGACGACAGGGATTCCCACGATCGAAAGTCCAAACAGGATGACCGGTTTGTGGTCCTGTCTGCTTCGAGGGGACAGAACGGCCACCGCATTACACTCAGGAAGCAGGTGCGACCAGCCAGCAATGTCACCGACAGGACCAGACGATTGGGAACCCTCGAGTGAGTCAGGCCCCCCTGCGTTCAGCATGGTGTCTTGTGCGCTCTTGGCTAGTACACACCATGTTGTTGCGGTAAGCAGAATCTAAATACAGTCAAAGCCCCCTATAGTGACTTTCAAAACGAAAATCTTCAAGCTTTACCCCCAAGCCACACTCGCTTTGTAAATAAAATAAAATAAAATTGGTTGAACCGAAGCTGTTTTATGGTTCATAACGTAAGTATGACTGAAGTTTAAATAAATACAAAAATATATACTTTAGGCTTCTTTACATTGAATTTGAAACAGAAAACAAGCAAAAGATTATGTACATCCTACTAAGCGTATGCTGATACAAAAGTTGAAAAGGCTTGTGGACACTTTGACCTGCTGCAGGGCTCTTGCTAACGCTGGAATAAACATTATAGCGCATTTACCACAGAAACACAATGAAACAAATTTCAGAATCCAAAGATCCTCGAGGAATGTTTGGTGTTATATTGAAATTGTACCCCATTGATACGTTGTTAGATTATCAAGTATTGAAATTCCGTCCTACAGGCTTTCGTGTGTTATACAGCAAACAGGAAAACAACTTCGTTCGGGTGTTGTTTTCATCATTTGTTAAGCACAGCACATATGTGGCGTAATCTTTAGAAATGCGCATCTGTTTCCTGCACACCGGACAGGCCCCATGCTACATCGTATAACTGTTTATAAATGCATAACCGTCAGTTCATGCGAAACATTTCTTCCGCCCTTACGAATTGTAGCTAGGCTGTTGATGGGTAGATTCAATTGTACGGTACAAGCAGGAAATTCATGAGGCCAGAAATACAATAACAGACAGTGCACCCGGTTTTCCCAACGCCGCCTACGTCTGTGGAGCGTCCCAAAACCTCACGCGCGCTTCCGATTCATTTATATCTCTATTTTTATCTTTGTTATATTTTTATCTTTGTATATGCTGACGATCCCACTCAAAATACCCCCCAACCACCACCACCACCTCTCCATCAAAGTAAATGCAATGTGGAACGGACACTGTTGCAAGAATCGAGAAATTAATATGTACTAGTAAAATAATTGCTTTAATATCTGTGCTTTAAAGGTGAAGTCGAGCAATTCGCTGTGGAAGCGCTATGGCCTGTGTTTGAATATAATATGTTCCTCTCTGAAGAGCCTGCCCTGAAAATCGTCCATGCGTATGCAAATGCATATGTACATAAATTCCTGACCCTAAATTCTAATCTCTTCCTCACCCCTGCTCTAACTCCTTCTCTTACCATATCGTAAGGGCATTAACCATATTAAAGGTCACTGTCCGCTGAAAGTCTGGATAGCACTTTAGCAGAACTCTTCACACACATGCGCCTGTGGGTTTTTTCTTTTTCGTAAACGCCTTGTTCCGGAGAAAGGAATGGTGCCGTGGTACAGCTCAGTTCGTGAACCACCCCGAGGGCGAAGAGCGACTCGGGGGTCGCGGCGAGTTGAGTTGGCACAAGTCGGGCGCGAGTGCGCATAAACAAATTTACAACTCTGCAAAACGTCCTGCAGCATAGTCCACAAAACTAAATCCTAGGATGATATATCTGCCTTTTGACGTGGTCATGTCTGTAACTGCGGTTCCTCAAGAAACTTTTTGTGGTACAGTTTGACTAACCGTACAAAACTGTCCCCACTCTCCACAATGTACCCATCCGGTCAACGACCTCAACTGTTCTTTGATTACTTCTCAAAGTTGTGCAGATCCAGGCTGAAACAGATTCCACTGTACATCTGCTCTTAGAAGCTGCGATATTTCTGTTTGCAATTCCGTATTTTCATCATTCCAACCGGTTCTGGAGCATGAAGTCTCTTTATGCGTCATAACCCACTGTTTCGTGCACAGTGGAAGCGGAACACACCAGCAGAAGTCGATTTATTCTTCTGCAGGAAAAAAAGCTTACTCTGTGCCTGCAAGTCTGTCTGCATACACATGCACAGTTTCCTAGGATGTGTGTCTGTATTACGCAAAGTCCACTGTTTGTGATTTCTGTTGTGTGTGCGTGTGTGCGTGCGTGCGTACGTTTGTGCGTGGGTGGCAAGATAAAACGAGCACAATTTTATATGGAAAATATGTATAATAAATACATCGCAGCCTAACACGTCTGAGCTGCCAGAACTAAAGGGAATACAATACCTGTCTGCGGGATCCTATTCGGAAGAAACCTCTGTTTGGGTGTGTCGATATTGTTCTCCCTTGACTCAGATCACCAACGAGAGTCTGAGATCCAGCATGTTCCCGCTCTGCTTAAAACAGCGATTGTCAAACCTGTGCTGACGAAGCGATCTTTTGATAATAATTATCTCCAAAACTATCGACCTGGTTCAAATCCTGATCATATTTCTCAAAATTTTGTGGAGGAAACTGTCCTCAGACAGCCTCTGGATTATCGGATTGCTCGTGATTTAATTCTCGCAAATCTGCTTACCGTCCGTTTCACAGAAACTGCGATCGTTGAGATTGTGAATGATGTTTAAGTGCCGCCTGATGGGAAAAGAGTGTCGATGCTCATATGTTTTGGTTTTGTAACAATATGCGTGCCAGGGAGTAGGTAGCAGGTAGGTTAGTGAGGGGCATACAGTACAGTTTAGAGGAGAACATTCCATCCAAGACAGATCTGTGCCTGAACTTAACACTTAGCAGGCCAGACATGACTGAGAGGTCAGACACACCATTTTAAGTCGCGCAGCACTCAATAACTATATACAAAAGAGCCCTAACTCCACTCAATAACTATATACAAAAGAGCCCTAACTCCACTCAATAACTATATACAAAAGAGCCCTAACTCCACTCAATAACTATATACAAAAGAGCCCTAACTCCAAACTATGCATCGCCCACTAGGGTCACCAAGCATGCAGCTGCCCACCACAGCCACACGTGCAGATTGGAAAAGGTCAGCAGTAGACATTTAACACTGATATATAAACTCTAGTGGGGAAAGGAGAGAGAGACTCAGAGCTACTTTTACTTGGATACTGGGAGAAATACTTGGACAGAGAGATACAGACGGGTGAAGTTGATCGTCTACAAGACACGGAGAGTTACTAAAGTTGTAAACCGGCCCGCCACTTGGACTATCACTGAATGCTGAATAAAACTTTGATGGACCAAAAGAAAAGATGAGACTGATGAAGTGTTGGAGGAAACAGTGCTGAACGTTTCAGTGTGGTGATGGGGAATTGACACAGACTTCGCTACATGGGCCTTTCTGGAGCCGTGACGCTCTACACAACGCAGCATTGCCCTTTCTGGTGCACGTGAACACGTCCGCAGGTTTTACAACTCATAATGCTACAGTTTCCCAGCAGCCTCTGACACCACTGTGACACTTGCATGTTCGGTAGGCTGCGCAGTTTGTGCGGCATTGTTGTACCAACATTTCCGACCCCTTTCCACGTTCTAGCCATGCAGGGAATTCGAAATGTCCTTATTTCTCATCCGGCCACTAGTGGTAACCTTGTGGTTATCGTATCTTTCGAAAAGCGAATATGTTTCAACCACTTGTAGATCGTCATATTCTGAACTGCGCACAGTTAGTACTACTCGCCAGCATCTCTCCAGTTCGTCCATGCTGCTAATACCCTTGACTGGGCTCTTCGTTGTAAGCTAGATTACTGCAAGGCTTTGATTTCCGGCTGCTCTCAATACTTCCTTAAGGCCTTTAATTCTTCCAAACATCGCGAGACGTTTGGCGTAATTACATTCCTTGGGCTGTAAATTTGTTTTGACTGTATGGATACTGAAGCTTTGTTTCAAACAGGAAATGAGATAGGGAAAATGTCTTGATCCGAAGTCCGTGCACATACCATCCCATACGTACCGATCGACCTTCTGTCATTGTCACAACGGATCGTCTGTCATTTGGCGCGCGCAAGCACAGTCCGCTAACGTGCATACACAGTAAACAAGAAGTGTTCGAGTTAGAACACTTATTTTTTTACCGAAAAAAACGCATTTTACATTGATCTAGAACGCTTGAAGGTGTTCAAATGGTGTTCTGATGTTCCAAATGTACGGCAGCAGCAATAAAGGTCAAGTATAGGGGGATGCTGATCAGAACAATGAATTAGAACACATGTAACACGCATACACTATTTAGTAGCAATATTTTTCATCTACCTTTACACCTTTTACATGTACTTAGTGTTTAAAAAATATTTAGAGTGTAATAGGTCAACAGCTAGTAGCCCTATAACTATTGAAATGACCTCGATTACTGCTGCTTGTCATGCTACGACGGTCGAAACTTATTTATACCTGCCAAAAATGTCGGGTTTGTGTCCTCGCATGACTGGTTTTCACTCGATTCCATCAGACTAATGAAAGTCAGACATTAATAAAATACCAGATCGAATACTATAAAGCATGGGGGAAAGTCGACATTGCATTTAATTTGCATTATTAATAAAATGAGTCATTTATAAATAACGACTCGTTTTATCAATATACTGCACACAATAGCATCCAAGTTCGCTGCCGCACATTACGTGGCGAGTGGTGATCGAGTCGCCATTTGGATCTGTGGCACCTGGCGTGTGGCGACTCAAAGGTGTGGCGAGTCACTGCCGTGGTACAGGGATGATCGTCGACTGGACTCCGCGACCGGTGGTACATACCTCGATCGTTCTCTCCCCCACTGGCATTGTAAACTGAACAGTAAACATTACGTTTCAAGTTTCAAGTTTCTTTATTCTTTTACCCTCAGGGGGGGGGGGCATTCAGAAAAAAAATGTCAAAGAACACATGTCAATCGTTGTTCACCTGACATTATTATACATCATATATATTGATAAATAAACTCAATGATTAATAAACACACAAATAACACGCTCAATCACGCACGCAGACATACCGACGCGGAGAAACATATTAGGCACCTATTGATCTATTCATTAGTCCACTCTACTAAGAAGTATTTTAACACAATTCACTACTTTGGTCAATACACTTTCGTTTGCATAAGAAAAGATTTTATAAAGTTTAAATGGTAATGGTGAATATTATAATGGTGAATAGAAAAGCAAAACTGGAGCAGAAGACTGATATAAAACGCACGCACTAGCAGACACGCATCCATACACCACAGACGTACATACAGACGTACATACGTACATACAGACGTACATACGCGCTTACACGTCGACTAATTCTGCTCGCGTCCTGCAGCGCTGCAACTGCCACCGATGCCACGCCCACACGACGCGTTTTCATATGGTCCGTGTTCGTAAATGGCTTCTACATCATCCGCAAATTCAGCGTTTGGAGTTGTAATCACGCTCAACGCCGTTTTTCTTTTAATGTGAAAGAATCTCAACAGCCTGAATTGTTAATTATTTGTTGTATATTTTAATGGAATCCATTAACCAGCCTATTTTCAGTACCTTCAGTGCCGACGGAACAGGTGAGACAGGTGAACTACTGGATCTTTCAGGATATCCTGTCGACAGTGTGATTATTTTTAATCGATCTAGAATTTAGAAAGGATGACAAGATTAACATTTGCTCATTCTTAACGAACACGCAAAGAGAAAAAACATTTTGGTTGCAGAAATTGTGTGGTTGTGGAACACAAATGAAATTGAAATTGTATGCTACCATTCTTAGATTCTGTTTCGGGTTATACTTGCACATTAATTATACGCTGCTGCAGACGACAAAGATGAGCTTATTGAAGAAGACCACTTGGAAAAAGCAACGAAAGCTACATCCACTGAGACAGGTGAAAATCCCCGTGGTGAACAGTCACCACTGCGGTCTGTCAAGGGCATACTTTCATCAGGAAGAAATGTGTAAGTTCGAGTAGATGTAATTGTTGCTTTTTCACCTTGGTATATCTCGTCAAAATTGTTCATGTTGTTTATAATCAACAGTCGAGTGGATTAAGTAACAAGTGTAATGGATGACAAACGATTCTGTCGATCTTGTTCCACATTTTAGGCTTTTGTACGAGCAATAATTTATAACATTTGAGTTAGACTGTAAATCTAGAATCTTCACAAATTAGAAATGGTGTATTTTTATGATTACAGAGTGACTGACCATAACAAGGGCCTGTGGATTATAATCATCACAACAGTTATTTTTGCAATCAGCATCACAATAGCCCTTGTGCTTACAATCTACTTTATACCAAAAGAGGTAAAAATAGGAAGATGTTAAATGTTAAACACAGACTTTTCCTTTATTTACTTATTTTAGTAAATAGCATTTCAAACTCAATCCACAGATTAGTTACACTAATATAGTATTAGTGTTTGAAATACATATCAGTTTTCAAAGAAAAACTTAAGATCAACTGGATAGCATTAGTTAGTGTAACAATCATGAACTTTATATGCATAGCGATGGTCTTAGTGTCTGTAGTTTTAGCAAATTTACACATTATCACTCCAGCAGGAAGTACTTGAAACGCTCAACATAACCATATGCAGACGCATGTGACCAAGGGAGCTTACCGTACCCAAACACCTAGCAAAGAGAGGGCCGTTTGCATACAGAGAATCCCTATTAAATGTAGTCAGCCCGCTCACTAAGCGAGTGCTGACAACTAGGATCCAAAGACTAACACAACATGGCTGACCTAAGGAAGATGTTCAACATGTTGAACAAATGCAGCCAAGATATTAACATCCAGTGAACCTGTTTAGGATGCAGTTTCCCACAGATATAGTCTGCATGTTAAGCAGATATAGTTGATGAGTTTGTTTGATTGTTTCACAGATTGATGGGCATGCTGCAGTGGCCACTGATGTTCCAAAATGCTCTGCGGTTGGACTGGAAATCCTCAAGCAGGGTGGCAACGCAGTTGATGCTGCAGTAGCTGCTGCCTTCTGTCTTACCGTCATTCACCCCCAGAATTCCGGAATCGGAGGGTAGGAGCTTGGTCTGCTATCCCCTTCCTCTTCAGAAGAATCTTTCTCAGTGCTTGTGAATAAGTCACATTGAAATACAGAATTCTGCCATATATCAAAGGATTTCCTTGAAATTTCTGCGTCAGTTTCTTGACTTTATATGTTGGGTTTTTTTTTTAAAAACCTCAAATGTGGGAGAGGAGAAAAGTCACATCTTTGTGTCACTGGTAGGACAGCTATACATGCTTTCTGAAAAACCTGACCTTTTCATACGAGCATTCTGTTTTAAGTGAAATCTTGAGTTTTCTATACTTGTTTGGTCAAGTGGAGTTCAGATGATGTGACTAATTCATGACAAGCATAAAATTCACATGAAACATGTAATAGTTTCAAAGACGTCTGCTGCAGGCAGGGTAGGATGGGTTTATGTGGTGCATAATCTTGATATCTACAAGAACAACGGAATGTGGGAAACGTTCGAGAAACTAAAGTTATCTGCAGTAGGCAGATTGTGGGGGTTAGGTATGAAATACTCATTTCCTGATGTCGTAAAATTATACATGAAACTTTGTGTTTGTTGCTTCCATATTGCCTTAGTGAAAATGATTTCCCCCTTTTCCCCCTTGACCAGTTCCATTCCTTGATCAATGGAAGGATTGATTTTAGGGGTGCTTCTAGCTGCCATCATTCGGTGCAGCTTTTTGTGGGAATAAGAACAGAACAGATTATTATATCTTCACATGCATGACATTTTGGTCTGCTTTCCAGAGGTGGGTTTTTGTTGTATCATGACCACAAGAATGGCGATTCCAAGGCATATGACTTCCGTGAGACTGCCCCTGCTAATGCAGATGAAGAGCCATTGAAAGGCCCTGATCGGGTGAGACATGACACAAGAATGGAGACTAAAATGGGATAGTTTCAGCTTTTCTGATGAAACAAGGGGGAACATTGTGATGCAAAAGGCATGCATATGGAGAGATGAGTGAGAATAGAGGTGGATAGCTCATAATTGTGAAAACCTTCTTAATGATGTTTCTGTGAATTCAAACTGATTTCCTTCAAACCAAAAGCCAACCAGATAGATGCTTCTGCAAACCAGTCTAAGTATCTGTATAAAGCTGTGCTCCTATAATGGCCTTCATTTTTTCAGCTTTTGCACTAATGTCTTGGTGGTATATATGAAGAATTGATACTTGTCACTTGTGTCAGTTACAGTATTTTTTTAACACCTGTTGGGGACAAAGACATTTCTCAACTTGGACTTGTGTAATTGGCTTGAGAAACAAAGTGTCTTTACCATTTATTGATTTAGCCATATTTTACACAAATCCAGCCATACATACATGACTAGTGCAATTTGGAAAGCTGCATTATATTTTGTTCATGTATTTATGCAGGAGGTCAGCGGTATGGCAGTTGGTATACCAGGACAGCTGAAAGGGCTGGCGGAAGTTCACAGAGATTATGGGAGGTAAGCACACACCAGATTGCACTGATTGGTATTTGAGGGATAAGTCCACCTAATGGGTTTTTTAAAAACTGAATAATAGAGATTTAAAACTAAGAAGAAATGGTCCCTTGCGTGTCCTGTCCATCCTGTATGAGGGAACGCCATTTCCTTCTTTCTGTGGAAAAATAAAATGGTCTTCTGACTAAAGGGCCAAAGTGATCTGATTGTGTATTGCACAGTCATGTTGATAGCAGATTTATGGTTCAGAAGTTTTTAACTTCCTCCAGAATTAAAAAAGGTTTTGATGACATCACCTCTCTCCAAACTTACCATTTCCTTACCCATTTTCCTCACATTACCGCTTATTTCAAAACTAACCTAAGTGAGAGTTTTCAGAATTGCTAAAAAGACATTTAGTTCCCTTGTTTGGTACAGTAAATGTTTTTCTGTATTGATGGTGACGAAGATAAGCAACTGTTCCAGGGTAGAGATTTATAAGTAAGGTTCAGCTTCTCTGGAATAACTGCTATCACGCATTTAAACCTATTTTCTGAGATAAATCTTTTTTCACATATTCAGAAGAAGGCATGCATCTGCTTTTCGAACATTTTGGCCAGAATTTGTGATGAGATGGAGACAGGCATGCCTGGTATTTAAAAGCATTGTATTTTATGAGAACTGATTTTGTTGGTCTGCAGAATGAAGTGGCATCAGATTGTACAACCAGCCATCACTCTTGCTGAGGAGGGCTTTAATGTCACTCTCGCATTGCGTAAGTAGCTGATAGTGCAAGCTAGCAGACACTTGCATTGACAAGCAGCACAGGTTTCCTTTCAATTAAAAGGTATCCTCCTCACCCCACCCCACCCCACCCACCCACCCAATTATTCCCAACACCTCAGCAGACAGTTAATGCTAGTGTTTGGTAAGGTGATGGTCTTGGTTTACGTTCAGGCAGTCTTATGGTTTGCACATGTTCAATTATCAGAACTTTCAGGAAACGAAAAATGGGAGAACACACTACATATGTCCTGTCAGAGAACGAAGCAGAACTGAATTTTCTGTGAGTTAGGGGGAACAAGTATTCTGTCAATTTATTTCTAGCATTCTGTGACGTTTCACTATTAAAATGTGCTGTTTGCACTCATTTTGAGAGAAGGAGTTAAAACAGACAAAGAAAAATTTGATCATCACACACTGGTTGCACTGTTTAGAGCGAAAGTGGAGCTAGTGACTGATGCTTTAAAACGTGCAGACCACCTGAAGACCACAGAGACAGTACAAAATCCTTCTGCAGGGTTGGAAGAATAACTAGACAGCACTCACTGTTTTCAACTTGCCAGTCCTGTGTTGGGCACAGTTTGTCAATATTTTGTCTGCTTGCTTGACATGGCAGTTAATTTTTCATTTGTATTTATGCCTAAGTAGTGCACACATTCTATATGCAGCTATCCAAAAACTGCGTAGTAATTAAAATGTTCTGGAAAACTTCCTTGTGTCCCTTATTTATGGTGCTTGTGTCCCTGGAAGTCTGATTTTTGAGTAGGCAATTCTTCCCATATTTTCAGATATAATGCTAGTATCATATATGATTTAAGTTGCCATAAATAAGTACTGGCAAAGATAAATTGCTTCTGAGTAAATCGTGTAAGAACAAAATTATTACTTTGCAGAGAAAGCCCTGGAAAGACATTTGGACTTGCAGTCTCTTCCTGAAGGGGCAAGAAACCCTCTTCTGCGTTACTATGTTCGAGATCGGAAGTTTGTATCCTATGGTGACGTCATCACTCGTCCTGATCTGGCAAAGACACTGCAATTTATTGCTTCACATGGTGCTGATGCATTCTATTCTGGACAGCTGGGTGTCCAGTTTGTTGACATGGTAAAGAGAATTAATCGGCATGTTTATCACCCAAGCTCCTGTCCATCTTTTAAATCACAGCATTTTGAACAACAGTGGCACACAGTGTGCAAAGGGCCAGATTGCTGATTCACACCATCATACTTTTGACAGTACCTAGTGAAAGTTTATTTGGAAATGGCACAAATGTTGGAAAATAAAGTGAAATTCTTGACAGTAAAAGTGCATGCTATGTTGGCTGTGCATGGTGTATACTTTGCTGTCATTAGGATTGTGCCCTTCCAAAAGTATTTTCATATAGTTTGTAACGGTATATAGACAATTTCGTGGGGGTTTTTTTTACCCTTTGCCATCGCTTTGGAGACTGTAATCCAATAGAAATTTCTTCGGTTGTTGTTGCTTTGGAGAGGGTTTTACAACGACTTGGGGTTTGCCGGCAAGGGATGTCACAGGTGTTTTCTTATAGCAGAATTATTTTTCTATCGAGTTCCTTCCCTTACACCACAAAATAAACAACTGTGCTCTCGAAACCAAGTGATTTTGTTTAGTAGTTAGTAGAGCCCGCCATTTTGCTGCATTCACTTGGATACCTTTTCAGCGCAGCCTTTTACACAGAATTCACACTGGATGGATTTCAGACACAAATCATTTTATTCTTTTTAGATTTTTCTTTCAGCTTGTGTTGGAATTATGTTTTTATGGTTCCCAGTTTGTTTTTTTTCTACTTTTTTTTTATAAAAGATACATACAGACCACGGGAAGTCATGGCCTTTTTACATGCGACAAAAGCATCTAGGCATGTCAAGTGCATACAGTCGCTCAATCTAACACTAAATAGTAAGTACTTGTTAACAGTTTTTCAGTAACATTTTATTATTATTTTGATGTTCAAAAATTGATCTTTCGAAATACGTAAGATTACTGCACTTTTGGTAGCTTGCAGGCAGCATTTATTTCAATTGTGCCAAAATCTATATGAGTTCACAATGGTATCAACATATGGTAACCCTACATCGGGACTGTATTAATGTCTTTTCAGGTGTCCATGCATGGAGGCAACATGACCCTTGAGGACTTAAAGAACTACACTGTCAGGAGACTGGATCCTATCGTCTCTGATTTCAGAGGTAGCTTCAGAGCATTACATAGACACTGTTTAATGCCTCTTGCTTAAAATGCAGAATAGGAATCCAGATATGTGAAGAAAGATTAACAAATAACCTTTTGTAGCTTTCAACAGCAGAAAACTGCATTGCTCTCATGTTTTGTCCGTGTTTTTATGCATATTTAGAATTTACAGTTCTGGGAATGCCTGCCCCGTCCTCTGGACCAGTAGTGGCACTGATGCTGCACATGATGGAGGGCTTTGACTGGCAGGAGAACAGCGACTCCTTCACGCAGACCTATCACCAAATGATCGAGGTCAGAGCATTGTCCAGCGGCTGAAGCTGTTGAAGGTCCCCCACCAACACAAAGAGCTCTGTCAGTAAATGCTTAGCAGGTTGCAGAAAATCGGGGTCAGATGCAAAGTCTTTTTCTGGACCGGAAGACGATGTGCAGGAAAACAAACGCCAAACAGTGCTGCACCTGAAGTGAAGGAACGTGGTGTAGATACTTTTTGGTTATAGAACTTTGGTGGGCATACAGTGATGGAGAGCACAGTCCTAAGAACTCCTTGTGCACTGCCCTTTCCACTGATTGTTGTTTGCACTGCTTGAGGAAGTTGTCCTGTCTGCATGTTGTTTCTCATGCTGACACATCGGATTTCTTTTCAGACTTTCAAGTTTGGCTTTGCTCACCGCAACCTGCTTGGCGATCCTTCTGATGAAAATCACAGAGAGGCCATCCAGAATGCTTCAACATTATTTTTGAGGTATGGTTTCCTCAGAGTTTGTAATTACTGTGTAGGACTACACAGTGTCTGCACAAATGTCATCTATATGGTTTTCTTCTTTTTTTTGCAGCAAAGACTTTGCTGCCTCCTTGCAAAAGAGGATTGATAACACGACTCATGTGCATGATTTCTATGGGCCAGACCTGCAAGCAGCAGTTGACAAAGGCACCACGCACCTGTCTGTTGTTGATACCAATGAAGTCATGGTCTCCATGACACTGTGAGTCTCCTGATTGCACCCCTGGTTCTCTCTTCCCCCAAGCCTGCTTCCTCCCACCCTCTCAAAAGAAATATAAACTGCCAATAAATTAGCAATGCCCGTAAGTTACAAGAATAATGTTGGTGTGTCTAGATTTTGTGTTTAAAATGTAGTCACACATCCTGTAAAATGACTTTTCGATCCATCTTTATCACCTGCATGGTTTCATTGCACAGCACGTTGAACTCCTGGTTTGGGGCCAAGATGATGACATCTAGTGGTATTATTGCCAACAACGAGCTTTTGGATTTCTCTTTCCCATTCCGAGACACACCCATTAATGAGGTAAGCATAGGTGGTTGGGGTTGATGTTTTGGGTGGGACTGTGTGTGTGTACACACAGCATATGCCTGTATTTTTCAGTCTAGAGACAAACTGAGTGGTTGACATCAGAACAGACTTGCACCTTATTGCCATCAAACATTGGAAGTTAACTTCGATCTCTGCTCCTTTGTCCCATCCTACCTGCAAGATTTGGTTCCTTTTAAACTCCATTCTGCGCTTGTCACAAGTGTGCCGTCTTGGTCATTCCTAGAGAAATCGTCTGGTGCCAGGCAAGAGGCCTCTGTCCAGCATGGTGCCCACAATAGTGTATCACAAAGACCAGCCATGTGCCAAACGCATGATCGTTGGAGCTTCAAATGGCACCCGCATCATCACAGGAGTGGTTGAAACCCTGATCAACACATTGGTATTCAACAACAACCTGTCGTATGCCATTTCCCGTCCCCGCATTCATCAGCAACTGTACCCTGATGACGTAACAGAGTATGAAAGTAAGTGGATAGTTAAATGGAGCACAAATGTCAGTAAAAGTCGATTGATAAAAAGACGATGAGTGTTGATAATTGAGCAGGAAGGTATGTAGAACAGGCTTGTATTTTTAGTATCAGTAGGCAGCAGGGGACAGAATGTGGCTACTTTGCCTAGATTTTGAACTAGGAGCAAAATCAGTGACCTTGTTAAAGGTAGATCAAGCCAGTAATGTAAAGGCTTGAATTCCAGCCCTGCCCTTGGGTGGCTCATAGGATTATGATAAGCCCTGCTAGCTGCTGGTGCATAGGCTTGTGGGTTCAGATTCCATATCCCATGAACAATCCTCTCCATGTGGCAGCTATTTAGAGGGCAAGCCATCAGGGTGTTTCTTTGGATACTCTATTTAGACCCCCCACCTCCCCAAACTCCAGCTTGCTTTTGCTCCAAAATCCTTCATTCCTGTCGCCCTTCCAGCCCCTATCATTAGACAGTTGCTAAAATCCTGGTTTCTTTACTTAATTTCATATTTCGAGTACATTCGTACAAATATCGGGTGCCATAAAAGCTGAAAGCTTATGATCTGGTCACCACATACTCCCTGTTCTCATGGTGGTTTGTCTGGTGAACATTTGGAAGCATCTTGTCTTGCATTGTCATGAGGTTGTCTTCAACCATTTTATTATTTTTTGCCAGCTGTCAGCGAGTCACTTCCAGATGGTGGTAAAATAAGGGAAGTGTTTCCAGCAGACATCGTCCAGGGTCTGACCAACCTGGGTCACAGCATGGCAGCTGCCAACGAGGGACTGAACTGTGTGCAGGCGATCATGAAAATCAATGACAATATTGAGGCCTATTCAGACTGGAGAAAGTATGGTAAGGCTGCCGCATTTTGATGTACATTGATGTGCGTTGCAATTGCCCACCAGTTACTTTCGTATGTACATATCCTAGTAGCCCTTTTTTGAGTGTGCAGGCTCACAAAAATTGACATTTGAGAAAGAAATCTCACCTAAATGTGATAGCTCATAAGATCTCTCTACCTAGTTGGGGTCAGGAACCCTCCCCTCTTTTTTTTTCCCCCCTTTCTGTTCAGTAGCCATACATTCCAGTTGTGAACCACAAACTCAGATCTTTGTTCAAACTTTATTTGTAAATAAAGCTTTTTAACACTACATATATTTCGCATGATTTTTTTTATTGATGGTGACAGGCTTACCCACAGTGTGTCTTACTATATTTGCTACTGCCTTGCATTTGGTTTACAGTATGACAATCCACTGGTATTGACCTGTTCTGATCTGCACATATACTGAAGCAAGGGTGAATAAAAAGTCTGTGTATGACAATTGCGCAGCATACACAATATTAACCAGACTCAGCCATTGCACAGGCTATACAATAGACCAAATATCAATGTGACCCAAAAGGGGAAAAACAGTTTAATAAAGTCAGGAGTTGCATTTAAAAAATAAGCATGAAAGTTTGTGCATGTCCAGAAATTTGGTGCCATTCTTACAGGTTTTTTTGTTACAAGACTAGCTGACAAAAAGTCA
>SMGT01011393.1:72518-84221 GCA_004794575.1 Lanistes nyassanus
CCCCCCCCCCCCCCCCCCGGCTCCACCAACCTTCACCAGCAGTATTCATCACCATCTCCACTTCTATCCCATCATCAGATATACTTCACTGTTGATGTGGTATAAAACAATAAACAACCGAACAACCAAGCTATCTCAGGCAAATGCATGCATTTCTCCTCTTTCATAATACCGGATAATCGGACCAGCTGCTTATTCGGACCAAATCTTAAAGAACAGAATCTTAATTGTAATATAGGGCATGTTCGTTTAATCGGACCAGCCGGTTATTAGGACCAAAATCATCGCGTCCCGATGTGGTCCGATTAACCGGATTCGACTGTAGTTATTAATAGCCAATACTTTGTAATCTAAATATTACACAATCATAGGCTGGAAAGAACTATGTACATTGGTAGGGTTGTGTGAAGTAAAAAAAGATTCAACTCTGGTGACTTCATGCAAGTTAGAGATTGTGTAAAGCACACACCAGAAGAAATCTTTACAATTAAATTTAAAACAAGGGAACTGGACCAAGCTAAGACATGACAGTTGTCATGACCTTCATGACAGCTCGGTCCAGTTCCCTTGGTTTAAATTTATGAAAGGTTTTTCCTCCAAGCAGCAGTCACCTATTTTTTCTTGTATCTTTACAATTAATAAACATGGGATTTGTATTAGACATCCCTTTAGTTCCAGTAATTATACTGCTTTTCTACTTTCATACTTCCACAGGACAAGGGAAATAACTACAGAATGCAATCTTGTTTTTCTCATTAACTTCCCCTGTTTCAAATAAGCAGACAGCATCAGTGCTACCATCAGTTAGTGGACCTCGACCCCTGGATGTGTCTTTTGTACAGAAAATCAGAGGAAGAACGAGGTTACATGCTATTTCAATGTGTACAAAACTCAGAGGGAAATATATTTGGCATTCATACTACTGTGCTGACTGGTGTGATGACATGCAAGAGTAACAATCAAGCCATAAGCTTGGCACAATTTTTATGCTTCTGTACACCAAGGAACATATGTCCGGAGTTCAGTTTGTGCATTTCTTTATGATGTTTGACTTGCTTGGTTTAAGATTATGATGATCCCTTATTTCTATTTGTATGTTAATCTAATTGCAAACGTCTGATACTATGCTACTTGAAATGGCCAGTGACTACACCATGAATGGAAACTGAAATCAAGTTCTGATTTGCATCCTCACTCAATAATCTCTCAGTAATCTCATGTAGTCGATCCCATGCAAACAGGAAATGTTAATGGGTTAGAAAAAGACACCTCTGCATGTCTTTTAAAGCTGTGAGACCATACTTATTCTTCTGTTGTTAAAATTATGAGTCTGTCTTCAGCTACTCTAGAAGCAAATCCTGGGCTGACTACTGTTTACCAACTCACCAAAGTCTGGATCTGCTTGTAACATCCTCCGCAAACAAGCGCTTATACCACCAATACTTTCATCTTCCCAGTAGCCTACAAACTGGCCACACACACAAAAAAATACATACAAACGACTTCCATCTGTCCTCAGACGCCACACAAAAAAGAACCAGCGACAAAAATGTCAATTCTCTAGATGTAATCATTCACAGAAATAAGGAATTATTTCAAGCACACATCACATATGAAAGCAATCAAACATACAAGTTCAAGCTGTCAGTCGTTTTTCAGTAGAACGCAAAATACCTGTGAAAGCGATGCATCAAACATTCTGCTAGCCTCATTGCTAGGTGTTGACAGTGGTAAATTCTCTCTACGCCATTCCTGTGTTTAAAATATCAACAATCAACAAAACGACCTTTGAAGCACACATCCCTCTCCCCATCCACCTGCAACTTGCAAGGAAGTCGAGTTGCGCAGCTTTGTGTGTCTTTTATCATGCGTCTTAATTATCATGAAACATATCTTCCTGGGTCATTTAATTGTAATCGTCTGCAACTCCTCCTGAACCTGACTCCCGCACTTAAATCCCCTCCACTATTACCCCACCACCACCACCCAAAAAAAAAGTCAGTAGATTGCTTCAACCATTATTTTAGTATATAATTAAGAAACAAACAAAATTCTAAATGTAAACCTAATTACTAAATTAGGTCTAGTTTCAGCGGGTATCTTTAAAGACTGCGTATCGAACGTGGTTTGGGGGTGTGTGCATGAGTGGGCATATCTATGTTTAAGACTGTTGCAAAACTGTTAGAGGATGTTGGTGCAAACTTGTAATAACGATGAATGAAATGGTCACGATTTAAATAAATGCGTCTCAAATCAAGGTCACATCGAAATGATGATCGTGGCGACGCCGATGCGGCCTGCGCGTTCGATAGTTGTAGTGTACACTTTTATAGGGCCCATTATTTATTGTTCCTACGACAATACACATGACAGATGCAAGACTGTACCTCGCCTGTGCGCCAGCTGCAAGGTTTGGAACTCATTATTATAGGAAGTCCACGATTCTTTCTGAAGTGTGTCCCGCGAAGATGACGTGCAGAATTGTTGCTTTGCATGCCAAGCTTTAGGGGCGTGTCCAGATTAAGCCCCGCCCTCCTCACTGGTTGAGAGATATTTTTATCCGCATGGGTTTTCAGGAAGTCCACTTACTAGAATCATCAATAATTGCAGAAACTGGAAAACCCAAATATCAGCAGAATCAAGACAACAGACAGAATCAACGCTGACACAAAAAAAATGACCAGACCTTTTTTATCGGGATTTCGGTCGGTCACTGTAGCCCGCAGCTCGGGGACTGAACGGCTATAGTCAGCATAGTTGTCAGCTGACTATAACACGATCATCTGGCAAAAGTAATATGCCGTGCTGTGATAGCTGCTAAGATTTACAGTAGGACCTGCAAAATACCTAAACATATTAAATCCCTGTTATCTCGATCTAGAATACATGCTGTAATAACGGCTCCTCCCATTTCTGTGCTTATACTAAAAGATCATATAATGCTAAACCCTGTACCACTTAATAAGTTCTCTACACTATGCAGTATATGAGTATGCTTGCTAATATACCCGAGATTTTAGATACTGTGTGCATGCTTACAATTATGCTTAGGCAGCCACACGAAAAAGATATCTCCGCTCCGATATTAACCCTGTGGCCATACCTTACAGATGTGTGTGGGCGACGCTGGAATGGTTTCTCCAGAACAGTTGTGTTTCACGTTACAGTGTCCTGGTGCGCCGAGATGATTGATCTTGAAAACGATTACCAGCATCCCCACACTCCTACACCCATTTCCCATAACTCCCCTCCAACTCCGCTCCAACCTGAGATTTTGTTTTCAGCTCACATTAAAGAGTTCTCATTTAAAATAGCTTATTAATGTCTCTACTGTACATCAAAATACATGTGTACTAAATTTACCATTTCATGGTGTATTATCTACTGTGGACCAATATATTCTATCCATGTCATTTTGCATCTGTGTATATCCCGGGTACACTAACGCACTTCAAACTTTGCAACCATTATAATACTTGAACTGTGTGAGTTGTACATCAGTGTACTAGTATATTCTGATTAATTGTGCCACCACCATCATCATGCATACTCTCAGCAAATATACACATAATCTGAACCCAAAAGGTTTATTTTCATTATTTTGCAACTAGCACAGATTTACAGACATAAAAATATGTTCCAAAACAATAATACAGGGCCATAGCTGTCTCTTACTAAGCCAATCATTTATGTGCAACCGATATTTTATTAACCCCTTGCATCATGGCAGGCCTTCTATCTTGTCTGAATTTCTATAGCTGGGAGACGGGTTACTGAAGCACCCAACAACACAATCTGTGCACAACTGGAGGTGGGGTGGGGAGAAGGCAGAAATCCAGAAACTACCCTTAAGATGACAAAACTGTGGGTAACATCATAACCTTTTCTGGGTTGCATAAACCATCTCTTTGTATAATGAAATGTCTACAGGATATGCACCCTCTGAAAATTTATGTCCTCTGATTATTTGTGGAAGGGAAGATACAAACCGTCATGCAACACAGCTTTAGATCTTTCATTGTAATTTGGGGCATATCTTTCACAGGGGAACTTTGACCTGCCTGAAAAGCTGTTCACTGAATGCTATTTTTCAAACAGGTTATCAAAGTTACACACTGCATGGCTACACATTGCCACTTAAATTGCCCTTCTTATCCCCTAAATGCAATCATCAAAGATAAGCACAACATGTTCACACTGTGCGTTATGCATTGCAAAAATTAGTTTAAATATTCAGAAGTACAAATTTATAAGTAGTAGATTTTAGACATAAGAAATATTGAAAGTGTTTCCAGAGCAGTTACCTACTGTAGCTTCAGAAAAAAACACCAGTAGCTTTGTGCTGAGTTTCAGAAGCAAAGGTGTTAGGTGATGGGTAACTGTTCTGTTGAAAAAGAAATTCAAGGTTGGGTAGTTGGTGCTTTGAAAAATGATGAGAATCTCATGCTTTAGTAAAGATATGACCAGCAAATCAGATCCACAGATACCTATGGCATCATAGCTTAAGCATGCTTCTGGTAAGAGCACCGTGTAGTCCTTTGATCACATGGAAAAAAATGCACAAAAATATTTTCACATCTGGCATAAAAACATGTGCATGGTAATTTTATTGCATGTTTAAAAATGTCTTCAAAGACTCAAGTTTCAACTCCATTCCAGGTAACACAGAAAAACAACAATTTATATTAATGTCATCAATACCTCACTTGACATGGAATGCTTTAGAACTTTTGGCTCACAATGACCTCTTGCCAGGACGTTCACCATGTATTTAAAGACAACTTGCCAGTGGACGTTTCTAGTGAGAAAGAAAGGAGGCGAGTGAAGCAGTAGTCCTATCCTGCTGCACTGCTTTCCCAAGCCTCCCTTGCTCTCCTACTTTTTCTGATCAGAATTATCCACTGCTGAGTTTTTAAAAGTCATATGGCAGATGTGCACATCTTCTACAGCAGTACAACTCTTAATAACTGAATGCAAGGCAGAATTTACGAATTTCTGAGACAGCCGACTTACAAAGTACAACTTTCAGTGAATGGTATTCACCTAATTGAAACGCGGTGAAAATTGTAAAGGAGATGGGGGCAGGGAGGAGGGAGGGAAACCACCACCACTACCACCGCCACCACCAGTGGTTCCACACGCTACAAGACCCTGCATGAAGTCTTAGAGTCGACACTGGCATCTAACACCACACGAGAAAGGAAGCAATTACTAAAACACATCACACACTTTTCAGAGCCCCAAGTGGAGAACCTCTGGTTTTCTTTTTCACTCCAATTCTTTATCCTTCAACAAAAAAAACAAAACAAAAAACTTGGGTATCAGCATATGTGGCACTTCTTGCAAACCTCTGACAGTTATCCACCCTCATTATCTCCACATTCTCAACAAACATGTGCATTGTAAACTCAGATGATCAAGAAGAGCTGTATTTGGCTTCCGTCTTTATTGCACGGAACACACCTGTTCTGGACACAGACTGCTATTATAAACTCATGTCTCAACACCAGATGGGAGAAAGCCAATCTCTTTCCTACCAGCACAAAGCAACATCGCACTTTATGAACCTTATTTCTCAAACAAGCTCTATGAAACCTTGGAGGAATGGATAAATGTAAATCTTATGCATGATATAACAAACATCTATTCTCCTAAGTCTGCATTCCAAACGAGCCTTACGTCGAACCCAATATGATCTGTTATTTTTTCGATGAGGGTTATGACATGGTCCGTTTTATTTATACTCTAGGAGGACTGTTGTGAGGCTCTTCTTCACCACAGTTGAGAACAGCCATAACTTACAAAACGTCGGTGAAAAGTGTTTGATTTCATTTTCAAACTACTACTTACAGTACAGCATCTCTGCAATATTATTTCATGCTCATGTGTGCAGGAAAAAGCAATAAGAGAATTTACAATCAGCATATTAGCATGTCCCACAATTAAGCACACCCTCCATAAAACAGAAACCCAGTAAAATAAATCCAAAAACACCCCCCACCCCCCACTTCCCTTAAGTGTCACTGAATGCAACTACAATGAGAGGCACTCAGAAGAAGCAAAGCCATGCGGAGGAATAACAACAAATCGAACAATGATGCTGATTATATCAACAGATTCATCACAAGGCGTTCTCAGTAGGGACAAAGTTAAAAGAATGCTAAAGGTTCAAGTCCTTTCCAATAGTCACACTGAACACCCCCTCATTTGAATTCACCTGGAAGTCACTTGAGCTTCACAGCTTCACATGCGCACATTCAGGCAGAGAACAGCACATTAGAACACTATTCTGTTTTTGAGACCACACGTAAACACAAAGACAAAGGGACATTTTTACTGTACATGTATTTCTCGAAAAACCAAAACCAAGACAAAACTGGATGTTTAACGAAGTTCATCTCTCTGCTGTATGAATGACTTAACTGCCACCATCTGAAGACTTCTAACAAATGCACTTTTGCTTGCACAGGAATGCACACATACAGACAACCACACACAAAAGCATACAGGTTTGGTAAGTTTGCATGTTGCTGAACAGTTACATCACACTCACAGCCAAAATAACCTTAATGTTTGTTCTCCATTTGCAAAAGTTCCAGTCCATGAACAACAGCTGGAAACAGGTGCAGTGGCTTCATACTGCATAAAACGGCATTAAATGTTCTGAGACTGATAATATATGGTCAACAATCAAAATTTTAACTCCGCAGCATCAGTTGGGATGAAATCTTTAAAAGGTTCTTTGCAATAAGCTCAAGATCAACCAACATTATCTAAGATACCCTGCTTACTTGCAGCAGCATGGCTCAGAAATATTTCCAGATAATTGTCAAAGGTGAAAGAAGACAACACTCACAAGGTCTTGGTTCAAAGGATGTGAAGTACAAGACCTAAGCCTCTCATTTATTTCCAGATAGTCATTTCTTTTTTGTGTGTGTGTTTCTGTGAGATACTGGACTTTACCTTTACCAGATCAGGGTTTGGAAAGTACTGCAGTTTAAGCCGAGTGATGTTTGGAAACACTCTTCTCTTTTCAGTACCCTGCAGACTATATGCTAGCCATTTTGTCATTCTGAGCTACCTCACTCACTCTTTTTCAATTTTGATTGGATTTATTTAAAGCCCCTTGTTAAACACTAAACTATATAGTACACATTCTCTTGAACTAGAAGGCAAATTACATTTTTTTTTCCAAAGTTTCAATTCACATCAACTGAACACAGTCAGCTAATGGGGTCACAAATATTTTTAAAACTAAAAGGATATTATCAAAACATACATTACAGAGAACGTTGAATTAAATATCACATTTCTAATAGTAATACAGAGACAAATGTGCATAATTTAAAATCAACACCATATGGCCAAACTGAAAACAAACTAAAAGATATTTTGCCTCTAAATGTGCACACATAGACATCATTTATATAGAAATGTGAAATGTGAATGCTTGTCTCTGCAAAACTCACTGGTTGCAGTATCAAAAAAACAAAAAATTAACTTATGAATACATAACTACAACAGAGATTAAAACAAATGATCTCCAAAAAAGCAAACTTGTGATTCTATCATTTCTTTCTTCATTAGAAGGTCTGCTTACAGTAGAAAGCAAACACTATTTTGAGAAATTTAACTATGATGCATGGTTGTGTAAGGAAAAAGAATATTCTGGTCCAAGATATCACAGAAAATGGAAGCTCACCCAAAGATGTTTTCCCCTTCTTTTGTCAAGAGATGTGATTTCTCATTTCATCTAAAAGCTGATTTGGCATGGAAACGTCAGTCTGTCTCTTTGGGGTTTGCCAAAGTGAGGGAATCTGTCATGAATAATGATCACAGGCTAGTTGTATATTATCTCTACGTGACAACAAGGATAGATCCACTGAGAAGCTTCTGCATGGCATCACTGAGGAAAGTTCAAAGGAACAGGCATTGTCTGACCATGCTGACAGGCTAGTTCATAACTGTGCCTGCGTAAGCCTCCTTGCTGTGTGCCACAGCATTCTTTGCTGCCAGCCAGCGTGGCCATGGAGGTTCCCTCCGGCGAAGGCCGAACATGCAACGAAGAACAGCTGAGGCTGAGGCTCCGGCCACGGCCCTGGCCACTAGGCAACCGCAGCTCACCTGGCTCTTCAAAGCCCACTGAAGACTGATAGGCTGCTACAGGCATGTCCGTGTCCACCTCTGGCAAAGCAACAGCACCTGAGTCGCTGCTGAGGGTTGCATGTGATGTGCCAGATTCTGATGCCCCTGCTGGACCCCCTGCTCCTGTTCCTGGAAGACCTGATTCTAGACTACCACGTTTGACCTGTGCAGCATCACCAGCCTGCATAGCAGCACTACCCTGGAGGAGGGCTGCCGGCTTCCGACTCGGTAGTTGCTCTTTCAGCAGGCAAATGGTTTTTGGCCGGTCAGCTGGTGCCTCTTTTTGGCCCTGGCTGTAATTCCTTTTCAGCATTGGCACATCCTTGTAAGTGGTGGGTGTAGGCTCTTCCCGGACCGGCGACTGCTGGGTGCTTGTCCTGTCTCTTGAACGTCTCCCTGTTCTGGGTACGTCGTCTGCCTCCTCCAGTTTGCAGCAGGTAGGTGCAGTAGATATTTCAGCAACATCGTCTACGAAGCGTGTAAACTTTTTACACTTGGTTCCATGCTTCGTTTCTTCCCCCAAGCCTGTTCGGCAGGCAGGCTGTGGACTTTGGGGCGAAGTGGCAGAAGCTCCTGATGGGGTGTTGTTCACCCAGTCAGCGCTGTCAATGGTGTGAGCATCAACATCCTGGGCTTCGCCTCCCTCTGCACTTAAAATGGCCTCACTGGTGTCCCTGAAATGCAAGCAGCTGACATTGACCTGCTGGCAACAACTTAAAATTCTACAGCATGCCATCAACGAGTCAGTCATTGTCGTTCAGAGATCATCACTGTTTACTTGATTTTAAAATCTACACCCAATATTGTGGGATGGATTTAGTTCCAAAACCATACCCTAACCTCAACACCCATACAGACATTTGCATGTCTTCACGTGCAGCACACGTGCACATACACAGAACTCCTGACAAAATACAACAGTGGGTGATTTACACACAAAAACTCAAGAATGACAGACATGTTTACCCCCAACCACGATACGGCAGAAGATCAATGTTGAAAATGCAGAAGATTTGAAATTTAGTGCAGATTTTACCCCGCAGTACAAATACCCAAAACAGGTATCTTCCTTATGCATATCACATTTCTAATAGGCTCCCTAAACATGGTAAAGCATCAAAGACAATTGCCAAACACATTACACAAATCCCACTATTTCTCTCAAACAATCTTATGGTGAACATATCTCATTGTTTTGGAGACAAAATAGACCCCTCTCAACAAAAAAAAAAAAGTTATCCCTCCTGATTATATCTCCCTGCAGTACAAACCAAGAAAAAGCCAGAAACCAAGAAAGAAAAAGGAACTGGATACAAATCCTGCCATTGCTATAACTCTTCCACTTTCAACCCCCCTCTACCCCATGCTTCAGACTAGATTTATTAAACACATGTACTTGCTGTGTTTTCTTAAGAGATTTTCATTGGCCTAGGTAATCTCTAGTTTAACTCCAGATTATATTGTGACATAGCTGAGGCATTAAACTATGGCTGCACTAGTTAGCTGTACACTGATCTTGAGTGTTGAGCGCTCTCTTTCCTGGGATACTTATCTCCACTAACGGTGTGTTCTAGTACGGCAATGATGTTAACTGCACACTGCCTTTAAAAGTTTGCTACAGCAGTGGGACCATTTTCTTAAGGAACAAGACAGAGCATTATACATTGTTTATGCATTTAATCCACATTTGCTTCCTTTGACAACTATGAAGACTGTGATGCCTTATTAGGTTATTTGAAGACTGAGCCACTTTACACCAACAGTTTATTCTAAATATAAATGACGGCATTCCATCTGTTCTCTCTCTCCTTGAGTTTCAAATTATAATAATCCTGTACTGATCGGGTTTATCAGCAACTGAAAATGCAACGAGTGCCTGATGTTACATGGTGATGATGAAGTCATTACTGGCATCTGCCAAAGTTTCAAAGACTAAGGAGGGGAGGGGGGTTGTCAGTGTATGGCAGTGCTGTTCAGGCATTTTCCCAATTTTGTGCGTGCTTTTCAAACTGTTCTACGTGAAAACTTACGACTGTGATTTAAATCGGCAACCCTGATTTCTTTGGGTGACATTATCCTAGACACGGAGTCGTGTCAATAATCACTAAACTCTATCACCAATACTAATAGTATCAGTCTATGTCTATTAATTTCTTTTAATAATCTGATCAGTATTTCTGCCGACACTGCTACTTTTCTTAGACATCATTAACACTTCAGTTTCATCAATGTTCGTCTCGTGAAGTAGGCCTATTTGTCGCTTTTTAGAAGTCATAATTGAACTCGAAGGTGAAGAACTCTTCAAACTCTAGATGCGCAGCATCACGGTCACCGGTCATATTGGTAAGAGCATTCTCAAGTTCAGGATTGTTTGAACCAATGCCTCGACAACCAGTCAAAATGCATGTCACTTTAGTTCACAGTTTTCGGTAGCAAAGAAAAATTAAAGTTTTACAAGTTCAGAAAAAAATTTACGTCAGCAGATTCAGATACCATATATTTTCTGTTGCTGTAAAACTGTAAAATGGGCCTGAAATCTGGAATTACAGCGAAACCGTAAAGGTAAACAAGTGTGGAATGATGCCAAGGTTTTAAAGCCATGATTCACAATGATACAGATTTTTTAACATTTGGTAAATTAGCACCAGATGCTGCTTGGGTTGACCGCTGCGCTTTACAAAATGACTCTTAGATTTCAGGTAGAGGGTCATTTTAACCCCTGGTTTAAAAAAATTCCAGAAGCACCGATACAAATACACACATGTATGCATATGGAAGTAAAAGACTGGCGACACACAAAAACTTCTCACCTGCCCTGTCCATCACAGTAGGCAACACGCATGCTGACTTCATCAAAGGACACAGTGCCAGACCTCTCACTCAGGCTAAAATTGGCCGACTCACTACTGAAGCTGGCTCGCTTCTGTGGCCCGCCACTGGCCACTACATCTACCTGTACTTCCAGCCTAATGACAGCAGAAAGACATCTTCTCAGCATACCAACAAAAAATCCCATGACCTTTCCTCTTCCAAAATTGTCAGATGATTAAAATAAAATGGGTGGGGAGGGGGGAGAAGAAAAGAAATAAGGAGTAAAGAATGTGGAAATATCTTATTTGATATACAAGATGTTGTAAGCTATAGCCTCTTCCAGAATTTACACTGGTAGATTGTCTTATCAGAAACTACACTGGTAAACTGCCTTTACAGAGATTACACTGGTAAATTGTCAAAAAAGACGATGTACAGCATGGGGAGTTATGAACAAACAATTTTCTTGGGAAAAGAAAGTATCTTAAATTTAAAACAAGGGAACTGGACCAAGCTAAGACATGACAAAGACAAAGACAATCTACATGTTTCGGGGCACTACCCCTTCATCAGGACGACACAAAAACGACGAAAAAACGACAACAACGAAAACAGAAGAAAAAGACTTAGCTTCAGTAGATGTGGCGCATAGGCTGGACAGCAGGAAAATGACTAAGGGACAGCGAGTAAACAGGGTTAAAAAGAGGGGCAGCCAATCGCCAGGTGGGTAGGGAAGGGTAGGGGTGG
>SMGT01011393.1:84760-132669 GCA_004794575.1 Lanistes nyassanus
TTGGACAGTATGTGCCAGTTAGAGAGGAGGATCCTACGTACAGGAAGGTTGTGAGGGTGGTGCGTCAAGACGGCGATCGGGCGAGGTTCCGTGTGTTTGGAGTGGTGGGAAGGTTGGAGGGTGAGTGCGCGTGGTGTAGCAGCGGCTTTCTGTTTAGCAGAGTGTAGAAGGTTGGGAGGATAGTTGCGGGCGAGGAAAAAATCTACCATTCTATCGGCTTGTTCGAGAAAATCTGTATTATCGAAGCATAATCTGCGGAGTCTTAGGAACTGCGAGTAGGGTATGCTGTGCAGGGTGGAGGGTGGGTGAGATGAGTGGAAATCCAGGTAGGAGTGTGAGTCTGTAGGCTTGTAATGGATGGTGGTTGCAAGATGGCCGTTCTGCAAGGTTATGTTGATGTCGAGGAAAGTGACAGAGGTGCATGAAATGGTGTAGGTGTATTGAATGGAGGGGTGGAAGTGTTGTATGTACTTGTATCAGAAAGTATCATTAAAACAAATGATGCCTCATAGCATACATTCACACGAGCCACATAACATTCTATAAAGCTACAACTTGCGGGAATTTTCGGTTCTGCCCGTACAGTTGTTACGCAAAACGGATTTCAGTTACCTCGTTGTGGTGGATTTTAACTTAATCTGAGAAAATGCCAAAAACTAAGGTAACAAAAGATTTTATTCACCACGTTCGAATTAAAAAATCAGTTTCTTGTCTGTAGCGCTGACGGTCCCTTCCGGGTAATTTTCAATGTATGTCCTTAAATGCCGTTATCGAAAGGTCTGCAGTTGTTCAAGATGGCTGGCATGGATTGTGCTAAGACAATTTTTCTTTTCGAATGAAATTTCTTCTTAGCTGGTTCTGAACATTCAAAAAAAAAAAAAAAACACCCCGCCAACCCGAAAAAAAAATCCCAGAAGAACAAGCAATCTGTGCCTGGTTACTTCTGTTGAAACCCACAAAGTTTCGTCCAGGCATCTTTGTATACAAGCACCCCCAGCACTTACTTGTTAGTGTAAGTGCTGCCACACAGGCTGCCATTAAGACTGGCACCAGCAATGGCCCGGTTGGATGCAGAGTCCCTGTCACTGTCTGCATCACGCAGCACTCCCACGCGGTCCATATGACTGCCACTGGCACTAAGGCTGTTGGTCATGGCCAGGGAGGCATCGCCGATGCTTGGTGCTATGCTGGGATTGGCAACAGCAGGCATCGTCTCACTGTGATTATCGCCTGAACATAAGGATAACAGCAGAAGCTGAAAGATCAATAAATGATGCGCATCATCATCATGTTACATGACCCCCATCAGCGGATTATGCCAAGAATGCAAAATACTCGACGAAGACTAGGCCCATTCCTCACAAAGATGTTTAGCTATCCAACCGTCAATCTCCTTCCCAACATTAATTTAATTATATTTAGGGATGAAGACCTTTAAAACCTATGCCACAAATCAGGACCGCCTCGGTGGTCTAGTGGTTAAGGCGTCCACTTCCGAGGCGGGAGGTCGGGGGTTCGCATCCCGGCCGAGTCATACCTAAGACTTAAAAATTGGCAATCTAGTAGCTGCCCTGCCAGACGCCTGGCACTACAGGGAACAGTACTAGGACTGGTTGGCCCGGTGTCAGTATAATGTGACTGGGTGGGACTGAGGCCCGTGTTGCGCCATCAGTCCCACGTGTGGCAGCACGTAAACTTTGTCTAAGCAACACCGTCCTGATATGCACATAGCTTGCGGGTGGACGTTAAGCAACAAACCAACCAACCAACCACAAATCAGGTTTCTGGCAGTGCTACACAAAACACAATTCCTGGTATTCAACAATGTTTGCACAATCCAGCCTCAACGCTGGTCCTTTCAAAAATATCTTGGCTCCTGGAAGTCCCAGTCAAGTTTTTTTAGCTTAGCTCCAACCCCCACCCCTTTCCTTATTCTATTTTTGCAAACAATAATGTATATTTATCTGCTTAGCATTTCAGAAAAAGATATTTTAGAATGCAGTGCAGTTTCTGCCAAATAACACTTTCTGATGCAGCAGGTTATCGACAAAAATCTAAGGACATATGAAATGCCTAATGTGAAACACAAATGTGGATGCTGCAGCCTATTATGCTTGCAAATGAGCAAATACTAATTCCCTTTTCAGGATAAATCACACAAAATTATCAGAATAACTCATGATCCAGACTTTTTCTGGCCAACACACGCATCAGTTTTGCTACCGGCAAATCTGTAAAAAAATAATTGGAATAAAACTATGACATAATACATACAGGCATAAACACTGCAAAAGCATGACAGTACTGATAAAGTGATACGCAAACAACCAATAAGAAAAAAAATCAAACAAGCTCTCTTATCTACTCACCTGCATAGTTTCCTTGTGCAACAGCTTCATTCTCCTCATCAAATTCAAACCGGACACCACCAGTATTAGTTGTGGTGACACCACAACCACCACTACGACACAGGGAGATGGGCACAACACCATACACATACGCTAAAAGGATGGGCACACCAATACCTGTGGACATCAATTTCAAATATCACCTCTGATATGCAGCTTGTAATCTCGGATAATTTTGCAACTAATGCTGAGCAATCGTTTCTTTAGTTTTTTTTTTTTTAACAAGGCACAAGTTGATCTGCCCAAGTGTATGCTCACGTGGTAATTGTATCTAACAGGATCCTATCCCTAATCAAATTCCCTGACTCTTCGCAAATCATTCTCAGTTTTCCAGTGTACATATATTTAACAGAGCACATTTGTGCGTGCATGCAGATGTAAGCACATTACAAATTTCTAGACACACACATGTACATTTCTTTTGAAACCTGTATATTGTTTATGTGACTACATGAACATATGGCTAAAATAATATCCTCGTGGTTAAACCAAGACTGAGCAAAGAGGCAAAATCAAGGTTCTACTGAAAAAAGTGTGTAACTCACCAACAGCCAGGCCGGCAATGATGGGTGATGCTAAAATAGATGCTGCCACTCCCCCCGTGACTGCGAGATTTCGCTTGTGTCTGGAAGCTAGTCTGTACCGGGCATGAATCTACAACAAATGATGGAAATCATCATGACGATAATCAGAAACACCACCACCCAGATGGAAATATCGAATACAACAGTACAGATACGTTGAAAACTACTGCCACCTCTAAAGTCAACCCTTGACTGCAGTATGAATGAGATGGCTTTTTAGTCACAAACACATCTTCTCTGTAGAAAAAATTCTCCCTCCTTGAACCAAGTGCTTGGGAGGCATCTTCAGCACACTATCTGACCAATTTAATACAATGTTAAACAGCAAATAAACAATTAATAAAGAACAAATGAGGACCGAGCGCTTAAATTATCGAAAGATAACTCCAACAAAGGTACTGGCAGCACTCAACATAGCCGTATGCAGATGCATGTGACCAAGGGAGCTTACCATACCCAAACACGTGGCAAAGAGAGGGCCGAAAGAAAGGAACGCGGCAGATCCTCAAAAAGATCTGCCATCCCTTTCTTTATAACGGCGCTAGTCTTCACACAGCTAACCCTTCGGTACACAGCGTGTGTATACAGAGAATCCATATTAAAAGTATTCTCTGTATGCACACGTTGTGTACCGAGGAGTTAGCTGTGTGAAATAAACAAATAAATAAATGGCAATTTGGGTGCTGAACTAACATCATCCTACCTTGCGGCCCACCCAGACAGGGATGCCAATTATCATTGCAGGAACAGCAATTCCAGCAACAAGTGTGATGCCAACAGGTGCACCCACTAGTGTCCCCAGCTGCCAAAGGATTTTCTTCTTACGGCTCCAAGGCTTGCGGCCCCAGAATGTACAGCCAGATGGACTACAAATGAACATAAGTATTAAAAATTACCAAGGGTAAATGTGACTTTAGGCAATCACAATAATCTGCTTATGTGACAGGATTGTGTTGTGCAGGAACTGATTTTTAAATCAGGTACAGACAGATGCACAGCACTTCCTGATTCTCAGTCTCAAGTGACATTGAGAAAAGAGAGATGTATGGATGCTGTGATTTTTCTAATTAGAGTGAGAATGGATAGAAATGCCTGTAGTCACTGTCTTGCTGCCTGATTTGGAAATGGCGCTAGTCACCACCCTCGAGTTACCTGGAGGAGGGGGGGGGCAGCGAGGGGTTAGGTCAGTGTGGCAGAGAGCAGATGACTTCAGCAGGGCTTATCTGCGGTGTTCCCTGGTACAGCAGAGTCGCTATGTCACTTACGCCTGAGCATTTAAAAGCAGCAGCTCAGCCATGCTTCAGGCAGAGGCACATCAGTCCAAGTGAGGGGCAGATTAGTCCTGTAGACACCCCCATAAGAGAGAACGGACAAGTGTGACATTGAAGGAGGATCAGCCCACTAGAAAGAGAGCGAGGCTGGCGCTGAATGGACTGCCTCAAGGTATCCGAATTACTGGTGAACAGAGGCCCAGTGATACATGCCAACTGAGTGGACAGCTCATTTAACAGCCAGGCAAACAGACCTGCAGTGTACAGCAGGTGAACAGCCAGAGAGCCTGTAAAGAGACCAGTGTGCAGCTGACTCAGAGAGCTGTAGATATCCACAAGAGATCTGCCCAGAGAAACTGCCCATGGGCATTGCACTGTGACTGCAGAAAGGAATGACTACCCCCCACTCTCCATATTGAGGTCATTGTATGTAGAATAAGTTTGTACCACCTGAGAACATTGTGTAAGAAGTGAGAGATAACTCATTAACATAACAGCAAGCAAGCTAATACTTCAGCATTGTTAATCACAGTCCAGAGCCCGTCAGTGCTGTGAAAGGAAAAGGATGGCTGTTAGCATGCCTAGTAAACATCAAAGTCTAACGGACATTGTTTGTAGTAGAAGCACAGTTGTAATATCGAAAAACTGTGTTGCATTGTGTGATATTTGTCACTGCTCCAGTACAAGTTCTGACCTCATCATATCATTCCTGCACGTGCCAGGATTACTGGGGGGGGGGGCTTTTTGTGGTAAGCACCAATAACACACTTAGTCATGTTGTGATCACAGGAATGTACTTCATCTTATGAACACTTTCCAAGAATTGAAGACCTCTTGGTCCATACATATTTGTGCAAGCACTGTGTGTTAGTGCTAGTTTGGTACGCTAGTATTCTATTGGACTGTCACCGCACTTTGATATGAAGATTTCCAAGACATTTCTAACTCTCCGAGAATTACTGGTGCTGTAAATATTTCCTTTGTTGCATAGCATAGGACTGGTCAGCCTGGTGTTAGTATAATGTGACTAGGTGGGCCTGAAGCCTGTGTTTTTGTCATAGCAGTCCCACCTGTGACAGCAAGTAAGCTTTTGTCTAACTCTAAGCAACAATGTTTTGATATGCACATAGTTTGCAACAGGAGGTTAAGTCTCACACACACACACACACACACACACACATCCTATTATAGTTAGTCAGAAAATATGTTTTGAAAAGTATATTTATGTTTAAATCACAGAAGAACTCCATAAAGTCACTTATGATACCTCAGATAGTGAAGATCCGATATCTCTTTCATGCACAGCCAGCAGAATTCCGCAGCACATACAGCACATGTCATGTGATTACATGAGCCATCATTCATTTTCACAATGAAGGCCCCACATCGAGGACAAGGTTTTATTTCATCTGCAAAAAAAAAATTAATTTTCAATTTAAAAAAAAATGTTTACCTAGCTTTTGACAGTTTTGCATCCACGATACAGCCTATGCTACTTCGGCACAGCTCCCTGAAAATGATCATCAGATAACAGCTTGTCTAATGGCTTTTCAATCAGACCAACTTACTCTGAGAACTGGACTCATGGCTATAGCTGATAGAAGCCGAACGAATGTTGGGCGAGCGCTCGGCACGAGCAGCATCACACGTTTGGTTAGGGTGCCACCGCTGCTTGCAGTGATAGCAGAAGAACGTATCGCAGCCTTCTCTCTCACACTTCAATTTAGGGCATCCTGCGCAGCCAGCAGCAATTACTGCATAGCTGTCAGACAAAAGAAGAACACAAATTATTATCTTGGATTGATCAGAAGTTACAATTTTAAACATCTAGCTGTCATCAAATGCATTCAAAAACAATCATAGTAAAGAAATAAAAAATATTATTATTAAAGGAATTTTTGAAAAAATACTTGCGAACCAACCTCACTTCATGACATCAAGCCTTGGTGTTAATTTTTCACATTCCACCACACACACACCTACTCTCTGTCTCTCTTCCCCTGCCCCCTTACAGATAGCTTCTATATCTATTTCATTATTATTATTACTAATTCCATATTTGTATAAAGCCAAAAAAAAATGTGGTTAAGATTTACATGGCAAAATAAAGGTAAATTATCAGAAATTAAATCCAAGTTACTCCCAACAATTCATACAAAAATTATGCCTTTTTCTGTACCCATATAAACAGAGGGATTGGGGTGAGAGATGGATGCACCAGAGCACATATTTTTTGACCACTTTTTCCTCTATGTAACCTATTTCTGTTCATTCATACAAGATTACATAACAGCAGAAGGCAGCTCACTCCTTGGCTTTGTAAAAGCAACCCTTACTATTCCTAATTTTGTTGTGTACACACTGCACAGTAATGAAATTAATAAATATTTCATTCGCTTTTGAAATCAAATTACCAACAACAAAGCATGAGTCTCTTGTGAGCTAAGATCTGGTAGGAAAGGAAATAAATAAGCAAATGAAACAGAACAACACTGCCTCACCCACAGTCGGGCGCAGGACACCAACGAGTATCGTGATCCATAGCCAAGACACGCCTCAGCATAAAATCTTCGTATTTTCCCATAAGAACATCATCTTGCAAGATGTCACGCATGTCATTTGGATGGAATCTCTCGTTGCACTCAGGGCAAGCAATGTTCACACGAGACTCACTAATCTCAATCTGCAGGTACTGGCGCAGGCACTGCACGCACGAACGGTGATGACAGGTCTGTATCGGAGGAAAACAGTCTGCGCTCTGCTCCGTAAGACACACGGGGCACTCTCGATAGGGGCCTTCCATGCCACCGGGCTGCTTTTTGGATACAATGGACGAAACTGACGAGGTGGACGGAGGACCTCCGGAGGGAACAGCTGTGACAATGGTAGTGTTGGCCGATGCATTGTTACTACGTGACACTGGAGGTGCCACTGCGCTGCTGTGAAAAGCTGGGAGGGAGGTGCTGGCCACATTGTGAGCAGCAAGACTGGATTCTGATCGAGTTGATTCAGAATCCAGACTCATGCGTGACTTGGAGTGCTGGCGCCGCCGACTGCGAACGGACAGAAGGCGGCTGATGAAGTATGGAGAACCTCCTGTTGCACCAGCACCACCAGAGCGACGTTGCTCTGAACCTTTAGACAGAGATACCCCCAAGTAGGCCGCAGCCATCTCTGTGTCCCTCTTCTTCATGGTCCAGTGTTTCTTTTTTTCTTCATGTCCAGGCCTGGATAAGACAAAAATGAAACCTTTCATCAATTATGATACTTGATATCCAAGTACAAAAATGACAATACCTAGCACTAATTGAGTAATTCAAACCCTGCACAGCGAAAATACTGAGAATATATTTGTCTTTTGCAATCTGCAGCAGCTCTAGAGATCCTAATGGGTAATTGGTTGCTCTTGCATGAAAAATGATGCTTGTGAGTTCCACATCCCATACTGTCTTGTGTGTCTGCCACTTGAAGCTTGAAAGGATGTTCTATGTATAATCAGAAGCCAGCTTTTGCTCAAAAACAACAAAACATATTTATAAGCTACAATGTGTGTTATTACTAATGGTAATAATCAGGCAGATTAAAAACAATCAAAGTTTTTTTTAAAGAAGCTTCAAACATAATTTGTATTCCATTCTGGGTTATGCTTTGCATCTAACTGGCAATACAGTCACAGATATAGCTGACGCCAAGGTTTCTGCAAATTAAACTGTTAACACTCCAAAACAGAATACATCTTCTGATTCAGTGGAAGTGGAGTGAATTACTAAGTCATATAAACGTACAAAAACTTGAATGTGTTCTAACTTATCAATATAAGTAGACAATACAGTAGCTATTTATGCTGCTGTGTATATATTATATACATACATACTAATTAGTATAGAAACCTACAACGAGAAAGAACCTATCGTAAAGGCAGACTTATGCTCACATTGATTTTAAATAGGTAATGATAATTAAAAGAATTATATGATAACAACACTGCATTCAGCGGGTTTATTTTCCCGAACTAAAAATATCCTGTTAGTTTGTATGAATTATTAGTATTATTTGACAAGTCCGAAAACGGAATGTATTAAAGATGAGGACATAACATTTTTATCGAAACACAAAACAAAAAGAATAGTGGAAAAATAATCCAATAAGTATTATAATAAATGTAACATAACGCGACATATACTACCACTAAATAGGAAACTAGTTTTAGGGCGTTCACTGGCTAGTGACTTGTTTTCCTGGCGTCAAGCATGCCAGTGACATTTTTGTCGTAGAAGCAAATACTTCAGTAGTGTGGAATTAGAGTAGTAGTACAGAAAATATCGCAAGTTTCAAAATAAGTCATACCTCCAAAGAAATGGACGGACATCAGTTTTCGAAGCTAGATAGTTACAGTATATCCCAAGAAGTAAGAAGAACCTACGGCCCGAAAATGGCTGGGACAACTTACCGGAAGTGGTCATAAAGTAATCTATAAATACAAAACCGTACAAATGACTTTAAATTGTAGTTTCTCAAACAATTTTACTCGCATTAATAGTTGTGACAGCAATAATAGAATTAATATGAAGAAAAGTTCCGTCTCAATTTTTTATTGAAGGATCAATTAAGTTTTTATTCTACTCATAATTTTTCTCGTGGGACGAAATGTTTAAGAAATGTTGTACAAGCACAGTCGATGACACTCTGTAGGCTAGCTCTTTCCTATCTATCCTGTGCCTTTTAAAGTAATTAAAGATTTTTAATTTGGAATCGTTTTTGCCTCTTTGACGTTTGGTTTCGTTTTGTCTGTTTAGACTTGTTTGCTGTTGACCTTAGCAAACGTAATGATCGATGACCTAATGGAAAGATTCCATGACGTCTTAAGCTATTAATATGCAGGAGTGTAATGATGGAAGGGAGGGGATTCGATTTATTGTTCCGACTTATAAATGACCTCCCCAAATTTCCTTTTGTTGATGTCCAAGCAGCATATAATTGCAGCACTTCTATTTGAGTGTTTCCAGTCCCGCATAGCATTGTTTAGAAGGCAGGGATAGCGTGACTGCTTGCGCTGGGGTTAGCGAGTGGGAATTAAAGGCGTTGCTCGTTTAGTGCGCTGCTCCACATATTCCATGTGGTCCGATGGTCCCAGAAATCTTGCCGGGCCATTACAAATCAAAAATCGCTAGCCCATCGGCTCCGGGCTATCCATTTTTCTTCCAACTGTAGAAAACAATTCCTTATCGAATGGCCTGGTAAAGTTCAGAATCGCGGTTATGATCGACATCTGGGACTTCCTTGTCCCTGCATATGGGATGGGAAATAAGAGCAAAGTGAGCTACAGTGTAACGTTTTCGTCACCATCCCTCCCTTTCATGCACCTAGCTCATTCATTCGTACGGACGACCAGCTATAAAGGAGTGCACGTCCCAAACTTTTTTAATCGAGAATATTCCGTTGCAGGCTTAACCATGCAACCTATTCCTTCTTAATTTGTCTAGTGGCTATTATTGGACCTCTTCGCTCTCTACTGTCTACTTCTATTGACGACTCAGATAAGAGCCTGCCCTTCTATTATCTAACATCTCCTGGCAGCTAAGGGGATCGAGGTGCTTAATTCTTCCCAGCCTGACCCTCGGTTGTGCAGCTGCAGGAGAGGTGCACGAAGAAAGCCCTGTGGCTCAGCCCTACTGTGCCCCAGCTCAGTCTTCTAACCTGCTACATCCTGACTTGGCCCTTCGTGGTCAAAACTTTTTAAGTCGCACGGCCAATAGCCCCAGGGTGTGGGCGTAAGTCCCAGCAAAGCTTCTCACTTCTCTGCAGTCTATGTGTTTCTCTTCCCTTTTTTCCCCAGAACCCGAGTTCCCCTTTTTCTTTTCTCCCTTTTGCAGCACCCTCTACATCATGTGATCTATCCCCCTCATGTGCCCCCCACCCTCGCAGGCGGCATTATGTGGGTATCCAACTTATGACCTCTTGACAGGCGCTAGTTCCAATGTTTGGGTTTCCCGAGTTCACCAACCGCTTGTTGCTGATGCAGCCGTGCTAGGCTGACATCATGCTGTCTCCCTAATGAGACTGTCGTCATTGGCACCTGGGCGGGGAAGGTTGGTTACCCCCCCCCCCCAGTACATGTGTTGTTCCCTGTGTGAGAACTACATTTTCTTTTTTGTGCGGAGCAGGCTACCCTCCGGTCCATGAGTCACCCACAGGTTTATTAACTAAGCAAAGAATGCTGATCTTACATGGGCCAGCTCTCATTTTGCTATACAGAGGCAAAGCTAACTAGAAAGTGAGTGCTAGGCCTACAGTTATGCTATTTGGTACTTCACATGTACATTGCATGCATATTTAAACTACCCTCATGCAACATTCTGATTTTCGAATTTGTGAGAGGTATGATGAAAACAGTAAATGTAATTGAAGGATGACCGCTGGTTGGTTTAGAGGGGCAGCGCTTCCACCTCAGTGATCTCGCAATGTAGGGGGTGGGGTCCTATTACTAAGCTATGCACTGAAAGAAACACCAGACTGATGGCTACAATAAGATGGCCAGTGCAGACATGCCATTTAATGTGCATGGAGATGGCCGAACGGAGTTTGCACAATGCATAAATGTTTGTGTGCATGTGTTTAGATGTGCCTTTATGTACTTTTTTGTCAGGCACCTTGAGCCTGCCCCTGTGAAGTGGGGTACCATGTGATACAAATTCTCCAATATTATTACAAATAATTCAAGACCACCCCTGGATTTGAACCAGCAACCTTCCACCTGCTAGTTTGCAGCTCTATTGACTGTTCACTTTTTAATGGAAATTTAGGTTAGTGTTCAGGAAGATTTGGGACTGGAGGGGAAAGGGATACATAGTAACTCCTGAAGGTCTGGTACCACACAGGAAGATGAACTGTGCTCGTACCACTGAACTAAAACGGGTGATCTGGGTGATCTTTTTGGTGACTTGAGCAATAGAAAACAGCCAGCATATCACTAAATTTCAGCTCCAACAACAAAATCTTGCACTTGGCCAATCTCAAGTTTTCAGGCCTACCCTCCAGAGCATGCTTTCTGCAAGTAGTTAGGTGCAAGGATCAGTGACAAATGTGAAGGTTTACACAATAATGATGTCTTTCTTGGAGAAAGAAAGTGAGGTCACTGTTAAGACTCCAATGCAGGGTTGCATAGGCATTCGTATCTGCTGTTCATACATAACAGGGCATGTAAAACTTAGGGGGAATGGGTCTTTTAACTACTTGTATGACAAAAGACCAGACAGGAATGCTTTGCAACAAAACGAGTTACTTAACTGATGGAGAGAGATATGAGATGATGGGCTGCCAAGGGCCCTGGACAGGAAATGGATTTCTCAGGTAACTCGTTTTGTTATCTGTGTTGTCCTCAAGAACAGGCAGTGCTCTGAAACGTTGACTTTGTTTTTGTCTATTTCTAGTTTCCTTTGGTAACATTTGTACACAGCCAGATAAGGGGGGTAAGGGGGGGGTGCAAACAAAATATAACTGCCTCGTAGTGGTAAAAAAAATCTGAAGAAATCAAAATATACTTAAATATGTCCACTCCCACACCCCTACTATGTAGACATTGAATCAACATTTATTTTTTTAAATAGTGCTTAGCTCCCAACAGCTCCTCATTCATGAAACAACAGAACAAACAAACCATGTTTTCTAAAAGTTTCAGTATTATCTTAAAAATATAAACAAAGTTTACATCACAACCGAAGTGCTAGGAAGCAGAAAAAACTCACCACCATGTAAGTCACCCAGAACGTACAGGCACTTTGGATTGGAGGAATGTATTGATAATGGGGCAGTTTACATGCCCCCACCCCCACCTCCCCATACAAGCATATGTGTACAAGCACAAACTTTCCATTCTCTTCATACATGTATGCATAATCAGAATACGCACTTGCTTCAACTTCTAGCACTCATTCAACAGTTCAGATGCTGGCAAGGGAAAATTGCATGTAAATGCAAATACAATGAACAAACCCCGTCCCTGCATTTATTGACGAATTGGTTCTCAAATATTTGTTAGTGCCACTGTGTCCCACAGACAACAATGATTTAAAACAAAAACTTTATAGGCTTATATCCTTCCTTTTTTGGAGATCTCAGCATTTCAGCTTCCTTGTTTCAAAGGCAAGGTCTTGAATGCTATTCACCATGAGATCCCGGCTAAACAGCTCAGTGTCTAGCAGGCAGCAGGAGTACTTACTCTTACAACATATTGACACTTCTGGTCTTCATGCACACTGATCACATGGTCCTCCAGCCCACACAGGAAGTGCAGCTGAACACAAAAGAATACAGCTGTAGTTGAACCTAAACATTGATTGTATAACCAAGCAAGCCACATGCAACACAATGCCCTTGCCCAAATATATCCTCAAGTTAAAATCATATGGTAAATCAGCCAACCATTTCTGGAGTCATAAATATTTTATCCTAAAGCAAAGATGAAAACAATTCATTATGGAAGCCACAAATTTAGGGATACAATTTCACTAGGACTGGTCTGAACAAAGCCACTATTCTGGTATATATCATCAAGCTTAACATTTTATGTAGCCCATGACTACTTTTTACTTAAAATTTTCTCCATTTATTTATGTCAAAAGTTACCACTATGATGCATACAAGCATACAGATATAAATTTATTCAGGAAGGCTGATGTATGATATTCTCAGACTTTTTAGGTAATACTAGATTATAACAGGCCTTTGCACTGGTATAAAAGCCTTTGGGGAAAAATTTCCCGAGATGTTAAAAAAATTGAAATAATAAAACTACCTGAGTCTCACGAGGCTGACCGTTGGGACAGAGGGCAGCATCTCCCTGCCCCATAGACAACACATAGTTTCCTTGAATCTGTTGAGTCCAAACCCCTGAACGGCCTAGCAGAGTAGCTGATGGAGATTTGACTTTATTCTGTTTGACAGAGTCGAAGGGGCAGATGGTGTACTTGTATTCACTGGAGGTATATTCCAAGCATCTTTGGTGCAACAGGTAAAAGACTCCTTCTGGGCCATACTTCTGAAAACAGAAAGCTGGGCTGAGCAAATGCAATTATCCTCTTGCAAGATTTAACCAAGAAAAATATTTCCAGCCTTCCATCATTCTCATTTGATCTAACCTTTCCTTATAACTTATTATTTTTATGATTGTTTGCTGAGTCACCTTCTACTTATTTTTATAAGCCTTCTTTTTTGGTCCTACCCTCACGTCTGCTTTGACCAGCTATCATTTATTAGGTTACCGTTCTGCTTATGATTTATATAAATTTTTGTAACATGCCCTCATATCCACTTCCAACAGTTATCATGCTACAGAAGAAAGTCATTTCTCTCCTTTTCCCACCTTTGACCTTTCATCAGCTGAAATGCTCTTTATGTCTTTTTGTGTTTTGTACAGTTGTGTTGTGTCTGTCCTGAAGAAGCGAACTGCCCTGAAATGTTGACTTTATTTCTAATCTTATATCTTGTCTCACTGCCTTTGGCTTTGTCTTACCACATGTTTATCTCCATGCATCTATCAATCATTTTATTTTTATTTTCATCACCCACCTATTGACCTAACACTTAAGAAGGAACCTAATGCTATTAGTAGATGTACACACTGAAAGTTACAAGATAAACAGAAAAGATTCTTCTGTCAACACAGAAAGTAAAGAGAAGTAAACTTCTTGAAAAAGGACAGTCAGCATGCTATACCAAAGAAGCCAGAAAACTCTGTGCAATATTTTGAAGACTTGTCATAATGTGGACAGAAAGGAATTTTTTTACCCATAATTTGAGAGTACTTTACTTGTCATGAACTAAAGCTGGACGACAGACAAGCACCCACTTTTCGTTCATTTCTGGAAAGAGCGAAAGCAGCTTTAAGGTACTTCTTCTTCAGCAACAGGCCCGCAGAATGAATCCGTTCCTCATCTTCAATCAACTCCATGAGGTTCCCACAATGATTTTGACATGGACTGTGGAAAACAGCACCACTTTTACCTGTATTAGCAATAGAGAAGCAAGATTCTCAATATATCATCTACTGAAGATTTTTTGGTTATTTGGGGTGTAAGTGTGAAAGAACATTTTTCAAAATCCAGTTGACAGTTCAAAAACAAAATCAAAAACAGTTTAATATTAATGTTTTTTAAACAGATGTTGGGCTAAGCTCTTCATATCCAAGGAAAGATCTGGGAAGGTGGGAGGTATTGACTAACTCACACAGACACCACCTATGTGCCAAAAGTGAGACAAACAGTGTTGCTATTAAAAAGGGAACAATCACCTTCATAATTAATGACGGCAAAGAATGAATCGTGGATGTGCCTTGAGCTTATTAATTAAATCACATCACAACCTCAGAATATATCAAAATTACAATTTCATAGATTGTGAGAATTCAGTCAGAACTGACATCTGACTGATAATATACAAACAATTTATCACCAAATGTTTCTTGTTAAGCACACTACCTTTGAGGCTCATGAACTCCGGAACTATCTGCCCATTCCACTCATCACTGCCATCACAGCAATCACATATCCCATCATTCACTTTGCTTGAATGGAGAAATTGTGGATCCCATTGTGGCAGCTGCAGCTTACAGTAAAACCTTGTCGAAAATACCAGTAACATCACGGTCAGTTTTTATATGCTTGAATACATTATGTTTCAGTTGTTTATTTGTAAGACTGAAATGAAGGAGTTTCAGATGTTTATTTGTGTTTCAGTTGTTTATTTGTAAGACTGAAATTAAGGAGTTTCGGATGTTTATTTGTGATTCAGTTGTTTATTTGTAAGACCTAGATTAAGGTGTTTCAGTTGTTTATTTGTAAGACTGAAATTAAGGAGTTTCAGTTATTTGTAAGACCTAAATTAAGGTGTTTCAGCTGTTTATTTGTAAGACCTAGATTAAGGTGTTTCAGTTGTTTATTTGTAAGACCTAAATTAACCCTTACAGCATGATGGGCCATGATTGTGGCTTTCCTTGTTGAGTGCAGTATAACTTGTGGTACCTGTGCATCCTTTGACTTTTAAGCATGACTTTTGCTTTGGTATTTCATTACATCCAGCAGTGTAAGGGTTTAGATACTTTCAGAGATGCACAAGTGCAAATATCTGGGATAAACAACTGGGAATAATTCTGCATCCTTTTACTTTTAGATTTCTGTAACACTGTCGAACCCTGATTCTGTAGACAAGATGAATATCCGATATTTTTCATTCTAACTGTGCACTTATTTATATCAATTTCTTTCCAAATGAAGTTATTACGACCAAGGATTTCTATACTAATAAAAAGATATTAACAAAACAGTATATCACCTACATCTATTCTTTCCCTCATCTTCAATCCTCTCTCACCATCTTCAACCCCCTCCCCACAAAAACCCCCATTTCTTCAGTTAATCTTGAACCAGATAAATGTGCTTAATTTCAATTCAAGAGATGTCTGTCAAATACCTGCCATCAGGACAAGCAGACGTCCCTGGTTCATCAGACGAATCTGGACAGTCACAGAAATCATCATTCACTTGCTGCACTGGAATCTTGACCTTTAGAAAGAAAGAGTGTCATAGACTTAGCTGGTGCACTTCAAATTCAACCTGATCTTTAAAGAAAGTTATCAAACTGAACATTACATTTATATGTCAGTTCACAGTACTCACAGCTTTATTTGTTCTATGGCTAAGACACAACTTTTAATTATTATTTTATCCATGAATCTATTTTATATTTATTCTAATTATCAATTTTTATGACCAAAATTCTCTGAGAGGCTGGGTTAGTCTTTATTTCCAGTTTCATTTTAATCTTTGTCTCTTGTAGCCTTACATTATGCATATTTTTAACTACCATCAAAATTTAAATTTCCTCATCAGAATGAACAAGTACACTTTAAAGGTATTTGCTAAGAAACACGTTCAAGATCTGTCTTGAAGTATGAACTTTTGGATGGTGTCCTCAAAGCTTTTAACAGGATATTTCTTTTATACAGCTTTATGGGTTGGTAAAAAAGAAACAGAAAAAAAGAAAGAAACATTACCTCGGATTTCAAACATTTGAACCTTCCCAGTTCATCTGCAGTATACTGCGAAGCAAAAGAAGGATGAACTCCTGTGGGGAGGAGAATTACTACTTTTTCCTGATGGCTACTGTTTACCGGAGACTGAATTTTAACCTGTCGAGGGTGTTCCAAACTTCTTCCTCGGTAACTGCTCAGCTTTGTGAGTGAGAAAAACTGAAGAATAATATAAAGCATAACAACCGCTAGAAGAAAAGCTAGCGTTTGTACTTTTCTCTGGCGGCATTTTCCTGACCTGAACAAGATCATCGCAGAACATTATCCACTGATTGTGTATGCTACACAATCTCGATGAGAGGGTAACAAGGGATCCAAAGCGGCGTAACGTGTACGGAATTGGGCAGATCCTGTGCGACTAAGCGTCTCAAGCTTGCCGCCATATTGTGTACGTAATAATCATGTGACGTGTGCTTACAGGAGTAGTCTCCCTTAACAGCATAAAAGTTACTGGTGAGGGAGGGTTAGCAGGTGTGTTCTCGCTCTCTCCCTTTCCTCCCCCCCCCACCCACCCACACTCGCTCACACGTTCATACCTGCACGCGCGTATGTAGACGTCCTGACTACTTTTCCAAAGCTACTTGTACTATGCAAATCATAATGCAAAAAAGCTGATGGGAATACTGCCATTTGTTGTATTACTGTTGTAATTGCTGAATTGTATTCTTTGAGTGACATACCTATATGTCCGAATCAAACCATATTATACAGTGGCTGGCAAAGTGCAACTGTGTGGGCGTCTGGGAAGGACCTCTGTACAGGGAAACTTAAATTATATTGACGCTTTATGCATGTTTCCGCGCATAACACACCATAGCTAACTCATGGTCTAAAAACCAGCGGAACGCGTATAGGCACACACGAAAACTCACCTTAAACAGAGGAAACTGTCCGGGATAGGCGCAATCAATCAAACAGGGCTTCATTACAATGGTTCATTATAACTCTATAACTCTCCCCACCCCCCGCCATCCCCGTAGTCGTCTCGATCACACGTATTGCAGCATCTATTGCTCTCTCAATATAAATATAGTGTGTGTGTGTGTGTGTGCGCGCGTGCATTTCTATACACATGCACACTCACATGTATAGCAAGGTACCAAAATGAATACGTACCAGTTTAAAGCTTATTGCGACGTTTTTAAACTCACAAATGTTATTCGTGATTAATGTGTATTTGAAGCAATTTGAATATTGCGAGTGCATTGGTTATAATACCCACCAAAAAAAAATCTAGAAACGACGACGACAATTTCACACTGTATATTCTATAATATCTGACAAATGTCCTTGGTTTTGGTTTGGCCCCGTTCTTCACCGACTCCAGTTTATCTAAGAAATTTACGTCAAACCACCTCAGCGAACGTCACTGCAGCACATCGCCATGTGCGTCACTCGATTTTATACAGAGGTCAGGAAGGCAGGTGCGGATGTTCATCAAGAGTTTAAGATCATTTCTTCTGATTAAAGTAAAAGCGGCCAGTCTTCCTTGTTATATAGTGGATACCGGGAGCGCGAGAGACTGAATCCTAGCCTGTCAAAGTGTGCTAACGAGAAGTGCAGCGAGGGTGCTATGCTAATTCGCGCCTGGAAAATCACACGGTTTCCGGGCGGCCCTGATCCCTGACCGCGCTTGACGACAGCAACGAGCAAAGGGAGATCGGGAAGAAACGACGAAGGGCAAACATAAGCGTCTGTTTTGCTTTCTCTCTTTCTCTCCTGTTTGGCCTATAATCGATCCTCTCCCTTCCACCAGAAAGCTGGTCAGCTCACCCAGCACGTTTCAGCTGTTTCAACAAGGGAGATGCTTGTCTCGAAGAGGATGCGAAAACTGTGAGTTTTGTGGTTTAGGGACACCATAATTAAGGTACATGTAGGCGTAGTCTGGCGAAATGGCTGTCAGTTATATATCCAGCTGCATCTTATAGACCTACAGTGAGGACATGACATCACAGCAAACATGGCGGCACCATTACTAATTAGTTTTACAAAGGATGATGTCGCTGTTTCACCTTCAGTGTAGACACATAAAAAATGATAATAAAACACTTAGTTTTTATTATAAAAATAAGTAAATAATATAATAATAATAATAATAATAATATATTATTCCGTTTTCTACATTAAATGAGGTCGAGTTGCAAGGTGAAACACAGCGTCTGCTCAAATTAATACTACAGTATATATAATGCCAGATCTGCGTCTTGTAGGTCTACCACTGTCACTGTCACACACGACATACAACTCTCAAGGACAAAGACAAAATGTGCAGACGAGATGCACAAATGACGATACGAATAGTTATTACCCCCCCCCCCAGCTCTCTCTCTCTCTCTCTCTCTCTCTGACCCTCCCTCTGATCCTTTCGTTTTTCCCTCTCTCCCTTTGGATCCCTCCTTTCTCTTTCCCCCTTACTCCCTGAGGAGTGAAGCGCTGTACTGAATGTGACGTCACAAGGTCAGACAGTAGCTTCGAGCTTCCTTTCTACAATCTCGGACAATAGAATCTTTAGTTAAGATGAAATTCTTCATCGAAATTCGAAGACGTATTTAATGGCCTGCTTATGTGTTTTTCGCTTTGAACAAATGGATGGGTTTTTTTTATAAAGCTGGGATGGCTCACTTTCACAGTAAAATATAAACAGAGAGGGAGAATTTGCAATATATTCCAGAACTAACCGCCCTTTTCTTAATCTCCCCCACCCCCACCCCCACTTGTAAAGGGAGACGGACTCGCAAAAAAAAATCGCCAAAAAACGAAACATTCACATCAGAAGGGGTTTATTTTTAAGAGGTAGGCCTACCCCAGCTGGAATCTGATATGTTTCAGATTCCAACCCCCGCCGCCTCCCCCCCCCCCAGCAGGCAGATCTAGTATATTCCAGAAATCCCTCGTATTGTGTGATTTTCAGTTTTGTGACTTGAGCAATTGTGCACAATTTTATTACCTTCTTATTGGAGCAAGGATGGGGTTAAGGGCCTCATGTCTTGTCAGCTAGTGAGCTTGCGGTGTTAGTTTATGCCTTTGTGCAGTTAATCAGACAAACGAGCAGTTCGCAAATCTGGAGGTAGAAGACTGAAAGGGAAAAACGCCTGCTAACATTTCAAACTTGACTTGGTGGAGTGTTAAAATAGCAGTGCTGGCAGCACTGTCATTTTCTTGATTTTTCATTATAAACCTTTACCATCTGCCTTTTGTCTGTTATCTGAATCTTGGCTTAGTCTCCTTGTTCTTATGACATTATCACACCCTCGAGAAACTGGAACGAAAACTTACAACTTTAGATCGCAAGATCGCAAGATTTGTTTTTCGTTACACTTTATTGAGGTACTCACAAACATCTAATTGCATAGTTCTCAATGTCAGAAAAGGGTACGTACGTCCTCACTCGTTCAAAGATACCAAATCTTACAAATATCTCAGGTAGAAGTATATCTAGTGTCGCCACAATCTAGAAGTGGACAGCAAAGCGACAAGAGCCTGCAGTAGAGTCTGTAGCACAGGATCCGCTGACAGCACACAGCCCCAGCTAGCGGCACTGGGGCGTTCCTCCTCTTCTGATGCCGTTTCGTCCTCCTCCGGATCTGAAATGAGTACAACCAGGCTCATCGGTTTACAGTAAAAGGTGGTGATGATTTGTTCATTTGTTCTATATTGGGCTGATATCTTTTTGTCGAGACCAGGCTGAAGTTTTCACAGACTTTGAACTGTCTGGGAATGCCAATAGGTATAACATTTCCGGTAGCACTCCCCAGCCAATGCCAGCGCTCGTTAAACGGTTCTGTTGACTGCGACCGAGCGTAGTCTAGCCTCAACCCCTCACAGTGAGCAACTCATCAAACCCAATTAGTCAGCGTTCTTGTGGCAGAGTTCTTTCAGAAACAGGATTTAATTCATGTTTTTTAAAAAATCTATCTGCCACCAGTTGCATAGAGTCCATGGATTTGTCCTCCTGTTCTAGCTTTGCCACTCATAAACTAGCCCTGGGGTCACGTGGGCCATGACGCACCAAACCGTGATTCTGTAGTCTGTATGACAGTTACACCGGCATATACACTTATAAACTTCCCCTTTATTACGCTTGGAGAAAATATTTTATTTACAGTGCACACTTATTTGATCCAATACATGGTATCCGAGCTCCCCCATATATATATATATACTAAAACAAAACAAAACCTCTCAGTACATGGGCAATATTATTGTCACCCACTAGAGGGCTGTTTGCGAGTTACGAAAACTGTAAATATGTAATAAAACGAAGAGACAATTCCCAGGTCTATTTTTTTTTTACCAATGACAATATTTATAGTTCATTAAAAGATATCAGCTGCATTAATCCTCAGTATATAAGAGAATATTCAATTTCGTTAAAGATTAAGCCTTTTCAGACATTTTTCTTATCGGTCACATACAGAAGTCAAACTGACGCGTAATCACTTAACACTATAATTGGCTGACGCCTTGACGACATGCAAAAGCGCATCATTGAGCTGAAGTGATGTCGTGGTTTTAATGTCTTGCCTCACGTGGATGCCATGAACAAAATGAGGTCATTTCCTCAAGGTTTGGATATTTTGAGAGATTCTGTACAGCTGATCGTTTGAAAATAGTTTTACACTTTGGGTGGTGTTAAATAATGCCGAACTCACTTGGGACGCAACACTGTCTGGGTCCTGGGGCTGGGCAGAGACCTATCTCATAGGACCCCCGGCAAGGCGCCGATATATGCTGACACTGGCCTTGACGTCTCAAGATGCAGGCCAAGTCCGACCCTATAAGGCCACATATTTATTGGCAATGTCGGAAAAGGGCGCTGAAGAATTCAAATGAAGCTTTCAAAAGAAAGAAAGAAAGATCGAACGAAAGGAAAAAAGAAAGAAAGAAAGAACGAAAGAAAAAGAAAGAAAGGAAACTTGCTGGATTTATGTTCTTGAAAGGTGCGTATATATAGTCGTGGAGCAAACACAACAAAGAATAATAAAACCCTCCAATAGCAAGCACACACACACACACACAATAATAAATTAATTCTTTATTTTTTCCTATACACATGCTGCGGAACAGTTAATTTATGAAAGTTATTTTCCGTTCGGTGATGTTAAAAAACAAGTGGAGTTAAGAGATGAAAATGAGCTGCTCGTCTCTCGATCCTTCCTCCTTTTCCTCCTTTTCTGTATACATGTAGTAGTTTTTTGTTTTTGTTTTTGTTTTGTTTTGTTTTTCAGGATCGCCTTTAAGATATTAATAGCTCCAATAGTTTCAGCCTCAAAGTACATGTGGATGGTGAGCCACAGAAACATCACTGTTATTATACGTTCCACCGTCACGCATCACGAATATAGTGGGCAGGGAAGACAAACGATTTTAAAACAGGTAATTAAGTCAATTTGTGACCTCCCCTTTACAACACACATGCGCCAGAGAATGTGGTTGCTCCGAGCTCCGACAGTAACAAATGAGAAAAGTCTGTGTTGCCAAGACATTTAACTTCCTGCACAATTTTTGTTGTTTCTGTTTCTGACATTCGTCGACGAACTGTGTACCACGCAGGAACAGTTAATAAAATAACTGGAGGCAGATATACGCTAGATGGCCATAAAACTCATTCGCACGATCGCTATTTCACGTATACTTTACAATACTTTACAGTACTATACTCCATAAAATATCGCCTCTGAACAATAAAATGACTGTACTGTGCACAAAAGAAACATATTTCTGCTTCGAAGCTGAAAACACTCTGTGAGAATTTCGTGGCAAGGGACGAAACAAGGCAGCACGAAAAAAGATTAGATCTAGTAAAACAAAAACAAACAAAAAAAAACAAGCCCCCCCCAAAAAAAAAACCAAACAAACAAAAAACCCACTTTTTTTAAAGACTGATCGAGTTCTAAATTAGATCAGGCACCCGTTTTTTAACTGTTTGCTCGCACATTCTGAAAGATTACACAAAAGGGTAGATTTTGACACAACGTCGTTATTTTATTCTTCTTTGCAAAAGTTTTTTTTCCCGGGGTCCCTCGATCGCACTTGCTGGCCGAATTATCTCTTCTTGCGCGGCGACGTGCAGGACAACAATCCTAACTTTTTTCCCCTCTGTACCGGGATTGTGGGCAACAACGAATGAAGCCAACGGGTTCGTAATTGTATGATCGTATCATTCTGTCCTTCCTGTCATGTAAGACCGGGCGTAAGGTCCGTTTAATCTCTGTATTTTGCCAACGCTACGTGTGCACTGGAGATAAAGCACCTAATATGCAAGCCAGCCCTGGGATAATGCTGCTGTGGGCTCTTGAATCGCCTCATCATAGGTAAAGGTGCACGTAAAACGAAGGGGCTTTATATAATCACTTATGACCGAAAAGGCAGATTCAAACGCTCATGCAAGCCAACTCTTGGCTGAGCGGTTTGTGTTCTTGTCTGCTTTTCATAACAGCGGTCATGGCCCGACCACTTTGTACATTTCGAGGGACGAACAACGCCCTGTTGGCTGTTAAGTTGAAATCAGTGACAATTGAAATCTACTCTGGGTCGACATTAAAGCAAAGTATTACACGTTTGGATGAAGGGTAAAAGTGGAGGAGAGAACAATTGTACGCACCTCTAGCTGACACACGAGCAACCAGGACCAGAGAAGCACACATGAGGAGACAGGTGGTGCGCTTCATGTTGCTTTTTATTTATAGCGTCTGAGGTCCTCCTGCTGTCTGTCAGCTCAGAATGGCAGTGTGTGTATGCGGGTCTGCTTACACCAGAATGTGGGGGGTGGCAGGATGTTAATATGTCTCTGCTTAGTACGTCAGATGAGGCAGAGAAACTTTTTGACAACCAGTAAAACCACATCTTTAAATTTCGTGATAGTAGAGCACAATTTTTGACAAGTTTTGACGAGCAGACTGATATCGTAGGCTTTTCTCTGAGTACGTTACTTGATTCCCAGAAAATTTCATTTAGAACTAAAAATGTCAATATGAAGAAAGAGAAAGATGGGCGAACTCGCGTACATATTTAATTAATAAAGAAAAGCATGTCTAATATTTTGTCAGCTTTTAAATCCTGATTAGAAAAACAAAATAATATCCATGTGGTAGATACCAAATAAAAAATAACCTTCTGGGTAATTGAATAGTTGTCTTTATTAAGGAGTTCGTTGGAGCAGTGAAGATGAGGACTCAAGCAAAGACCCTCTGCAATGTGCTCATCTCCCTGCTATATGTGTGATTGTGCGCATGCCTGGGAGGGAGAGGGAGAGAGAACAGGCCTATAAACGAAAATAAAAATAATGTAATTTTGTGCTGGAATTGATTGGTCAAAGTGTTTTTTTGCCGGAGGACGCCAGAATTACATTATGTGTATGTGTGCAGATGCGTGTGCCCTAGGCTCACTATAAGCTTTTAGCATTTGTTTGAGGATCTGCATTGCCCCTTTCTTTTGACTCTCTCTTTGCTACGTGTTTGTGTACGCTAAGCTCCCTTGGTCGCATGCGCCTCCATACGGTCACTTTGAGCGTTTCAAGTACTTCTTGTTGTATTGATAAATTAAGCGCTCGGTCCTCGTTTGTTGTTTATTAGCATCTTGTTAATTCTTCGTGATTTTGTGGCGTTGGATTCCCTTTCCTGTGGACAACACTTGCACGCATTCACACACGCGCGCGCACTTTCTCTTCCTCTTTTTCTCTCACCTAGGGCACAAAAGCATCATGTGGTAAAAACATGTTCCGAAGGTCTTGCAAATTTGTTGATTCGCCATTGCAAAATGGTTGTATGTTGTAGTAATTAACCTTTGTATTTTTAGTTAAATATCGGAGAACGACTCGGGTGCGTACTGGCACGCATGCTTGCATGATGGAGGTCAGTCGAGTGCCAGCGTTGGTCTGCTCTCCACACAGTACGTACACGTGTTTGGACCAATGTCGAAACCAAACTTTGGACCAGCTGGCAAAGGAGTTCGAGAGCCAGTGTCAGACCAGTAGTACATTTTAAGAATGGTAGTGGTGATGGTTCCCGTCGGGATTTATATTTATCCTGGAAAATTGGCTTTGCTTTCAGGCCCTTTAACGAAGACAGAAACGTTGTTGTTTGTATACAGAGTATTTGGCTTGTCTTTTTTCTTTTTTCTTTTTTTTTTTTGGTTGTTCATTAAGTTAAAAAGTTTAATAGGGTGGAATTGACTTATTCTTATCGTTGATTGCTGTTGTATTTTCAACAAACGAATACTGCCTCCGTGGTCTAGTGGTTAAGGCGACCGCTTCCGAATCTGCAAGTCGGTGGTTCGCGCCCCGGCTGAGTCACTCAAAAAAAATAGCAATCTAGCCTAGGATGATGTACATCATCCTAGATCTAGCAGCTGCCGTGCCAGACGCTTGGCACTATAGGGAACAGTACCAGGAGTGGTTGGTCCTACCAAAAGACAAATGATTATGCTGCCTCAGTATTGACTGGTGTGTTCAGAAACAATAAGCTTCACTACTGTACTTCAGCCTGATGCTGAAGCAAGAAAAAGCGATGACCATATTTAATACGATCCCCATTATTTCAGGCTTCAGGCTGCAGTCTTTGGAAGACAAGCACTAAATAGAAAAAGATCTTAAGCGAAACCACTTCCAAACAAAACGTCAAATTCAAACCAGCCAGACATTACATTGAATCAAGTCCGATATGTTTTTAAGGAATTTGTTCAAATGTGCGTTTTGGATAGTGTTCAGTATCTGATCGTTGTTGTGTTTTAATCGGCGAACTGCGACATATATCTTAAATATCACACAGTGCAGTGGTTTTTAAAACAAATGTGGTCAATCATGTGTGCTTGATCACAGACAGCCAAAAGAAATGAAAACTGCAATGGCATAATTTATACCGGTTATACAGATCAATTTCTTCCGAGTACACTCTAGAAAAACAAAAATCGAAAGTCAGGAAAAGAAGATTTATTTTTTTCGCTTAATTTCTATTCGGATTCTTGCGAATGTTTATTCGTTGTTTCCAAAAAGAATGTCAAAGAATGCAACGCATTACTCAGGGCTACGCAAGTGTTTTTAAAAGGTCTAATTTAAGCGTGCAGATAATCAAACAGAAAATGCAGAGTTGTGCTAGCATCATCTTACGCAGTCGTACGGATGGGTACACAAGCATATAGCATAGCAGTAAGTGCAGCAGCTTCTAAATTTTCTGGTAGTCCACATGCAGCTCGGACTGAAGGGGAAGAAGGCAGAACTCAGAGTTGTGTAGGCAGGTATATCGCTATCTTCTGTCCACACATGGCGCATCATGTCTTAACCTTGAACTGAAACGGATTTTTTAAAGTTTAAATGAAAAGAAAAAGTCATTTTTCAGCGCTTCCATATATACCGCCGTATGTGGCATCTCAGTATAGGTTCTGATCAGTTCTGAAGTACAAGCGCATGCCATCACACACACACAAACACACAGCCACACACACACACACAGGCACGCACACAGGCACGCACACAGGCACGCATGCAACCAAATAAAGACTTACACGCATATACAGGCATACACAAAACAGACACGCACACACAGACACAGCCCCCCCCCCCACACACACACATACACACATGTACACACACGGGCACCCGCTCGCGGAAAGACACCGTACTCACGTGGGAATGGGATGCAGCAGATCCTGTTTGTAAGAGCACGGCAAAGGCCAGCCACTAAGGTGCCATCGCATGGCTGATTGATAAGCACACAGGCGCCTCCTCTGACAAAGCAAGGCCTGTCACCGTAGCCTGACAGACAGACAGACAGACAGACAGACAGACAGACAGACAGACAGACAGACAGACAGACAGACAGACAGACAGACAGACAGAAAATCCAAATATCAGATACCCAATATCAAACCACCGCAATGTACACAATGCACGCACGTGGACAGATTCCATGAGTTTCAGGATCGTGATTCAGAAATTACTTCGCGGACACAATGACAATGACATTTTGTTTATTACGCAGACAAAGAGACAGATACACATATACACCCACACAGCCACCCACCGAGACAGTAATTTTCACATGTATATTGCAGGTGCCAATCTACAGCACTAGTGAGGCCTTCTTAGACTTCACAACCTCCAAGGTGCAGCAAGTACTAGAGAAAAAAAAAATAATCGAACTACCGCTCCGGTCCTAAAATCACTTGTCACCGGATTTGGAATGGGCAGTTTATACTGTCTGTATCCCAGGGTTTGTCCAGACAAGAATTTGTCGAGATTTCTAGCAAACTTTGCGGAAAGAGTTATACATGTTTGGAAAAGTATGTAAAATATTGCCCAGTCGGATGTGCTGTATCCGAATCAAACCACTTCAAGGCATAATTGTCACTTCCGTAAGGTTCGCCTCGAGGCTGCTAGGCTGCTAGGTGCTAGGTGGTAGGCTGCTAGGGATTGCTGACTGGGCTTCGCGCGCAGTGTCCAGAAAGGCCACAGGACTTTCTTCGCGAATGTCGCCTGACAAAAGGAAGGACACTTAAAGGTCAACAATGCCGATTTCCGAGTACACCTTATTTGGCGGGTGCGCAATGCAACTGACTGAAATCGCACCTATGAACTGGTCTAAATATACAACAACACCAAAATTATTCACTAATCTATAACGCTTCACGGCCAGTTTCTGTAGGCAGATCGGATGTAGGCGCCAGATAATCTTCTTATTTCGTTAATTTCTTTAGTTTTCAGGGAACCTTCAAAAGATCGAAGGGGGGTGTATAGGCAGCTTGCGGATGCAGAGAGGCAAGCTGTTCCAGGGCAGGAGGGGAGGAGGAAGGTGGGGGGGGAGGGAACTGCGCCGCACAAGAGAGTGGATCGAGTGGATCGAGTCACAGACACGCATTCAGTCTGACCTCCATGCGCATTAGGATCCAATTGCAGAATGTGTTTATAAGGACGGTTTACGTCCAAACTGTACCTGTCGGCTCTTTTTATGTATCGAGGCAGTGAGAGATGCCAGTGCTAGTACGCCGATACGTATAGAGACAGAGACACAGAGAGAGACAGATAGATGGACGGGCAGGCAGGCTGAGGCAGAAAGCCAGAAAGAGTTTACCTACCATTAGCTGACGCGGGTGCGAACAGCACAGCAAAAGCACAAACCACAAGAAAGGCGGCCGTCTTCATGTCGCTCTCGCTACCTTGGATTGCAGACTTTGATGGTCCTGATGCTAGCAGATAGGCACAGCTTGGCTTGAAGATGCCAGGCCGTGCAGGGCTCTCCTTATATAGGGTTCTGCTTTTATGGGGGCGGGAAGGGTTTCTAACTTAATTACCCTTCTAAAGTTTTCGTAGGACTAAAAGGTGTCGGTAGGGGTCCTATTTGCATTTGTGTGTTTGGCTGTTGAGGAAGGGGGGAAAGGGGTAATAATGGGGTGACCTATTGCTTCTTCCGACTGATGTTTCGAAATGCATTTTTTTTTAATCCGAGACGCTTGACTTAGGCTGCAGCAGAGCTATTGCGAATGTTGAACTGAACTTTGCCATCGCTGTCGTTATGTTTGCCCCTGTGCAGTCTAGTGGAATTTATTTTTTCTGTACGCATGCAAATGGAAACTTCGCAAATGAACTTTTAAAATATATTTTGAAGTGCTTCAAACTCATAAAATGAGTATAATCTTATAACAAAGCAAAAGGTTTATATACATATATACTAGCCATGCAGGGAACTCGGCACTGCCCGGGATTTTTTCTTTCTTTTTTTTTTTTTTTTTTTTGAATAAAGGCTGGTTTTGAAGGAATGACATACCCCCCTTTTCAGCCCCCCCCCCCAGACGCAAGTCTGTCTCATTCATCTGCGTCGAGTGACCTGACTGTTTTAAAGGGAACAGAATTCATGCAAGGACAGGAGAGAGAGAGAGAGAGAAAGTGAGAGAGAGAAAGAAAGTGAGGAAAACAGAAGAAGAAAGAATAGTGCATCAAAATCCACAAGTCAGGTGTGAAGTATCCTGGTACATCATTTCCTCCCCCCTCCCTCCACACACACTTTTGCTTATGGCCTGTTTCGGAAAGGAAACTGTTTACGTTTCAGATAATTTTCCATGTTTATTTTCAAGAGGGCGGATGTTTTCGCTTTCATGTGTTTGTTTAACCCCTAAATTGGGCAAATCATTCATCAAGGTCGTTTCTGTTTTAGACGGACAGAGTTCACGTAAGGTCTGTCGAGAGGGGGGAAACAGAAGGGGAAAAAAAAACCCGACCGTATTTTATTCCGTAGACCAAGCTTTCAGCAATACACGATCTCTGATCAAAATTACGTAAATTTAAATCATAGCGACATTAATAATTTTCGTCTGAAAATGTACTTAATTTATTAGATTTATTAGATTTTTAATACAGTTCAACGGCTTCAAAACTGACACTTTGAATCGTCTGCATAGATCAAACGATGATTTTCTGAAGAGGTTTTTTTCGACCATGTGAGTCGGTTTCAACATAATACTGTAATAAATGTTGCGTTAGCAAACCACCAAAATGTTGTATCAAACAGCAGTGCCAATAGTTAAATTTGACACTGTCATGCTTCAGTAAAATCAGTTCTGTTGGCGATCTGCAATTCTGTTGATGTCGTCGATTCAAGTGTGATGAGTGGCAGAATTCACTTCTTTCCTGTAATACTAATAGGCCCCCGTATTTGCCAAACTCTAGTTGAAGATGTAGAGAGAAGAAAGCTTTTTTTTTATCTCCATGACAACTTGGACGACGAGAAGTTTGTGGTTTAGATTTTGTTAAAACCCACAAAGGTTATAACAAAAGGGGGTTAAATTGTTTCACCTGCTTCCACAATTAAAGCACATCTTCAATATATCGACTATCCATGGTTAAAGATAAAAACGATTTGAATATAACAATCTAACAAGAAAAGCGATCATAGGAATTAAAGACGCCATTAATTTGATTAGTTTAAATGTTCCCACAAGTTTGTTAGATCTCAAAAGGTAACTGTGCTCAGAGAACAATAGTCCTAAAACAGGCAATCATTGTGCGCTAAAGTTTCCTTCACAGTCATGCGCATGTATACGTATCGAATACATTTTAAACATAAAGTGAACAGACACCGCAGACAAACGATTGAAAGCGAGGCACTCAAGCAACGCCACATGGGAGCAAATAATTTTGTAAGAAAAAAAATTTTGTTCATGAATGTGTAGGCCTACATAATTTAGCCGTCTGGAACCACAACTGAATTTCCTTTTGTCAGCTTAGATCTAAACGGCTGTGCAGAGTCGTTAACTCTCATTTAGAAGTTTGCAGTGGTCTCGATCGGGAAAAAATCATTGCTGTGAACGTGTTCTTATTATTGCTTTGATTCGATTTAGTAGAACGGTGTGAAAACACCATTTGATTGTGTGAGACTGTTATTAGTCTGCATAAGCCGGAGCTGTTAACTGCTCCATTATGCATGACGCCTTAACTTGGGCAATGCTGTCTCATGCTGACGTCAGTTGTCCTACCTGCTTGAAGCAGACGTCAAATATTAGAATGACGACAATCGCAAAGTGTTCTGCTTGCAAGCGGAAAAACACACGTAACTGGCGTTTCGGCTAAAAACCGGAATAAAATCCTCGATCTTCCCAGCAGGAAAGAAAGCGAATTGAGAGTGAACGTGAGAAAGAACAAGAAAAGAGAGCGAACAAGAGAAAAGATCGATAACGATCTTGGTGACCAGCTGATCAGTATCTTCAAAATGGTGTTCGGGCTGCACTTTTTGGTTCTTATGAAGGAGTTACTGGTGCCCTTCGCGCAGTCCTTGTTTGCTAGACTCCGCCAAACACCGCCCCCTACTGTGTCGTGTAGGGATTCACGCGCAGGAGGGGACACTTGGAAAATCGCCTCCACGCCAATGGAGACCGCCGACTGTTCGGGTGATGCTTATTAGACAACAAGCCATGCAGATCAGCGCTGTTATTGCCAATATTGGGAACTGTAGTTTATTTTGCTCGGTGGACATACTGTATTGGTAATTTAAACAAACATGTTTTGCCTGGGAATTTGATAAGGCCGTCTCAGATGACCTTGAAAGAGACACATAAAGCATCCCAAATACGCTTCGCGGATCGGATCCTTGATTCCACTGCTTTACAACTGGATGACTTCCTGAAACGTACTCTTTTGTGGGATGTGGCCGTCATCAACAACCTGCTCTAGATTAGCTTTGGATGTACCTGCGCCTTGCTCTGCACGTTTCTTCAACTGGATCGGGCGCTCTATTCAAGTTTGTCAAGGCGAAACACCGTGCAAGCTCGACACGGTATACACACGCCAACGCCCGCTCTTATGCAACCACACGCATGCACACTCACGTTTTACTAATGCAGCATCTATTCCGAGCGATTAATATAGCGGTCTTTCGCTGTTCATATGAGTCTTTTTCTGTGGTGGTCTTGGTTTAATTGGCTAATACTGGACACGACTGATTTCAATGGTTTCAAGAACCTGTTTAAAAAGAAACTCATGGAGAAAAATCGCCTGTGAAATCGATTCTCAACCAGGCCTACAATCGCCTGCTTCTAGCCTCACATGCTTAATATTCTTTCATCAGGATTTCCTTGGGAATGCCATGTGTTCCAATGAAAGGAAACACCATCAAAGACTTCCCATCACGAAGACGTTCCCTGACATCTGCAATGTTTCGATGCGTGTGCCGAGGCGAGTTTGATAGACACGAGGAGTTCGCGTGACGCTAAATAATGACATCATAGCTTCGCACCTTACGTCTGTGGAGCACACGAACTCCACAATCTAGATGTCTTTACTCAGCGTGGTTTAAACACTGGTTGCATTACTTGATTGTACTTGTGTGTGTGGGCGCAAAAAACAAAAATCGTGTGTGAGGAGAGGGTGCGCGCCAATGCACGTATTCATTCCCCCCACCCCCTAAGTTCCAGATAAGAGACTAACGCATATAAGCAAGTTCGTGGTAATTTACATATGCTAATTTATAAAAATTCTTTTAAAACAGTCAGTACTAGGAAGCGAACGCCTTGTGAAAATGCAAACTTCATTTCGTTCCAGTTAACTTCCTTCCATGTTTACAAGTGTTTTTTCGGTCAGTTCTTTAATACTTTTATTTTTAAAATATATCGGCAGATGTTACAGAGATCTTTTGCATACAACTGGCCATCTAACACGATCAATAAATGCTATAATGAAAGAAACACAAGCAGCCATTCTTCTGAGTTTATAATTCGCGATACAGATTGATGGTCTCCCATTAATCTCTGGCAAACAAGGACTCAGGACTCGTCAGCACCCTGTCCAATCACTCTCATTTTCTCCATGCTGATTTACCAGAATACGAACTACATGCTGTTTGCAGACACACAGTTTATTGCAATAATCAAAACTCGATTTTTCTTTTAAGCCAACACACCAAGAACCTTCCAGGACGGACAATTTAATTTTCCTTTAAACACGCGTTCGCCATTCCACCTTATTAACTTGAATAAACAACTATAACACTAGGTGCAGATACCCTTGAAGAATAAAACCACATCCAAACAATGCAGCGATGGGAACAAACGCTCTCCTTACAGCAAAACCGTATATATCAATGGCACACAAGTTTAACAAGCAATACAATTCGTGACACGTCTCAGAAGGTAATACAGATATTACACTGTAGAAAAATACTGCATTATAACAAGTCATAGAACTTCTCTAGAAAGTGTGCACTGGTCTGGCTCACATTACAACATTGAACAGACATGTTTAGCAGGAAGTTCAATGTGATCTGGCTTTTTGGATCCATGGCAAGTCACTGCCACTTCTCTTCCATCACAAAAATCATGAAAGGCAGGTGTTTTTCAAGTCTGTGGGTGCTTGTATCAAGTACACACTTTTGGACCTACGCCTTGGTCTGAAGTAAATCAAGGTCTCAGTCAAAAAAAGGAAATGGGTGGAAGAGAGGGAGAAAAGTAAGCCGACAATTGTACTCTCCTGCAGCTGATGTTCTGCAGGAGGGGGGGGGGGGCGCAGGAAAGGGTTTCATAACTTTTTAACAATATCTGGGACTTCAGATTGTAAGCTGAATCAAAGTGCGTACAGTCCTGCTTCGTTCACCTGGCCGTTACCCCCATCAGTTATTGCTTTTCAGTCTGCTACCAGTGCATGGCTTCTGCATTATTAAGAAGCCAGCAGAATCTATCAGCAACTCATTCATTGCCTGTCATTCAATGTATGTGATCTGAGCGATGTCCCTGATTTTGCTTTTATTTTACAAGTATATTCAATGAGTAATTATTTTGGAAAGGCTAGAGGGATTCTCAGATTGAAATAAAAAGTATTTTGAGTTTTGAAAAAGGACATTTAACAGAAACAGAATACAGGACATTCTTTTAGAACTTCCATTACCCTGTTATAAGCACACCAAAACAAAGCACAATATGGGTTAGTATTCTGGCAAGCTATACGTACTGCACCAAAAAATCTGTTTATCATATTTACTGCTTACACTGTTAACACATCTTTGCAATGGTGATATGTTAAAGTCATTCATACAAAAATTTATAAACATAAGATCAGGTCAATACATTTTTAGCAAGTGTTCAGAAAATCATCTTTTTCATCTGCTCCATTACCACACAAATACACTGTATCCACATGTTCATTGTTCTGTCCTAGTTCACCAAGCAATGCTAGTTTTACTGTATCTATAGTGTAGATCTGGTTATTCACTGACTTCTTAAAGTGAATTTGCAAGTGAAGCATTTGTGACAACCTAGAATCAGAGCAAGATTACAGCAGATTTTACTTATGTGATGACTAGAGTACTTCTCAACTTTCATGACAGTTGTACACATTTGGCACAAGAAACTATCACACAGCCCACTTGCCACTGTTGGAGGTTGTCCTTTCAAGTAAATGGCATTTTAACAATCTCAAAACACCCAAAGTAGGCTACTAATTAAGCTATGTCAATAAGACTAAAGGTTCTTTATTATAGAAAAAAAATTGTCTGCATGCCTCCATTTCCTCTCTGTATTTTCTGCTGTCAAGCAAAGGGCATTCCACTAAGGATAAGTTTTTAGGGCTCCCAGCTGACTCTACCAGACAAATTAATGCCTGTGATTTAAACAAACACATGACAGGTTTTAGTTAAAAGAAGTATAAAATGAACCTCTTGTGCCCAGACTGTAGAGAACCCCACTTGTGCTATTCCCAGACTGATCTAATCAGGAGTGAGACACACGTTTAAGTGAATAGCAAATATGAAGAAAAACAAACTCATTCAGGCTAACATCAAGTAGAAAGTTGGGGTGCTGTAGAGAGAAGTAATTAGCCACTCTTTTAACTGCTGGAGTAAAAAAAATTGCACAATGGACTGGAGGTTAACTCTCTTATCACAACTTTAGCTTGTGTTGATATGGCATTCGTCTTATAAAATATGTGTATTCTTTTCTTTATGTCATCAGCTGTCATACTTATCTAGCCAACAACTATTGCTCGATTCAAGTCACTGATCGGTGATTTCTGCATATAGTTTAACTGCATTCAATATCAAGTTGACAAAATTTTAGAACATATATATCACCCTTTGATCTTTTGACTGACATAGACTGTACACATATACATACATGTTAATATATTATATATAGTACATGAGTAAGCATGTAGCAACTGCCTCAGTGGTCTAATGGTTAAGGTGTCTGCTGCCGAGGTGGGAGGTCAGTTCCTGTCCCAGCCAAGTCATACCCAAGACTTAAAAATTGACAGTCTAGTAGCTGGCCTGCCTGATGCCTGGTTACTATAAGGGAACAGTACTAGGACTGGTTGGCTTGGTGTCAGTATAATGTGACTGAGTGGGACTAAAACCTGTCCTGTAATGGCAGTCCCAGTGTGGTAGCATGTTAACTTGCCTAAGCAACATCTGATACTGGTGATATACACTTATTTTGGGACAGGACATTAAGCAATACAGACCAAACCAAACCACATGTGTAGCAAAGGAAGTTTTTTTTCATATTGTGCTCAGATTATTTCTAGGGTAGCTGTACACACAAACCTCTCAAAAAGTCAAATGAAACACCACACACGTACAGTTTGATTCTCCATACCCAAACAATTTAAAAGATATAAGTGTTCAAAAACCTACTCAATAAAGAGGCCAGAAGACACCTGAGATATGAAATGTCATGAAAAGATGTAAAAAAAAAACCCACTATCCTTTTGAATTGCGATGTGGAATAAAACTGTAAACACTATTCATCACAATTTCATAGCAGATAACTGCAAATTATATCACCTATTTAAGTACCTGTGTACTCAGAGTTTCAGGTCTTATCAAACATATTGTGCAGTCGACCAAAGAAACCTGAAAAATCTGGTGAACACAAAGGACAGATAACTGCCATTTTCTATAAGTGGTAACTTTCGAATGTAGCAATCTTTGATGAGATCAAATGTTGACTCTTTCTGTTTAAAGGAAATTTTCAGAAGAAAAGTTAAACATAATTAAGTCAATTTGCATACCACATCTGCATGCCTGTCAAAGGTTACAAAATTGTGACTTCTACTGTTTTCCGCAGTAAGGCAAAACAGAACAGCCTACAAATTATGATTGTGACGTATAATTCAAAACTGTTGAAAAAAGACTTGTGACTTTAAATGAACAAACTCAGTGCCTGCACTGGCAATTAAAAAGTGAGTGCAACATTTTGCATCAGCCCATCTTTTGATTCACAACAATATCTGTTTCCTACTGAGACATGATTAATATTAATTTATAAATGCTCTAACATAATACAAACAGAATCAAAAGAACATTTTGCATTTTGTTTAGATTTTATGATTTATGCCCTAAGACAACAAAAATTAATAATACAAAAACACTTCCATTAATCCTTAATATTATCATTGCACCCAAGACTTACAGTTACATGCACACAATTACAGAATTGAATATGCATTTAAGGTTTTAAGAAGAAAAAATTCTATATAAAGGTCATTTTTTCTTCTGCATAAGTATCAGCTAAAGACTACGTATCCATGCAACAGCCTATGGAACTAAAAAGCAATGGCATTTTACAAATCATGCTTGCCCTTAAAAAGACGTATCTATGGCTTGACACAACAAAATCTCAACAACTACTACAAAGTTAAAAAAAATATTGTCACACATTTCTGTAGCAACATGCAACTACAAAAGACACAAGCTAAATACCGTTACCAATTTGTTCTTCTCCATTATTTGTAAAGAATCACATCAAAGCTAACAAGCTACACATATAGCCCATAAGTACATTTAAAGTGGTGGGAATGAATATTCAGTGCTTGCTCACTGGCTTCCAGAATAGCTGCATTCATTCTATGTAGTTAATACATCATCGATACCTGGATGGTATTGGAAATACATAAAGCCCGTTGAAAGTTCTGACCTGCCAGATGGCCATGGTTTAAGGAGTTATTAGCAACTTGTACACGTCTACGCTCCCTAAGGGGAGTGCTATTACTAATTTATCACTGTGTTCATCCTACAATTTCTGCTATTACGCACTGCTCACACAGAGGCATATGCACTTGGTCCACATTTGCAAGCTTGATCTATGTGTAGACAAGACTAGGTAGTAATAGCCCAGACTGTATCAAACCAGTAAAAGTCTTATTGCTGTCACAGTCACACCACATTTGTTTCAGTCAGAATACTGCACAACAAGACTTAAAAAGAGATCAGGCACTAGTGTGTTATCAACTGTAAAACAAAACAAGAACAGCATGTGAGCAGACTTAAAATGTGTCAACACAGTCACACACCTACACACAAGCCCAAACCCACCCACTCACCCTCAGACTGTATGCATGCACAGATAACATTGCATGCTCTTGCAAGATTAACAAAAATCATTTTATCACTTTTAAACAGATGTTTCAAATGGTCTGCATAATACTTCCTGCAGACCAAACTACTTTTATGTCATTAACTTGAAACAAAAACATCAATCCAACAAAACTTGTCATAATAAAAGCATAGGTTACAATTTTGTATCAGTTAAAAATGTTGGCAGTAAAAGAAATATTTAAAAGTATTACTGAGAACTATACAGTATAAAAATTGTAAACTGTCTACAGTTCAAACTCCTTCATGAGAAAATACTGGATGCTGAATGCCAAAATGTTGATCTTCAAGAGTGAAAAAGAAAGAAAGGTTTCTGGCAACAAAAAATGAACATCTTGGATCATATTTCAAACAACGAAAGAATATCCGACAAGAGTGCAGAAGACAGCCTGTATCAGCAAACAGACCTAGATTGGAGACAGCTGCCGTCTTTGAGCTTCTGTTAGTTCTGGGTGCCAAAAGTCCACAATCAACACCAACCTCAGTGAGGTGCCGTCATGCCAAACTTCATGCTCAAATGAGTCATCAAAAATGATAAACTCCCCTTCTTTCCATGTCCTGTCCAAGAAAGTGCAAAACAGAAATTCACTTACATGGATGCTGGCATAAAGAAATTTATTTTCTGGGTTGCAGTTCATCCTAGACTCTTCCTCCTTGTCCTCCCTTCTTCCACTACCATCTCTCCCTCTTCCTCTCTCGGTCTCTCTCTCACACTCACAAACACACACACACACACACACTTAAGTACATGCATAAGCAGACAGCAATCTATCCAAAGAAACTAGCGTACCTGGTTTCATTAACCACTCGTATTTTTGGTCCTTCCGACACCACTAAGCCAAGGTGAGCACGAATACGGCAGTTGGTAGGGCCACAGTGAGGCCAAACATGGACTCCAGGGCTCATTACAGAGAATTTCACCTGACAGACCAAAACAAAAAAAGGCTTAGTCACCTGACCGCTGCATATAGGCCAAAGATGCTTACTGAGCACGAGTCCTCTTGCAGGGATCAAAGCCTTTCTTAAGATGATGAATGTGCATCCTACCTTACCAAATGTGAGCATGCACAGCCACCTTCAGAGAACCGGGATCCACATTCACCCATTTAAGAAAGGCATTATAGCAATCAGATATGTGGTGCTATCATCTAACGTGAGAGATCCGTCTCTGCCAAGTACTACAGGCTATGGCAGAGAGAACAGGATCAACTTCTATCATTATTTTCCAACTATCTGCTGACTAGCAAAGACTTAGGGTTTACTTTTCTGAAGGTGTGCTACAAAGCTTCTCTGAATGGGCTGAGAAGCTCAATTTAGAGCTCAAGAAAGAATGCTGAATAGCATGGAATATTTTTATAAGACAAGATCTACAAACCTGTCCACGCCGACAACTCCTGGCATCTTCTATCTGGTCAATCAAGGCGCATGTCTTCGGGACCCTCTCACAAACCTTTTTATTCATACGTCCTACAAATCCAACACTGTTTAAGTTAACATATGAATTTGAAAAAAAACTGAAACTAAGATTTAAACAATAACCTTTTTCACCAATTATGAAAGAAAACTTTCAGCAGAATAGATATTTTGAATTTTACCACAAAATGTTTTCAAATGGCACCCCAATTTAATGGCTTCCTTAGCTCAAGCAACACAGTTCCTGAAACAAAAGGGGTGAAAGCTCACAGCATGACAAGCGATGGAGTCCGTACCTTGCTGGAACATGGTCAGCTGTTTCCACTCCCCCTTCTCACGCAGATTTTCATCCTCAGGAATAAAAGCACCAGTCTGGGGATCAAGCTGACTCAATGCTTCATCGCGTATCATTTCCCAGTTGTCTTTCAGCAACTGAAACAAGAAAGAAGTCAACTCAAGGCAGGTGCTATTGGTATGTACCTCAACTGTACCACTGGACTGTTGTGAAGGGTGAGAGCCTCAGATATCTGCATCACTGATAAATGGACATGTCTACAGAATTAAAGGCCAAACACACAGGATGAATAGATATTATGACAACTTTTACCAATGGAAGAGTAGATATAAATCCTTGTGTGACCCAGTCCAAGCCAAAGGGAAACCCTTTCATCCCAAGAAAAGACACTCTAGGAATGTCGGTACCTAACCAGTCTGGCTAAATCCTGACACACACAGGATCGGAAGCCATGAAAGCCAGGTCCCAGATTGCTCTCTTCACAAATATCCGTGTTAAACATGGAGGCCTAAGAGCATGTGCTAGGCAGCTACCATACCTGGTCTGAAAGAAAAACAAGTGACTGCCGCTTGGAGGAAAAACCTTTCTTAAATTTAAAACCAGGGAACTGGACCAAGCTAGAACAGGATAAGGACAAAGACAATCTACATGTTTGTGTGTCCTTTTCATGTCGTCCTGATGAAGGGGTAGTGCCCCGAAACATGTAGATTGTCTTCGTCCTTGTCCTGTTCTAGCTTGGTCCAGTTCCCTTGTTGTAAATCTATACCTGGTCTAAACTGACTGAAACTTAATAAGGTGTTGGTGGTCATCAAAACTGTGCCCAACCTTCAGGTGCCTCTGATAACCTGTTTGCTCTGGGGTCCACCAGGGCCTGCCAGTCAGACTGTCTACATTGTAAAGAGAACGCTGGTCTGGGGACAAGAAGACGCCTATCTCAGCTCCTTTAACAAACACTTTTCGGGCCTGCAAAACAAACCCAACAAACACTTAAACACAAAATAAAAGCATCAACGACATGTTTCATTCTCCATCACAAACCCAGGTGACATGAAAGCTAAACCAGCCATATAAATCAGTTTGTTTTAAGTTTCCTTCAGACATAAAAGGAAAAAAAAAGAGGAATGAAAAAATGTGATTTGCCTTTGCTTTATGATACAGTATAATTAAAATGAACCTTTTTTAGAAATTCACATGCAAACAACTCAGCATTACCTCTTCATTACGTCCCAGCCTCTGCAAGCCATCCCCAAGATGGAAATAAAAGCGCCCATCCTGGGTGCCTGCCTCATTAGATTCAATGCCTTCACGAAGGTATTCTACACCAGCAGTAGGATTATTTTCATAAGACTTAATGATGAACCCTAGGTGGACTTTGGCAAAGCCATCACTTGGATAAGTCTGCAGAATCTGCATGACAAACAGGATGCTTGCTTTACATTATTTTGTGCTTGTCACAAATGAACAGTTCACAACAAAACATGTCCACTACTTGGCTGCAGGAATGACCTGCAAAAATTATACTATTCACGCCTAAAACCATTGATACAGAAAATGAACAAACAAATCCAGATGGACAGAGTTACAGTACCCATGACATTTGTAAAACTTTGCATTAATTGAAAAATGGACAAGTAATAGTATCAGTTAACAAGCCACATAAGTAAAATAAATAATAAATAAATAAAATGTGGATTTTTAACGCACGAAAACACATTTTATGCACACTTCGCGCGGACGAGGGACACAGACACTCTAGTGGAAGCAATGAAACACACACACACACACACACACATAGAGGGAGAGATGAACGGAACACTGACCAACAGGTTGGGAAACAGATCGTCCTTCAGTCACAGATGGGTGTAAAAGTAAAAAATAGGACATATTCACTAACAAGTTCAAAGCACAGTGAGTTAGCCTGCAGGAGTGATAATTTCCTGCACCAGGTACCCAGACTCTCCCCATTCCCATACCTAGTGATAGCACAGCCCAGTGCAAATATTTCCATACAAATTTTACAACCTGACGCCAGACAGCCCATGCTGTAACTCTTGATGGTCTCACCTTCTGGAAGACTTGCTTGGCCTCGGTGTTTTTACCAATCATCAGGTAACTCACTCCCAATTCACGCTGAAGCACAAGGTCACCAGGAAATATGTCTACCAGCAGTTTCATGGTTTGCATGGATTTACCTCCCCAGCCTGTCCAACAAAGGCAGTCTTTATACTCAGGACTTTGTCCTGCGCATTGCTCCCCTCACCATCACAAACTACCCACCATCATATCTGCTTACTACACAATGTCAAAATCAACTGCAGCTATACGCTTGGAAGTTATAATGTACCATGAAGAGTGCTCCAGCTTCAACTTTTCAACATAAAAAGATACAACACTGCATGAAAAGGGAATCACAGTATGCGTTGCAATCAGGTATCATCCTCATCCCTGCAGATATCACAATCTCAACTGCACCAACCCACCAGTATTTTCAACAACAATCCTCATGCCTGCAAGACACTTTACTGAAATGAGTGCCCCAGACAAAAACAAAGAAGCAGAATCTCAAATTATAGTGATTCTGACATTACTATAATTGTAGTTTTTTCATTCTTTTAAGTGGCAGCAAATTACATGTGACTACACATTCATACTTTAGTCATAGGTTCAAATTAATGGGCCTACCAGTTACACTGACCTCGAAACTGCTGCCGATTTGCAAGTCGTCGACCTGCTTTTTTTAACAACTCTGGCGGTATATCAACTTCATTTCTGGATGATATGAGGTGCTCATACGTTGCAATGCTCTGTTCCAGAAATTCATTGCTGCGCTTCTGTTCTGCCATTTTGTCCAAAGTGTCTGCTTTTCCAAGAAATGCCCGTGGACTGTGTGTATGCTTGCGTAGAATTTCATCATACGACACCAAGGCTTCTTCCAGATTGTTCTGAAACGACAGATCACCAGAATGAAGACTGGCATTAGTGCAAGGTGGGTAACAAGTCACCATCCTTAAATTTGGCTACAGGTGCGAGTGAAAAAAATTCAGATCGACTCTTCAAACTTTACTCAGTGGCTTAACTCTTTGCACTCATATGACATAGATCTATGCATGATGTCAACAGTGCACAGATATTGGCATGTTTTAAAAATCTATTGCAAATAAACCAACACACTTGCAGTTATATACTTTATTTGGAAAGATCAATTCTTGGACTTTAAAATTCTTAAAGAATTTTTATTGCAAAAAGTTTAAATATTACTTACTGTTTGGTGTCAAATGTTGTTACTGTATGCATGAAATAAAAAAAATTCTAATAAATATTGCGCATCACTTCTTCTCACTTTCGAAATCTCTTAACTGTATTAGTGTATTATCACTTTCTGATAAAACTGACAAAAATTCAAGATTTAGTAAATTCTCTAAACTGGTGGCCTAAATTCTATTTAAAGTATTTTTTCTACCAAACTTGATTCGATCTGAAATTTTCTCTTCCATCCAGCAGCCATTTCCTGTAAGTTATGTAACTGTCCTGGTAAGCAGGTACTCGGTACAAACCATCAGCAAGCCGAATCTAAATTTTATAAACTTTTTTAAACAGTGCAGGGGATACAACCGAAGACAAAGCTTTCCAATGATACGAGGATTCACTGTTAAGTGCATCTGCAGGATTTTTTTAAAGCCTCAACAAGCCATGAAGGGTAATTGTGACCGTCACAACCGACATTTCGAAGTGAGTGCAAAGAGTTCATCTGTACTTACTTTTTCCAAAAGCTCATCGGCTTTGTCAAGCTTCTTGCGAATTTTGAAATCTGCGTCACTGGTGATAGAAGATTTAGCATATCCTTTCCTGGCTTCGGACAAATCTTTTTTCTTCTTGGAAGGCGATTTTTCTGTGTTTCCTAAGTCTTCTCCAGGTGAAACTGGGACTTCAGTATTTACTTTTTCGGAGACTTCTTCCTTCTTCTGTTGTAGTTCTGCATTATCCTCCTTTCCTGATTCTTCTTGTCTCTTTTGTACCTGTGGTGGTTCAGATCCGTCTTGGTCTTGTGGCCGCTCTGATGGCTTCTGTTCCTGTGATGGTCCTGATCGTTCCTGCGTCAGTGGTTCAGACACCGCTGGTTTGCTAACTGTCTCTGATACATCGTCTGTTTTGACGGCTGCTTCTGCCTGACCATGGGCTGCTTGCTCCGCCACTACAGCCTTCCTGCCATCTGCCACGTCCTCTTTGCCATCTTCACTCTGCTTTGCTTGTGGAATTAGGGTCTCTACGACTCCACGGCTGTCACTTGCTGTCGGTGAACCACTGACTTCTGCTTGTGGGGTGCTTTTCACCCTGATCTCCTCCACCCTAGGTTCCTCGGTCTCAACTCGGTCTTCCCCTCCCTGATCCTCCTGTGGCAAGATGCTCGTTTTGTCAAGCTTTCTGCCTGACGCACTGTCGTCTGCTGAGAATTGGTCACCTGCTTCTTCAAAACTTTCTTCACTTTCCGATGCCTGTTGCGTTCCTTGTGGCTTGTCTTGGTCTGCTGCTGGCTTTGATTCTTTCTGTGACTCGGCAACAACAGGTACAACAGGCTCTTCATCCATATCTGCTTCCTGCAATTCGTCAAAGATGAATGACTCAGGCTCTTCAGATGGTGGCACCTCAGCTGGGTTGTCTGACTGGGATGTCTGTAGATCTTCTTCTGCACTGAGCAGGGCATCTTCTACCCACTGAACATACACCGAAGTGTCAACAGACAGAAACTCAGACACCTTCAGCACTTGTGGGCGAATGTACTGAACAAATACACCACCTGTTCAAAGAATATATTGATTAGAAATTTAAAAATACAATAATAAAACAGATCTCATTTCCTTTGTATTAGTGAACAAAATAATACTTTGAATAAGTCTCACAGTATACGTATTCCTTCATGCTGGTTTTACAACAGTTTTGAGTTACAAAAAATTCCACTTATGCCATCTTTTTTCTCTGCAACTGATATCAAACTGAATAAGTACAAATCTCAAGTGTTCAGCACATCTACAGTTCCAAGGATTGTACCAAGTTAATACAATCAAGTACAATTTGAACTGGCGATGTATGTATTATATTGTACATTAAATAACTGGCAGTTACATAGATACTACCTTATTCAGTAGGCTGCATGTGAAATACATATACAAAACAATTTACATGCCATATTACGTCAAAAGCATACTTTACCAACTGCTAATCTTGCATCACTGCTGGCATAAATAATTCCAACACCTGCCACCATGGAACTCAAAACTAAGATGAAAACTAACGACGCTGCAGAGCATGATGATTGTGACTGCACAGATTCTTTCTTGTCAGCTTTGTTGGCGGACATTTTACTGGCTTTGCCCTTTGATGGTTTTGCAGGTGTATCAGCTGCTTTTGAACCCTTAGGGCTGCTAGTAATACAGGGTTTTGCAGATGACTGAGCTGCTTTTGAAGCCTTAGGGCTGCTAGTAATAGACGGTTTTGCAGACGACTGAGCTGCTTTGGAAGCCTTGGGGCTGCCAGCAATCTTCTGTTGTCCATTAGGCTGGCCAGATGGTTTTTCTAAGAAAGATTAAATTAACATGTCATGCATAACAACAGCATGAATCAAAAGGACTTTACCCTGCATAGGTAATTTAAAATGCAGATCAGCAGATCCCATCAAATAAGCCTGGTACAAGTAGCACGGTGTTTACTTTGAATTTGGTTTGCATCCAGCTCAGACTAGAGCTGAGAGTTCAGTTCAATGACTGTATGCTATCGAGCCCAATTTGTCTATAAAAATAATGCATACAAATACAATATTGAATTTATCTTCTGCTTCTCTCTGTTCACAAACTTTAGCTACAATAACGCATTTCGGCATAACCTGCTGGTTCCCCTGCATGCGTGTACGCACACACCCACGAACACACACGCGCGCGAATCATCTAGATATGCATACAGTGTATACGGCTTTAGTTTTGCTTTTATCAAGTCATATTATCATATACTATCATGATCACTGCAGATGAGAATTTAAAGTAGATCTATCATTTTTATGTCATTCAGAAACCTTACCATCCACTATTAACACGAAAAAATCATCAAGGGTTAATAGCTGTTGTCATTATGTTTCGCTATGTCCACCCTTGATCGCGTCAATGTCCTGCAATGGCATCTGGATACTCAATAGTAATACTCATACTCGTGATAATGTAGTCGACTCTAGAGTACTACAACAATTTCAAATTGAACAAACTCAAACTGAAACTTCCAACTGAGTCTGTTACTTGGGTTCTAGACTAGTCAAGATTAACAGAAAACCCGTACCATGTCCCTTTTGTGCGTTCTTTTTCTTGCTTCCCATTATTGCTGTGGGGTTTTTTATTCGCTCTAAAAGACCGGCAACAAATAGTTTCGGTCAAATCCCACTACTGGCCATCAGACACTAAAATGAAAGACGACGTGTGTCAACGTAGCAAAGAAAGCGGAAGTGCCACTGTCTTGTCCATAGAGTTGCCCACCTTAGAACGCATGTTTTAGGTTTTGTACATTATTTGTAGGACGCTTGTCTTCGCTGGTTTGTTGTTGTTGTTGTTGTTGTTGTTTTGTATTATTATTATCATTAACCAGTTTTCAAACCGTTTATATCTTTAAATTGTTTCTTGACCAAAAAGTAAGTATACTGCTCATTTTAAACGGCGATCGAGTCTTCCCTTGTTGCACGCAAGCTAGAAACAATTAAAACGCTCTAAAACAACAAACAAAAAACCTTGTTGATGAACACTTCTTCCACACATTACACAACAATTTTCGAAAAGTTGTTTTCCCTGTAGCAGAGAGGGGAAGCTTCAGAGTCTGTTGGGTTACTGATCTTATTCCCCCTCCTCCCCCAACCCAATTAAAGAGAAGAATAATGTCCGTCTCGCCGTTTTATCCACTACGAAAGTATAGAACGTATTTAGTACTACCAACCTACGTACTGTTGTTAAGACTTGCTGGAGGTAGGATCGAGGGGATAGAAAATTAGAAATGACTACAGAATCTTCGATCTTGCCAACAGCAATATATCTGGCTGTGCGCGAGCGCGGTACGTGTAATTGTGTGGAGATCTGCATGTAAGAGAAAGAGAGAATTGAAGATAAATGTCTCTCTTGCGCGCACGCATGCATACGTATACACATATGACAATGATATGTCAACGTAAAGTTTGTTCTCCGAATCGTTATTTGTACACTAATTTGTTTTTATATCTATACCCATACAGCTCTCATGCTTACGACCCAAATCACAATTAGCTCGATCGATGATTGGGTCTAAGCCTTTTCCTCCAGCTTTTCTCCCTTGTCCTCCCTCCCTGGATCCCTTAACTTCCTTTTCTCCTTCTGTCTGCAACATCACTCATCTGTCATTTAAAGTCCTAGCTGCATCCCTCCAAAAAGGGGTTCTCTGCTGCTAGTACCAGAAACTAGCATGATTTGTTTGCATGATATATACCCGTACGTGCATGTCTACATTATTTGTGCGTCTATTCGTCTGAGTGCATGTATAGGATGTGTTAGTATGTGTGCGCTTTAACCGTTTGTGTGTATGCTTGGATTAGTGGGCTTGTATGTAAGTGGATATACATGATCGATTGATCGATCGAGATCGAGAAATTGTGCGTGACGTTCTTGTACTCTGCATCATTTTATCCTCCTCCTCATCATCATCATCATCATTCCTTTTCCTCAAGTATTTACTTTCGTACTACCAGCTATATAATCTAGGACGTCTCAGAACTTTCAGATCTTTCTATAAAATATGAATTAGAGCTTATATAGTTCACTGGAGTCTGGAGGCATAGACTTAAATGTTTTCAATTTGCCCTTCGAGTCATTTGAATGGTTTTTTTTTTCCAAAAACTGTGGCGCAGCCTCCGGGGTATTTCGAAAATGCTGCCTCTGATCAACATCATCGATGCCGTCTGTGGGGTTTTTTGTGTTAAATATTGTTAAGCTTTCGATCGAGACAATAGACAATAGTACTTTCTGGGAGGTTGCGATGCACTCATTTTTTATGACTTTGGGGATCAACAAAGAATAAATGAGGACAGAGCGCTATAAATCATCAAATGACAACCCCAACAAAGTACTGGCAGCGCTAGACACAACCGTATGCTGACGTGTGTACCCAAGGGAGCCTACCGTACCCAAACACGTAGCAAAGAGAAAGTCGAAAGTAAAGGAACTGCCGAAGATCTGCCACGTTCCTTACTTTCGACTCTCTCTTTGCTACGTGTTTGGGTACGGTAGGCTCCCTTGGGTACACACGTCAGCATACGGTTGTGTCTAGTTCTGCCAGTACTTTGTTGGACTTTGGGGATCAAAAGCACAAGAAATAATTCACACGGGGAGAACACCGCCCCTACTTTTCATACCACACACTGCACACGTTGGGTGAGCTTCAGTGAGTTTTAATGACTGCGGTTTTATGAGAGGTTCGATCAGAAGATGGAGAATCTCCGTTAAGATATTGAAGCACGTACTTCTGTTTGCATGCAGTATATAGAGTTTTGGAGTACAACTTATAAAATTTATTGGTCTGTGACTTTTAATGGTTTTGGTGTTTGGAGGAGAAGGAGGAATTCGAGAAGAATTAATTAAAGCTTTTATGACAGATGCCTTTAGTTATAATTATTTACAATTTCTTAGATAAATGTAAATAACAATAGCCATATACACGTCATGTTACGGGACGTACAATATATGTAGCAGAATAATTTATTCTCGTCTGAGATCTGCGCAATATATAATAATCGAAAAGATCACAGTTATCACCGACGTGGATTGAGGAAGTACAGGACGCTATAGCTGGTACAAACCGGTGTACGTGTACCTGACGGATATGAACACAGCGAGAACACGTCCATCAGAGCTAGGGGCACATGCAGAACTTAGATTGACGACAGACGAACGGAAGATCGACATACTGGCAGCCAGCTGGGCTGGTGCCTTGTGGATCGATTGAAGGACTGGTACTAATTTTATAAATAAACGGAGGACACGGACAGATTGCCATAAAGAGAAACGTACGGTCAGACAGACAGACAGAAAGTATGTGCATGACTGCATACACTTAAAAACTGCACAAAAATTTGGCACGTTTCGCGTTTGAAAGAACATACTTCCCCTGTCGCTCTACCCCTCATATACATGTACAATGCATGCATTGTTTACATGCATGCAGGGGACAGACAGTCAGAAAAAAACACCCATTTTCCCGCACTGGTGGTCGATTGGTCTCTTTCATACATGCAGTTAGTCATTTTCTGTCTGCCCTTTTGGCATCGCACGGTTTCTGTTTGGTTACTTTTCAAGTACACCAGAACCACAATCTGATCAGCAGCATGAACCGCATGCAGTCACCAGCATGAATCACAACTGATCAGCTGCATGAACCAAATGCAGTCACCAGCATGAACCACATGCAGTCAGCCGCAAGAACCACATTCAGTCAGGAACCACATGCAGTCAGTACCGTGAACCACAATCTGATCAGCAGCATGAACCACAATCTGAGCAGCAGCATGAACCACATGCAGTCAGCAGCGTGAACCACAATCTGAGCAGCAGCATGAACCACATGCAGTCACCAGCATGAACCACATGCAGTCAGCAGTATAAAGATCTTCATGCAGGTGTCAGACCCCTCCTCCGAGTAGTGCGAAATCTCGATCTGCTGTCCTTTTAGTATTACCTCCCTACCTACTCCACTCCCTATGTTCCCTCGCTGATGGCCAGTTCCAGAATGACCGTTAGCTGGACAGATACTAAATTTTCAAATGGGCTTGGGGTTATTTCTTAATATAGCAGAGATACTGACATGGCATGATGGTTTAATAATCGTGCCAGCTTTAAAATAATGATTAGGGTGAAACCTGAGTCACAGTAACTGATTATTTCTTTGTATCATTACCTAAGTCAACCATTGTGTTCGAGTTCACGATAAACATAAAAAATACGAACGGGTAATATAT
>SMGT01011393.1:145592-157173 GCA_004794575.1 Lanistes nyassanus
CCCCCCCCCCCCCCCCCCAGGAGTAGGAACAATTTCAAAAATGTGCCTCACACGTTAAGAAGTCCAGCAGCCCTGGTTTAAAAGTATGCATTCTAGTCAGTTATCAGCATAACTTAGTTTAGTACATTCCAGTCAGGCGGCGTACAAAATACATTCACTCACCCCCTTGTGCAGCTGCATTGGCTACGTCCTCCCCTAGACCAAACTGATTTATCAGTGGCCCTATCTGCCCCGACTGCAAGGCTGCACTGAAAGACGTCAGAGCCTGAAAAAGATTAACCGTGACAGTTATAAAAACCAGATAACACAAAACTTCCCCCCAGAGTTAAAAGGCTTCCACTGTGTCCACCAAACTGTACAGCAGAATAAAGCTTGCAAAAAAAATGAAAAAGTTGAAGCACTTATATAAGCATTCTTTTCCAAAAAAATGTTGCAGATGTTTGAAATAAATAAAGAAATCCCACTATGACAATAACTTCATACAAACCACACCACACACAACACACCAAACACACACACACCGGTAGCTGCTCATATTACTAGGTATGAAAATACAGACGTTTAAACAAAATTTTCACTACTGCAAGGCTGATTCGCCCCCCACCCTCCATTTTCTTTAGTTAGGCAAACTGGGGTTTGAAACAAAACTAAAGCTACAGTCAAAGAAAGATTTGCACCTGTCTTAAGAATGCTTTTACCTGTTGAAACTGTGGTGAAGACACAGTGTTCCGCAGTTCTTCTTCTGTTTTAGGAAGTGATTCCCCTTCTGGCAGATATGGTATCAGCCGTTGCTGCACTTCTGGGTTTGCTAATATAGGTAACATGGCCTCAGGGTTTAGCGCCTTGGCAAGATCAACAACTGCACAATATGCAAGGCATTTATTACAAATTTATTTGAAAAAGTGTAATAACTACTTATATGATTATAAATATTTTAAAGACTTTGGTCACTCAGACAATTTTATGGGTTAATGTAACAGTGTAAGTACAAAACAGATTCAAGCCTAACTGAAAATATATCTCATTCACATATGCTATCCTACTGCTTTCAAATAGATGTAGACCTATAATACTGGAGTAAATATTTGTTCTAACAACTGAACAAGTAACATACACACAAATGTGTGCACACATGCGTCCAACCCACACTCATACAGACATCCAGCAAAAGACAAGTACTGACCCTCTTTGGGTTCCTCTGTGGGCACTTAAACAAAAAGAGACAAGGAACATTTAAAATGTTACAACTTTCAGATCCCAGTTTACAGACATCTCAACAAAAGCTTTCTCTGCTGATAGTTTATTTACAAAATATCTTTGATAAAGCAAAAACTCTCATCAGAAAACCTAAAAAACAAATTTAAACAACATAAAAGTTTTAAGCATACAATTTGTCAGACAACAAACTGCACATGCATACACCTGGCCTTTTTCTCACAATCGTTACAATTACAACCTATTCCGTTACAACTGCATGCGAAATGGATCCAAAGACTTCAATGCAGCTTTGTTTAGGTGCATGTTTCTTGATGTCACAAAGAATATTTGAGAAAAAAATGCAGTTAAAATAAAGCAACTTTGTGCGCCACCAACAGACAGAATTTTTGTGTTCTTGGTACACCGCATCATCTGTCTGCATACTTGAACATTCCACAAGCAAGAAGGGTTATAACAAGTAAACATACAGAGAGCAAAGGTCTCACTGTTCATGGACGAGAGGATGTTCTGCAGATCACTCAGCTGGATCTGCTGGCGACTGGCTCCTGGTGCCGTGCTGGCTGATACCGGGGCACCTGGTGCTGTGGCCGGTGCACTTGGGGCAGCAGGTGCTGTGCTTGGTGCCGTGGCAGTGCTTGCTGCTGACACAAGAAAGCAACGCATGTGAACAGTGCTCATTGTGACACCAATCTGTCTTGCTGGCTTCGCCTAAAAGCCCATGTGGTACAGTACTACCAGGTGACACCAGCGAAGTGAGTGCGAACAGAGGCAAACAGAATGGGACAAAACTCATACTCCACCATCTGCTGCAGAAATGTCTCTCAAGTCACAAGAATTCATAGCAAGATAACATAACACAAACAGATATTCACACAATTTCTGTTATTCATGCTGGAGCCACTCATTAAATCACTTTATTTCATCGGGTAGCACTTAAGTTGGCAATGGGCATCTTTCAACACATTTATGTTATTTTTAATCATTTCCAATAGTCACTAGGAACTTTTGACTGATCTTCCTATCGTTAAAAGGCCAGTGCTTTTTTTTTAAACACACACACACACACAAACATTTCAGCCATGATCAATTTAAGGCCAGACAATACACAAAAAACCGATGATTGGGGACCATTTTATGCATTTTGAGTTTACACCGTTTTTGTCACATTTAAACTATATATTATCATGTTCTGTCACTATTTTGTTGAAAAAGTGGCTAAATTTTGTGTAAAAAATCAGTAAAGTGAGGTACCCCATGCTACTTTTTGTTGTCTTTCGCGCTGTTTGCCTGAAAATCGCTCTTTTTTGAACCTTGACAACGTGCCTTTGCGATGCGCGAAGACGGCCATGTTTGGTACCGCAGTGAAGGTCGTTCTCTTCTCTATCTCCTTCAACTATTTTTGAAACTGTAGGGCTAACAAGCGAAGCATCGATTGGCTGAAAACCAGCACACTACATGTGGCGAACATTTCCTTTTATGGAAACCACGCGAGCACCACGTTGCCGGTTGAAATTGTCATCCAATCATAAATTAGCTGTTGTTCTTCGTGCCTAGCAACCGTCCCACAATGCATCGCTCTACATGACGCTTTGTTCATGCTTCCTATTCTACTTCGGCAGATGTAACTGAGCCTTTGGACTAATATTTTGCGGAAACTTCAGCCAGCTTTTCGTTATAATGCCTCCAAAAATTTCGAAAAAGAAGCGAAGTGAGAATCTTGCTAAGGCAAGAGCTGCAAAACAAGCTAAAAACGATCTCGCGTCCGAGCAAAGCGAAGGCGATGCCGATGTTGCTAATGTCTAGAGCAGACGCAGCAGCAACCGTGCCAGCAAGACAGCATCGAAAACAGCATGATCGTCAGCGTCGAGTTCAAGTTCGAGCAGAGGAAAGCAGGGATGGGGAGGTCTATGGGGCAGGCATAGGGCAGTAAATTTCATCTTGTTTTACAAAATGGACATTTATTTGTAAAATCTTAATTGTCTATTGCAAATTCTGACAGACATAAGCTGGAACGCAGACGCACATTTTATAGATAATTGTCTAAAACTAGGGTAAATATTTTGCTCTTATAACAAATAATTCAATTCAACAATGTTAAACTCATAGCATCTAAACAGTGATAACATAATTCACCATTGTGAAACAACCAGTGGGTTGAAACTTAAAAGAAATGCATAAAACATGGTTTGTTCACTAATTTGCGATTTTCTCAGTTTTGCCATTTTTTTGTCATAAAAATAAATAGAACTCGGAAACTACATGACAGATTTTCTTGATATTTGCCAGATTGCTTTGTTGTTGTGTTTGCTAAAAATATTATTAAATCTTTTTTGAATAAAATAATTATTTGGCAAGTTATGCCAATTTAAAGTTTAAAAACTGGTGTTTTTCTTCTTTCATGGTATGTCTGATACGGTTTTTTTTTATTACAGACAATTCAATGCATTTATTGATAATTCCTTTAATAAGAATGCTAGTTTATACTTTGCAGAATATGTGTGAAAAGGAATTTTAATTTTAACACGTGGTTGTTGAGTTCTATTGCTTTAAAAAGTGTTCTAAAAATAGCATTTGGCGGCCATTTTGGATTGTTTCCATGGCAACGAGAGCATACATTAGACATAAGTACTTTTTTGGTAACCTCTAAGGTGTACCTTTGTATATATACCCATAGCTTTTGATCAGATTTCTGTTTTCAAAAAATCACCTATTTGGTGTATTGTCTGGCCTTAAACAAAAACCCACTGCACAGACAGCAACATCACACGATTTTCCATCAAAGAAAAATCAAACCAGAAAAAAAAAACAAAAGAAAATTCAAACTCAACCTGTAGTTCCAGCAGCTGGATTTATAAGAGCTGCAGCAGTCATAGGACGTGGGGGAGCTGGAGTAGTCTCTCCTGAAGAACGGCTACCAGAAGCTGACGAAACGCGCAGTGGCCTTCGGGAAATTTAAAAAAAAAACAAACAAAAAGGTGACAAAGACTCAAGAAGCTGACAGATATACAAAGTCACTCACACAGGGACAAGATTTGAAACAGTAGGGAAATTCTAACATGAATATTCTCAACTGATGAAAATACTTGTTCAAAAACTGAAAAAAAAATCTTATTTCTATGTAGCTTAAAATTCTCTCAGCAATTTCAAGGCTTTTGGACAGTACTATTTGTGCCCTAAAGGAACAAAGTGTATCAAGTCAGTTACGCACGGCTCCGACATGGTGGATTGAGCACTTGATGGACGGCCGATAAGCGACGACATGTTGCCAGGTGTGCCCATGCCCATACCACCTGCATATTCATTAGAATAATGTAGGAACCAGCAAGCATGTTAACAATAATAAAGTTTTCTTTTATAGTGTAATTTCCCTGTAAGGCTCAATGCACTTTACACAAATTACAATACAAATAAGTAACACTCACTTTACACCAAAAAACCCTAGAATACAAATAAGTAACACTCATACAACAATTTTTAAAACAATAAGATCTCTTATAATTTTTTAATGGGTATGTAAGTCTATATAGTGCAATTCCCCTAAAAATGAACAAAGACTGGGTCGTCAGGCGAAGGGAATGTTGAGGAAAATCTTGTGCATGACCAGCAACCATGCAATCTGTCAACTAACCAAACAATAAATAAAGAAATAAAAAAATAAGGCAAGGACACTCCCAATCTTTACCTGAACATGCAACATTTTTGCCTCAGACTACTTTTATGCACTGTCAAAGGACAAGGTGGGGACCAAACTTCTCTCAGCAAAACTCATCAATACCAATTACACTGATGTTTTGTCTGGTGAATTTTCGAATTAAAGACTTTTATTGTCCACACCAAAACATAACCACCCATAAAACTGTTCAAGTCGCCACAAACAAGAAAGGTTAATGCTGAAACAAAAACATCGTCAACAACAAAAGTTGAAGATTTCAAGGCCCCAAAGCATACCAAGAAGCTGCATCAACTGCTGCTGACTCATTCCTCCCAGCATGCTCTGCAGATCACTGTCAGCTGATGGGGGGAAACAAGGAAACAAAATTGTTGCATGATTAGCTAGCTGAATGTTGTTAAGTACAAAAAACTGTGTGCTGTAGCAGCAAAAATGCTCTAAGTATATTTCTACTGTATTTATTAGTACTGACTAAAGGATTTATTTTATGGTTATAATTTCCACCTTTACTCATCCCCACAATCATTTGCAATGTGTTTTCATGACACATAGTTTCTATAAGTTTAGACAGCATTAGTTTATGTTAATAAGACCCCTTTTTTCTTAGCAATGAATGCTTACTTTAAGAAATTACAGAATCCACTTCTATCTTAACATTTTTGTGATTAAACATAGCAGTCAATACATGTAGTACTATGGTACAGGAGGAAATTCTGGAATATTAACACGTTCACACACCACCAGTGTATAACAGCTGGGGATTTTCTTGTAATTTTTTAACTTGGGCAAAAAAAAAAATGTTGTGGTTACAGTTACTTGACCGGCCCTATTTTTTTCTTCCCAACCCTAAACTTTGTCATCTGCTAAAAAAAAAACAACCCAGAATGGACATAGTTTTAAAGTAGGTCTCTATCGACACCTCTCCTTTCTTTCCATGAGGCCTAAAAAAAGTTTTAAAACTCGACCAATCTAACAACTCTTTTTTTTTTGCCATGTAACCTTAACCAAAATATTCTTTCTTTTTTGCATTATTTGCATGTTTATGGGTATTTGGGATTATGTAACTTTAAGCTTGTGAGAATTTTAAATAAAAGGGTTGCATACATATTTCTGAAATAGTAGAAAACAATGTTAACTTTATAAATCTACTAACATGTAGTATTACATATTTAAAACAATTAACTGATATAACAATAGTTAGATTACTTCAATATGCATTCAGATTTAGAAATATCATTATTGATTTTTTACTCGTGCTATTCAAAATGAACAATTAAAAAAAATTGGTACTCTTTCTTTTGCATAATAAATGCATTAACATTAAATCCCCAACTATGAAATTTCACAGTAACATTTACCATAAGTTAAACAGCCCATGTTAATAATGAAACACTAAATTTGTAAACCATATTGGTATGGCAAACTTTTAATAAGCTGTGAGACTGTGAAGTTTCCAAGCAGAGATAGAAGTGAGCAGACACCACAGTGACAGAAAGGCACACAAACACACATAAAGAGAAAGAGAATTAGTCTGACTTCCCATGGTGAATGGTGAGTTAATGTCAACAAAGAAAGGAAACAAGTTCTTTATTTTTCTTTTCTCATGCTTATAGTCATACCCTATCATCAGTGTTTGGAACACTTTACCCACTCCGACCAACAACTCCTTGCAGCTGTTAATAGTTAACACATCAATATCCCACTACAGTACACGTACAAGAAAGTCAATCAAGTCACTCCCTAGATCACTGCAAAAGATAACTGGTTCAGAAATGTTTGTGGTCTTCAGAAGATGTAAATGCTGTTTTAGTTTGTGTCTGCACTAACATCAGTACTTGCCATCAATGATGTTAGTCAGCAGTCTGTCCAGCATTTGTGAGTCCTGGCCTCTGCCTCTAGATCCTTATCAACAACACAGAAAGGCAGTTGACATTATTCTAAGACGCTTGAAGACCTCAGACTCACATTTATTTTCATAGGAACATCTGTTGAACAGCCACTGAAATGTACACACACGTGTTTCCTCAGGTGTTTTCGTGTTAGTGAGACAAGCATATGCTCAATAAACCAGACAGAACTTATTCTAATAAAACTTTAAAAGTAAGTTTTTTTTTCAACAGTACTTTTTGAAGGCTATAAAATGCATTTAGCAAACAAAAATAAAAACTCCTTGCAGAACAACAGAAAAATGCTTCCATACTGATTGTACCAGTTGGTCAATTTTTTTTAACATGTCAAAAGAATCAAACTTTGTCAAAAGTAATACACTACAGTTTTTCTAAACTGAAGAGGATATACAAACGGTAGGCTGGGACCATAAAACATCTTGCTGCAATCTTTGTGTGTCATTGTTTTTAAACTGTAGGAAGAACAATTGGAGCTCTCTTAGTCTTTTGCAAAAACTATCCACCATTGTTTTACCTTACAACAGAACTTTCTGCACCATTTCTTGGGATTTTTTGTCAGAGGAATTAAGAGAAAATCAATATCTTAATCCTGTTCTGAGGTCTTCACAAATTAATTTAATCATTAGTCAAACTAATGTTCCCTACATGTTCCTGCTCTATCCCCAGCCCCACCAAAAACATAACTGGATGCAATACTCTGGGCATTATAAATGTTTTTTAAACTTATAAATAGTTTTAGCCTTTTAGTTTGGGGCCACCTAATTTGCAAGCCAATGCAAATGTAATTTTGAGCAAGAACTTGTCTCCTTTCCAGTAAAGATGATTGCCAAAAAAAAAATGCACTGACAAGTCAGCAGATTTGATTATCAGATGAACTGCATCCTCCTTTGAAATATGATATGAAGATGGTGACTAGATCAGTTTGAATGCAGAAAAGGAAACAGCCAAGAAAACATCTAATTAACAGGATACTGACATAGGGAGATGGGAGGGAAAACTACGAACAAAAACTAAAAAAGGAAAAAAAAAAGGATAAATCAATAAATCAAGAGATCCCCAAACCAGAAGCAAGAGTAGCGACAGCCTTTAATTTTATCCCTAACTACATATATTTCTTTCTACCACCTCTGGCTCTGCTCATCAATGTGACCAGCTGTTACAGATAGTTTTGAAATGACAGAACAATTGGCATATAAATATGCGGGTGCATCTGAACAAAACATGCAAGAAACGTTTGCAAACGTGAGAACGTTCTATTTCAAAGAATATGTTGCATCACCACTTCTATCTGCGCATGAATACCACAAAAAAAAGCAAAAGAAAACTAGCTACTGCATACTTGAAGGGAGCATAATGCAAAAAGCCAAGCCAGTGGCAGAATGATCAGTTCTTACCCAGTCCAGGCAAATCTGAAGAAAGGCCACCCCCACGAGATGAGCCCGGAGTAGGAGGATTGTTGAGAAAGTCGTTCACTTTCTTACAGTGGTCAGAGTCCTTGTCTGTCTTTGGCTCCTAGGTGCATCAGATAAATTGTTTCCAGAATAGCTCATTATAACTAATACTGCCATGGCCAGATCAGACATGGGGACTATGAGTAATGTCTGTCTTTTCATGCATGAAAGAAATGCGCATTTGTAAACATCTGTCAGTGTCATGCACTGTGATCTGTGTGATGCCTCAGCTGGATGATTGTTCCTCACAAGCTTCCAGAGCCCCGCCACACACCGAAGCCAATACCATTGCAACGCCACCAGAGGAGTGCCCACAATGTTGGAGCCCCACCACAGTGCCCAGCGATAATCTATTGCTAGGTTAGGAAGAAAAGAAATGAAAATCCTCATGTCTTCTGCCAATTCTTCTTGATCAGGTGCTCGATATGTTTCAAGCACTTCATCAACACTTTCAAACTTCCTTTTCCTTCATGGAATTGTCTGTTGAGGCAACTCATTTGAATCAATTTTGTGCAGTGGATAAATTTACAGCAAAATGCACTTCAAATATATTTGAGCAAAATTTAAAATGTGTGCAGATTGTTATGCAATGGAATGGAGTGAAATGAACTACACCAGAACTAGACAGACTGTTATGGAGCTGACAGCAACAAAATTCACAGCATTTAGCAAGTACCCTGATTTTCAGCATATCCCACATTGCGCATGTTCCATGTGTGACCACGTTCTGCTTCTCTTCTGGGAAAAAGCATTATCAGTCCAACACAGAACTGTAACTTTTTTTATATAGATTTATGACTATCTCATTTATGAATGACCAAAAGTATACTATTCACTGTAACTTGTAGCAAGATGCACTCATTGCCACAAAAGTTTCATTATGTATGACCCTTTCAGCCCAGTATTACAGAATACATGTACTTTTGTAGAACAGCATATTTTGAATAGTTCTGATGACTTTTTAGTTTTTAACATCATTCACAATGCTGCTTTGACACTACTATGTTATGTTACTGAGAATGATTGAAGTGTATATTATATTACATTTACAACAATTCAACCAATCTCACCTGCATCCAAAAGAAAAATTTGCGTAGAGATGACTTAAATTTCAGCACATACACTCGTCCTGTGGTACACTGCGGCACATGTTTGAACTCTACATCATCAGGGAAAATGATCAAGTCCTGAACAGAGAAAAGCATCCAAAATGTATTTAAAATTTACTTTTTATTTAATTTTAATGTCAATTTCCACTATCAAAAGTTCAGTCAACGCACAATAGTCAGCTCTGTGTCTGTATTCATTGATAAAACTAACATCACACAGAAATAAACAATACAGCGCAATTGAAAGAAGAACACATGAACCAGGTAACTAAAGATTAAAAATTTAAAAGTGAAATTTTTGTTTGAGAAAGAAAATAAAATGCTGTTGGGGCACGTTACTTGTACTTTGTTTGTAGTCTTGTACTTTTCTTTACATTGTAGTATCTTAATCTATTACTATCGCCACTGAAAACCATTTTGAAGGCCATCGAAAAACACCAGCTCTTTAACCCCAAGTATATTAACGGTGACTTCTCCTCATTATAAATGATAAGAACTCTCTGAGCGTAAAAATAAATGTCAAATGACGATGCAAATTTGACTCGCCTCTTCGGCATTACCACTTGAACGGTCCTTCCAGCAGAAGTGCATAAGAGAGTCTTCAGACTGATATACATACACTAAACCTTTTCTTTTGTCTGGATGGACCATCTTGCCCTTCATATACATTTTTCCTGCGCGAAATTCCACCAGATTTTTGCTCTGAGAGCGACTCGCGCTGCTTCCGAAGAGTGCCGTCGCCATTTTGTTTCCGATGTGCTGTCTGCAGGGATTAAAGGGAAGTAATAAAATATTGGCGTTACCCTCTCTTGAGTCATTAGCGAACAGAAGGCACCCGAAATGATCAGCCCCACGATGGACAGCTAAAAAGAGAACTACGCATGATCATCGGTTCAAAGTCCAAAACGATGATGCATCATCGTAAAAGTAGTACGGTTTATACCTATCTGAAGCTGTGCGACAGAGCCTTCACCGGTCGAATATAGATGTACTTGTAGTTCCCCTGCAGAATCTTCTCTAGAATTTCCTGAATATAAAATGGACGTTTACCGCCGAGTTACGGATTTCTTGGATACTAATCCTTCCCTACCGTTGGCAGTAGCCTTTGGAGGTCTCTACACAGTTTATTATGTTTGGTGTGTAGTGAAGGTATGTCTGCGGGGATTTTTTTTCAAGTGATTTACAATGTTACAAGAACTAAGAAGTGAAGAACATGATATCGTTTAATCAGAGATAAGGAGTATCCTTATCTCTGGTTTAATGTTTTTTTTTTTTACGTTTTAATCGAAGTTAATGGAATCAGCGTGGGCGATAATTAACCTAGTATTAGTAAGAGTATATTACAAGTAACAATATTAATGCGTCTACTAATAATGCTAATATTGTGTATATGTACATGTTATATTTTTATCATTACCAGAATTTAAACTTAAACATGCTAAACATGTTGAGCGCTGCCAGTACTTCTTGTTGGAGTTATCCTTTGATGCTAAACATGTGATATTATGCTAGTACATTTTTTTATCATACACTGTTTCAGGTTATTTATGCATACATATATATAGATCATCTGTGTGTTCAATCATTTTGCTTTTCTTTCAGTTTTAAGTTACTTTTTTATAGGTGCTGCAGACCATTGATCGATCAGTGTGTCAGTCTTTTGACCTTTTGAACCATGAAACAGTCTTTAGCTGTCAGTTGCTGACTTGATCAATCCTTCAGTTGCAAGAGTTGAACCATTTATTCAGTCATTTTGAATGCTGAAGACCGACCCAGTCCCCGATCACGGTTTCAGCATCACTTCTTTATGCATATACATCAATCAGAGAAAAGAAGGCGCTGAGAACCAGAACCCAGAAAGGTGCCAGAGAAAAGGCGAAAGGTAGTGTTGTTCTGCAAAATTGTTAGGAAGTGAGGTGTTAAAGATTGCCTCTCTGAGGGTGCTTCACTTTCATTCTGGAATTGTGCATCCTCTAGTTGGTTTTCCCATATACATTCAACTTCCTCTCTGCTGCAAGTATCATTTCCAAGTTTGGTGATGTTACAGTGCATGGGTTGGTAATAGGGCTTCCTCCGTTCATATCCCTGCCATGATACAGCCTAAGTTGGTGGCACAGTGTTAAATCCACCAAACCAACAATCTCTCCCCAAGCAGTTGAGGGGAAAGGACCTGAAAAAAAATTTTCCTTCATTCAAGGCTCTTCCGACTACTGTCCCCCCCCCCCC
>SMGT01011393.1:157183-193069 GCA_004794575.1 Lanistes nyassanus
TGCTAAACATGTGATATTATGCTAGTACATTTTTTTATCATACACTGTTTCAGGTTATTTATGCATACATATATATAGATCATCTGTGTGTTCAATCATTTTGCTTTTCTTTCAGTTTTAAGTTACTTTTTTATAGGTGCTGCAGACCATTGATCGATCAGTGTGTCAGTCTTTTGACCTTTTGAACCATGAAACAGTCTTTAGCTGTCAGTTGCTGACTTGATCAATCCTTCAGTTGCAAGAGTTGAACCATTTATTCAGTCATTTTGAATGCTGAAGACCGACCCAGTCCCCGATCACGGTTTCAGCATCACTTCTTTATGCATATACATCAATCAGAGAAAAGAAGGCGCTGAGAACCAGAACCCAGAAAGGTGCCAGAGAAAAGGCGAAAGGTAGTGTTGTTCTGCAAAATTGTTAGGAAGTGAGGTGTTAAAGATTGCCTCTCTGAGGGTGCTTCACTTTCATTCTGGAATTGTGCATCCTCTAGTTGGTTTTCCCATATACATTCAACTTCCTCTCTGCTGCAAGTATCATTTCCAAGTTTGGTGATGTTACAGTGCATGGGTTGGTAATAGGGCTTCCTCCGTTCATATCCCTGCCATGATACAGCCTAAGTTGGTGGCACAGTGTTAAATCCACCAAACCAACAATCTCTCCCCAAGCAGTTGAGGGGAAAGGACCTGAAAAAAAATTTTCCTTCATTCAAGGCTCTTCCGACTACTGTCCCCCCCCCCCTACACACACACACACACACACTACCCCACAGAGGCAAACAGAAGTATATTTTCAAAAGCTGCCATTTTTTCTGGATTTTTGCTGGGCATTTTCCTCTTGGTGGCTGACTAACTGACCACAACACAAGTTCTTTAATAACTTAATGCCTTCCTCTCTACTTTGAAATAAGCAGAAGGATTTTTTTGTTGGGGGTGGGGGGTGGGAAATGAATGTAGAAGAAGGGAAAGACCCTGGCACACTTTAAGTTCTCTTACTAATTGCAAAAGTAATGACAATTGTTAGTGATGCATCAGTTCTGGACTCCGTGTTTCAGAAGCCTCGCATAGCCTGCAGTGACAAAAGACTCCAGCGTCTGATAGAACGGTTTTGTCCAATAGCAAGGGAATACTACTGGCCAACATGGTGGTGTTTCCAAGCCCATGCTCAGACTCTGCTAAGAGCAATTCTGCAGTCAAAACCTCATCCCCGTTACCGCAGGTGTCATTGTCTGATTCTATACATGTTATTTGCAAAAAGCTGACTACGCTTTAGTTTGACTATGGAGCATGTAACTGAGGTACACATGCATAAGCAGACCTACACCTACTTAAGCAAGTGCATAGAATTTTACTTTTTAGCTTTAGCTTTTCTACATATCGATGGTAAATTAGATTTTTTTTAACAGCCAGACTATTAACACAAAAATGTAATGTAACTGTTAACTCTGGACGATATCCTTGTTTATTTCAGTGAATTTTTGCTGCTGCCAGATGGAGGTCAAGTGAAGCTAGACTGGTCTGATAATCACGATTCTTCCTACGCTGAGGGGAATCGACCCACGATTATTTTGCTTCCTGGTCTGACAGGTAGGAAGTTGTTGTGATATGTTGGTGTATTAAATCCGTATCTACATCAGGGGATAGATTTCAACAATATGCGAATTTTCATAGCATGGAATTTAAATTATTTAATACATGTACTGTTGTAAATCAGATGTTTTGAGTGCATCTGTGTACATGTTGGTTTGTTACCTTTTTGCCATTTCAGTGTCCATGTTTTTGCAGTTCAAGAAGCTGTTCCTAGAGCGATTATTGAATTTTTTTTGGGGGGGGGGGAGTCAACAATACTTGTTTAAGGATCTGTTACTATACGAAATACCTTAGTTGGAGAAATCAGTTGGGGCTGGGTGAGGAAGGGTGTTGACTGTATGTTAATGTGCAACACTATGCATTGCTAAATCCACATCCACAGGTTCCAGTGAGGAAACCTACGTTCAACACATGGTTCATAATGCTGAACTACTGGGCTACAGGTAAACCGCTAGAGAAAATAATCTGATATCTTAGCCCATTTTCTATAGCTCATGTTTTGATATTTTTAATTTATGTGAGCAAAATATTTGCAGGAATGTGTGTATTGTAAAGTCTATGAGGTCATTTACCAAAAATCTTAGATTATATTTATTTATTTTAGCTCATATGAAGCTCTTTTGGTATAGCAACACAAATACATCAGAGATGAGAATTTCGTCCTTAACACAGATTTCTGTGTCTGGGTGCACCTGAGTCTCCGATGAGAAAATTATATGGCAACATATAAGTATACACAGTGTGTGGCAGAAGACTGCAAACTGTACTAGTGGGAATAATTGGATCTGTTCCTTGTGTGTTCTTAGGCGGATTATATATGTTTGAAAAAAAAATTTCTCAGCTTATGGCAGAGCCCAGAGCCTAGACATCTTGCCAATTTTTCAGCCTTTTTGATTATTTTCCTTGTTCTCATCTCTAGTTCTGTCCTTATATGCACATAGTTTGCAACTGGACGTTAAGCAACAAATACCCCCCCCCCCCCCATCTCTGGTTGTGGTATTTCAAAAGTGCCATTACTTTTTTGTTTTGGGTCACATCTCCAGTTCTAGGCAGTAGTGCCCTGTGTAAGTCTAAGGACAAGGATGAGAGAGAGGCTTATAGAGCTGTATTCATTGGCACACGCATTTTACTTTCACTTTCTTTTTTGTTTGACATTTATTTATTTAATCGTAGTGGCATGAGAGTGCACAGCCTGGGATTGAGATGGTTGTAAATGTGACTTGTAATGCTGAGTTTCCATTTTTCTAGGTTTTGCATGATATATGTTGGTGTAGTTGTATCTCATGGCTTCATTGTATTCTTGTTCATTCTATTGTCATGTTTTTGGCTTTGTAGGTCTGTCGTGTTCAACAACAGAGGCAATGGAGGAGCAGATCTCTTGGTATGTTTGTTGGCACATGTATTTTTGCTTTGTAATTTTGTAATCATTAGATGACAGTCACTATCATCACCATAAGTGAATAGGATGGAGAGACAAAGGGGAAGTGGGTGTTGTAAGCCATAGGTTCCAGATTACAGGCACGCTGTGACGTGACGGGCCGTACCTGGACTCGACTTCTCCAGAATTACTGGACAAACTATTATGGTGATCTCGTAAATGTAGATTTAATTGAGCAATGGTCACCAAAACCTTTACTGCCTCAGGTCAATGGTTTCTACACCAAAGGGTGACGATGCTATGAAATAATGCGAATAACTAGAGAAATCTACCGAAGGGGAAAGATTCTCATACTCTGACACTTTCGCTCAGTCTCACACAGGCAAAACACTACTAGCTCAAGAGCCCCCACCCTCGTAAAAGACACAACTGCAGCAAACCGTTATTCAACATCTGTTTCAAATACTAACTGGCTCGACAACATCAAATATATCTACAGATTATTTACAAGGAATCACCGTGCTCGTGTCTAGGGTAAGACGCTGCCTGATTACGTCCTACCACGCGGTATCAGACAAAGATAATCAAACCAGAGGGGGAATCAAACTGCAAAACGGCCTATGATCCCGCTCAATACACACATACAGTAAGTGACCGACAACAGAGCTCCTACTCTCATCACTACTGAAACAACTACTTCTGCGATACACAATTCTAAAGCTATTCCTCAATACACAAATACAGTAAGTGACCGACAACCGAGCTCCTACTCTCGTCACTTCTGAAACAACTATTTCTGCGATACACAATTCTAAAGGCTGTTCAACGACCAACAATGAAGCTATGACACTGCCACGGCTAGCACTTCCTCTATACCTCCTCTTGGCATATGCCAGGCCTCTAGCTTGTGACGTCTCCTGTCTCCGGCAGGATAAAACTACCTATCTTAATTCAACCCGAGTCCCAGACTCTAAGATAGTCTATGGCAAGAGCAGTCCTATAAGGCACAACAACAGTCACTTACTATACTGTCTCGTAGTCAGCGAAATACACCCTGTGTATCTGGCATGAAATGCTGAAGCCCTTTTACTCTTTCCACGTCTTGGCTAAGATGGCGAGGGGTAGAGATCCGTGGGTCCACACGTGTCCGCTTCTCTTGGTCTTCCTACATTAACTCTCCCTCCATGTCCTATCCCCGTCTGTCTATCTCATCTAATGTCCAAAGCTTAAGTACCCTGTGCCTTTCTCGCACTGCGTTTCCAGGAACCACCTTATTCTAGTTCCAACCAGTTCTGGCCAGCCTAGGTTGGGGCGGAGCTATCAGCCTGTCATGGCTAATGATGTAGCGTTCCCTACCAAGGTGTCGGGAGGGGGAGGAGCGAACAGGCTAAACTAAGAGTGACAGGTGATGACCTAGGAGTGATATGTGACACACGCATGTTCAAAGAAAATTTAAGATAGGGTGACAGTGTCAGGGATTATGATGCTTGGATTATGGCATAGTCAGGGCATCAGGGGATGCCGCATAGAGGCAAAGCATCCACTGGTCAGCAGAGGTGTTGTCCGAGGAAGTAGTTTCTGCAATAGTATGCAATGCTTTGGTTTGCACCATGCCACATGGAAGAAAAGCTCTATGTCTGACCCACAATTGGCACAGCTCTTAAGTTCAAGTAAAATTTGCACCAACTGTGTGTTCACTGACCCACTGGAATTCACCCTTTGGTCAAGTCCGCTGCACCAACAAGAGTTATACTGGGAAAAATATGAAAGGGAAAAGAAACTTGTTTGGGAAAATGAGTATGGTGAGCTCTGATCAGTGGTTAGAATCACAAATAGCAAAGTTTTATCAAGGATAAGAGTGCATATGTTTTGAAGATTTTAATTGACAGCTAGAAAAAAATTATCTTGATATAACACACATTTGGATGTCCTCCAGCATCTTGCTGAGATAAATACGCAAAGTCCAGAAGTCGGCTGATAAGTTAAAGTTTACTGCATCTGACTGATTGCAGCTAGTAATCTTCAGTGTGTGTGTTTGTGTGTGAGAGAGAGAGAGAGAGGGGAGGGGGCAGAGAGAGGGAGGTAGGAGTCTTAAAAACTGAGGATGACATAGGAATCAATCAGGAAGTACCCTTTGCTAGATATGCATAGGTTTTTTGTAGTTTCTAAGGATCTGTTAATCTTAGGTCAAGTTTTTTTTAAATATTCATGTTCTTGAAACTCTTATTATAGGGAAAAGAAATTCTTGCATACTATACTAAGGTAAAATATTTGCATATATCTTTGTACTTGCATTGCTGAAAATTAGTCTTGTAGAGTGAATGCCACAGATTAATCAAAATCTTCTGTGACTTTGTATGTCACAGACACCACGGACATACTGTGCTGCCAATGTTGAAGACATGGAGTTTGTGGTGAATCACATCAAAAAACTGTACCCAGAAGCTCCTCTGATGGGCACTGGTGTTTCTCTTGGGGGGTGAGTTCCAGAAAAGTATATCAGATCTCTTCTTCCAATTTTTGTAATGGATCATATTTAAATCAAAAAGAAACTTGGCTAGTTATGGATTAAATATGTTGAAGTAAGAGAAGAGGGAGGAATTCTTGAGTTCGGAAAATAACCACAAACTTTAAAGGAAAGCTTAACCTTAGAAGTAACCTGTCTTGAATTGATAAATATTGATGTTGTGAGTCTTTTTCACTGGCACACTTTGTATTGATAATTGTCTGATTGGCTCCTTTCTTTAACTTTTTCTTAAAAGTCTTGAAGCCAAGCAAAGCAGCCACATCATTTTCGTAGGTGCCTTCAAAGCACTCCCTCGTAAAATGGTCCTCNCACACGAGGTGCGATTTGTGCCATTTATATACTCCTTTGCATGACGAGGCAACTTGGCATTCTTTAAATTTTCAAGCCACTTTTTACATAGTGCATAGCAATCTTTTGATTTTGCTGGATTCAGAATCCTCAAAAAGCTTTTGTGGCTTCCGTCTACATTAAACCAGTTGCACTGTTCATTTAAACAGCTGGACGCTTGGCACTGTGGCATGTTGAATGCTTCTGGGGAACTGACGTCACCAGACCAGACGACAGCAGCAATATTTTGCTTTCATTCGCGAAAGAGTACCACAATATGGCGATGTCCGTGTGCCATTATTTACTGAAATTAAAACGTGGATTTTATGGAAATAGTACCGATACAGCTTGAAATTTATGGTTGACAAGACTCACAATATCAATATCTATGAATTCATCTCAAGTTACGTCTAGGGTTAACTCATTCGCTACGTGTATGGGAAATAAACGATACAGCATAGGTCACGCTTACTAGCGAATACGGGAAATAAACGATGCAACTTTGAAAATTTCTTTACGGGGAATCGCTAATCGTCTAAGGTAAAGAACTCCTACATTAGAAAGCTGATTCATTTCTTCGCGAGTTGCTTCCCTTATACTGTGTTTAAACCGACAATGAGAACGCTTTTCGGTAATAATTCGAAGAGAGTATCCACGTGTGTTCTGTCACTTGAGAAATGCTAGATTTACTCTTCAAATTACATGATAAAGCGGAAAATGACATTGTTTCGCAAATTTAATGTGATAAATTGGATGAAGACAAGAGTATTTGTGCCTAAAAGACCCAAGAAAGTGATTACGAAGAGAAAAACGAGCGAGCAGTATCGTTTCAGTATGTGTATAAGTAATGGCGTGGACTTTTTGATTTCTTCAACTTCAGTTGTGTTTCCATCAAAGGATTTTACCAATTATGGAACAAAGTCCAAGAAACACAGTAAGAAATGAGTTTTCTTTATTTATTGTAGTTTTATATCATGTTTAAATAATTTTTGTATTGCTTTGGGGGATTTTTTAATGAATTTTTGAAAATAGGCTAAAAATGCCGCGTCCACGGGGATGCTCGAGGGTAGGATTCTACGTCAGGATTGAGTTAAGCTTTCCTTTAAATGTTTCATGGAGCTGCTGTCCACAGATGCATGTGTCTCATCATCTGCCTGAATGTCCTGGCACATTTTTGTGTTCCAGAATCATCCTGTTTAACTATCTTGCTGCCACAGGAAAAGACAGTGGACTTTGTGCAGGGATGTGCATATCTGTGGCGTGGAACATCTTTGAATCCTGTGCATCATTAGAGAAACCACTGAATCTGTTCTTTTTCAACCGCTACCTGGCCCGACTCTTGGTGAAAAAGATTGAAGAGTAAGTGAAGTGCTTGCTGGATTATTTTTAAAATGTTATTCCACAGCTGTATAGTCTGAGCACTAACAGTATGCACAACAATACAATAAACATGAGAAACTGCAGTTTTCAAACAATGCAATAACATAAGCATTAGACTTGACAGTTTTTCACATATGAAGTGGAAGAAAGGTGGGGAGTGGTGAGATTTGCATGTGTGGAGGGGTGGGGGTGAATAATTTTTGAAATTTTTAAAAATTTTGTCCTGTTTCCTTTTTTTGGGGGGTGGGGGATGGGTATGTTTAAGAGGCTACTGTGGAGTAATGTCCATTGAAACAAGTTGTAGCATAAGGCTTAGAAGAACTATACATGTATAGCTGTGCACCTTTGAGAAACTCTCTCAAAGTTACTTTTGATGTATTTAAAACTAATCACTTCATCACTTCTGGCTTTTCTGCTAACAGATATAATCTATTCCATATCCATATTCATGGATCATTAAAGAAAACTGAAAGCAAGTTTGGATGTGAGTGTATGGGCATGTATGTGTGACTTGCCACATACTTGCTAATCAGATATCCGCTATCCATGCTGTCTTATTCTAGGAATATCCATGTATTTGAAAAGCAGTTTGATGTGGACCATGTCTTGGAGGTCAGTGAATAAGGAAGAGTGCATGTAGGTGGCCTTGTGTGCATGTGTGTATGTGAGTTTTCATGTGACAATTTATGTTTATGTTTCTGAGTATGTGAATATTGCTTGAAATCAAGTGTTCTGTACTGTTTTAACATAAGGACACATTTTTTTCATTCCATCAAACTCATTTCCTATAACGTTATTGGCCAGAAATGCGAATGCATTGTGGTGGTGGTTTTTTTTATAATACATCTACTAATGGAGAAATCTGAATGCTGCTTGTTAGGAAGATTGTGATAAGCTAGCCTAATATCACTTGTTGCAACACAAGTGTATTTGAAAGACTGATGTTAATTTTATTGTGCATGGTAAATCGTTTTTTCACTGTTCATAATAACTTGATTGTTCTTCTGAATTTTCAAAATCTTAACCTTAATAACAAACAAAGCTTCAGCAAGTAGACTTGAGTATCACTGCTTAGCACTTGATTCTGTTTGTCTGCACAGAGCAACACCATCCGTGAATTTGACACCCGTTTCACCTCCAAGCTCTTTGGATACGAGTCCTGCGAGCATTACTATAAGGAGGCCTCACTTCATGAGAAGATTCATGCTTTGGAGGTGCCGGTGTTGACGCTGAATGCAGCAGACGATCCCTTTTCTCCGCTTCATGGTATGGCCAGTCAGACTTGCTGACAGCAAGGTTTCAGATTCAGTTTCAATGTAACATGGAATAAAGTACAGTGTTTAAGCAACCCTTTGGTTTGCTATATATATGCTGTGAGCTTTAGACCCGGAGGATGGTAATGTAGATGGTCACAACATGATGCTGGCTGAACCGCTATAGCTTTGAGGACAAGATTATTTTGATTGATATTATTTAGTCATCAGCTTGCAGTTTTCCAAGCTAAAGTTTTAGTGTCGGTTTTTTTTTCCTGTCAGCCATTCCAGTTCAAGAGGCCCTGCAGAACAGCAATATTGCCATGGTGATCACATCCCATGGTGGCCACATTGGATTTCTGGAGGGAACAATACCTCGGGATAAGAACTACATGTACAGGTGGTTTGCCCAGTTTGCAGATGCTGTTTTCAAACATGGATTTAAAGACGATTAGCAAACTTTTTGTCAGGTGTTGTAGTGCCGGCAAATTACAGCTTTGGTCCCACAGTTGCTCACAGCTTGATCATCACATTTGTTTTTCTCAGCAGACACCTCTTGTAGATTAAAACAGATATGGCAGAAACCTCTAAATACCTAATAAGCTTCCATATGTAATAGAAGATACTTCAGGTCTTTGCAAGCAGATGGAATGCTAATTTGCAATCTTTTTGATGAACAGAAGAGTTCTGAGTTTGTGAAATGCATGATTCAATTCTTGCCTTGCATAAAAGGAAGAGAAAATTTTGCACATTGCCGCCCTGCACACCATAGCATCTAGTACTACCCAGAATAGTATGCTGTGTCCAGTGAGATCGACAAGGGAATAGATGTCGGTGAACAAGGAGTGAGCAAACATCAGCATGCCTGAGCCTATTTAGGTGCACATCTCTAGACAAACATGGAGGAAGGGCTAGGCTGGTTCGCTTCTCTGGAGCCATCCTTGCCTGTATAATTGGTGATAACACATTTGATGATGTTACACTGGATATAGAATGCAGGGCAGTTTCCCGGTGATTTTTTACCCTAGATGAGAAAACTTGATTTTATGTTCACCTTGTGAATAATAATTCATTATTGTGTTTTCACGGAGTTGGTGTTTTCCTCTATTGTGTTTTAAATTAAAAAGTGAGAAAGTGGAGACACCAATTTTTGCGGAAAGTTCAGGCAAATGCGACCACGTGCGTGTTTGTGTATGAGTGCAGGGCTAGGCTGCTTCATTTCTCTGGAACCATCCTTGCCTGTATAATTGGTGATAACCCTTTTGATGATGTTACACTAAGTATGGAATGCAGTGTAGTTTCCGAGAGATTTTTATCCAAGATGAGGAAACTTGATTTTATGTTCACCTTGTGAATAATGGTTCATTATTGTGTTTTCACGGAGTTGGTGTTTTGCTCTATTGTTTTAAATTAAAAAGTGAGAAAGTGGAGACACCAATTTTTGCGGAAAGTTAAGGCAAATGAGACCATTGTGTGTGTGCGCGCACACTGTGGTGCAGATTGTAATTGTTTTTGTATACATTTTTAAATGCTGTGTGTATGGCAACTGTCTTTCATATGTACATAATACAAGCTGCATGCAGATGTGATAAACCCAGAGGGTGCAGTCATTTAATTTATAATTCCAGTACTCAATCTTGGCATTCAAAATGGGTTGAGATGGTGTCTAGTCACATATATTAACCAACAGAAAATAACTTTAATCAAGTCAGGTTCTTAATATTACGTTGAGTGAACTTGCCAGCTGCAGTATTTAAAAGAAGCAACGAGTGTATGGGTCATGTAAATTGCAGTCTTGACTATCAGAAACCATTAGAAGCCAAGTTGTTAACTGCCATGTAAACACAGTGATGGTGTATTTTGGTATTCCATTAACTATGGAGCAGGCTGCAGTAGTGGGCTGCCATTCACTACTGTCACTGGGACATTCGTCACAAACGGAAAAGGAGACGTGATATGGATAGTCCACCTGTATTCTGATAGAAAGTGCTGTGCAGCAATGCATCAGCATACATTTTAGAAAGAGGAGATAGAGGTCACGAAAAAAATATTCATTTTTTCAGCTGTTTGCAAAATAAAATTATTACATGACTTTTGAAACAGATGTAATATCTGTATTTTTGCTCTTCAGGGTTAATGGTGTCATAATACAGTTAGTCCCAGTAGATTGGATACTGGCTTTTTTCAAATGACTGGATTTAGTTCACCACAAGATGCTACTTTAAAAAATTTGAAGGAACAGCTTTCTTCCAATTACCAGGTCTAACTATTCAAACATGGGTATTCATACCAGGTGTCAAGAGAGGTCATTTAAGTCCTCAAATCATATTGGTATCTGAATAGCATATCTTTTGAACTCTCCTTTTCGATATTTCAAAAGGGTGTTTTTTTATTTATTTATTTTTTGCTTAGTTTTATCAGAAATGAAAAGGACATTCCAGTTTTCACCTCTTCTGCTTCTGTGTAAATGTTAATCTTTGAAGGCTTTGATCCTGTGAATGGAAACAAATTATGGGAGTGAACTAAAGCTTTTCCTGTGGAAAGTATAGTTTGTAATTGGATAGGTCTTCAATATTCTTCTTTTATCCTAGTGTTAAAAGGAAATGTGTAAAATTGTAACATTTGCATTTCATTTCGATGACGACATAAGATGAGTAGCCATCATTTCAGTGCTCTTTTTAGCTTTTCACATATTACCAGTCCTTGAACTATGAAAACTGACATGTAGTAAGGCAAACGTACTAGCTTTTGCAATTAGCAGTTTTTATTCTTGCACACTTTGTCATTCTTTCAAATAGATCTTTTACAGAATTTGGGAAATGTTTGCAATTGGTATCACCGTACTGTATGGAGTCTACCATGTGGTTTCACCATTTTGTCCTTAGATCATAGACTAGTTGGTTAGAGGTGAGTGACATGTTTAAAGAGTGTGTGTAATCAACACAGATTTTAAGAGAGCTGCATGGTGCAATTTGATTCGCTTGGCATTTATGATTAAATATAATGCACATTACTTGAGTTACGGGTACAATAGTGATGCACGTGACAGCGCTAACGTTATCACTCTTTACAGAATAAATATACTTTGATAGTTTCTTTTTTGACTTTTTCTTTTATTAGACATGAAATAGAGGTTGCACGTTTTCTTGCACACCAGCTGTTCTGCACCCTGACTTGAAACATGTACGAGACCATTTCCAAAACTTCGACTGGTATCCTTTCCTTATTAATATGACCTTCCACAGTCCCAAGCGCAGAAAATGTACCTGTGCATATTTTAAGCACGCAGTACCCCCCCCCCCCACACACACAAAAAGAACCACGTGGCTACCTACAACAGCAAAGCGTTGCTGTTTCTCTTACATGCATAAGAATCTTAAAACAATCCTGGGTGATGAAATCCCGGCCAGAAGTTCGCACGAGTCCAGGGCGCTGTGATTTTTATTATTATTATTTGAGAGTGTACACTTCGTTGAAGAATTCGGCGATGAAATCTTCGATGATGCTTTTGTCTGGGATTGCAGCAACTGCCCTGTATATGGCGGCCGTCCCCTGAGTGCTCAGTCCCTTGTTCGCCTGCAACAGTGAAGCAGACCGTGGGACAATCTCCTCGCCACGAAGCCCCACCAACCCAGCCCCTCCGCCAGTCACGCAAGTCTCATCCACCCCCATCCAAGCGAAAGCATGTCTGCCATAGAAATGACATGGAGTCGCCCAAGTCCCGATCACACACTTTGATCTGTGGCCGCGCGTCGTGTATTCAAAGCACAGCTCTGCCCGGATAATCGCTAACTTCGGTACACGCGTTTACAGAGAATTCGTGGTCATAGGTGTCTCAAAAGACACTGGGGTGTGCGCGTGTTGGAAGGATAGGCGATCTCCCTTTTGGCTGGAGATGGGTGACCAGATATGCTGTGCACTCCGAGGGAAGCTGCCCTTGCCTTCCACCCCCCTCCCCTACCCCTGCCCAACCCCCTCCCCTTTCCACCGCCTTCAGCGTTTGACTGAAGGCATCGTGGGAATATGGGTGTCGCGGTTGTTCCCTTTCTTTTGTCCGTTATGTTATGGCGCTGATGCCAGAACCAGAAGAATGCCGTGCCCATTTTTTTCTGTTTAAAGACTAACCCTGACGTGGTCCACGCTGTCCGACAGGTCTGCTAGCAGGGCTGAGGCCGAGTGCTGATGATGAGGAAGGATGGAGCAGTGCAGGCAGGTCGGGTTCTGATGTCTCTCCATCTTCCAGCCTGCACGTGCGAGCGGAGGAGAAATTAGTTGTTCAAGCTCGCGTAAACGCCGTTTGCTTGACCTGGTGGATGCTGACGCGCCTGCGTGCATGCATGTCTATGCGTTTGTGCACTTTTAAACTCCTACATCGCAAGGGTTTAAGTGTCTTCTTGTTATTCCTCCTCCTCCGCCTTCGTTGTCGTCATCGTTATAACAATACGATGTACGTTGCGCTTTCTGGAACGCGCGTGTGCGCATGCTTTTTGATACACGCGACACGTGACGTAAGAAAAATTAACTGAAAAATGAAAAGCTCCAAGAGGACCTTTTACCTTTTGTCTCCATGACATCAGCGACGGCCAGAATGTTCACATCTGGGTCGTTGGATGCAATTGCGAAACATGTCATATGGGGATGACCAATAATCGTCAAGCCCTGCAACAAACGTGTACAGGCTGACACGATAGACGTGTAAATAATAAATAGACAAATAGGGTAAATAACTGGCAGATAAACCAGGGCTGTAATGTGTCGGCTTCACAGAAAGGACAACGAAACATCAAAATCGTTTCTGGCTGTCTGGAATGGGGGTGTGAGCGCACGCGTTCATGTCGTGTGTGCGTGAAATAGAGAAAGAGATCGAACGCTATGCTCACATCGATCTTGTGCACGCCCTCTTTGAGCATGTTGGTGATGTCCATCAATTCCTTCGCTTTCTGCAGGAATCCCTCCTCCCCGAGACTTTGCAGCGATGCCCAAGCGGACGCGATGTTGGCACCTGCATGGGATGAGTTAAGACCCGCACGTTACGACACTTTATAATTATCAAGCCTCGATGTCTGCATTTGCCCCGATTTGTTGACTAGCTCCAGAAAACAAATCAAAGCCTGACGTGTGCTACCCACCAGGTCTGGAGCCGGCCATCGAAGGGGATCCATAAGGCCCTCCCGGCCACTCGGCAAACGTGAAGATTTGGTATTTGCGAAGCTCTGAAGTTCTGTACACAATTGCACTCACTCCCTGAACATAGTCGCAAAGGACAGATCGATGTTTTCATGATATCGACAATAAATCACATTCTTGTTTATATACCTTTTGACATTTATCAGTTGCCCTTCACCCCACAGCATGTTCTTTCGGCTGCCGAGCAAGTCATCTTTCTGAGTTAGCCCACCGAGGCAAGTAAGGGCGTTTGTGTTTGTGTGCGTGCGTGCGCGCGTGTGTGGTATACAGCATTTTAAGACTACATCATTTGTACAGGAAACTTTCGAGGAAGTAAACTTTGCATTCTAATTTTGCCGATAGCTCCAGTGAAAAGTTATGTCAATCCCTGCATTTATATACACAGTCCGTCAGCTTAAAGGAGATATATAAAATGTTTTTAGACATGACTATACATGGCGACAACTAAAAATGAATATTGACGGTTTTTTTTAATTTGTTGGCAATGATTTCTTGCAAAATGGCTCTATTCGAAGATGACATACCTTGACACAAAAACCATACTTATGTAAGTCCGCAGATATAGATGTTACCCCCGGACACCGAAAGTCCCACTTTGGGACTGAGTAGCCTAGTTTTTCCACCCTGCCAATGAATAAAAGTCTCCATATGAAAGCCTAAACTAATAATACGAGTCGACTCTTTCATTAAGTCGGTGTGTACAAAACTACTTTACAATTATTAGTGCTGTATTACTCGATCTCTTTTATTACAAAAAGCCTCACAAGAAATATCTGGTAAAAGTCATCATAATTTTTCTACCGCTCGAACACAGCTTTTCAGGTGTAAAGGTTCGCGGCCCGTATCTTCTGTCAGTGACGTTATCAAGATGGCTGCTCTTACCAAGGGAGCATGAAACCTCCGAAACAGGCATCAACATGAAGCGGAAGTCCGTACTTGAGAGCCAGGGTAGACAACTCTTCGATGGGATCGACAATCCCGTGGCAAAATTGAGGAGCAGAACAGGCCAGCAGAATTGTGTTTGGACCGATCGCCTGAACAGAAATAAGTGAGGAGTCGTTATTTTTAGCCCTGATTAGGTTAAACCTTACACAGAAATACTTCGAAGATTTTGTTCTCAAAATATCTGCATCTTTCCTTTCAATCCGGCGCTACGGCAAACGTGTTCAAGAATGAAACACAGGCGAAATGAATTATTCACATGGAAGATCGCCGACACAGCAACACTCTGTCCACCCCCACCTTCTCCATCTCCTTGACGTCAGCCCTGTAGTCAGGCCCCACTGGCACGAGCTTGATGGTCAAACCAAAATAGTGAGCTGCTTTTGCCAGCACCGGATGTTGCGTCACCGGAGCCACCTGACGAGGAGGTGAAAACGGTTCATGGCATGAATAAGTTATGGTAACGACTATACCGCACAGTCACCTTGCCCGAAGGTCACATCTGGGTGGCCATCTACCATCGACATTAACAGTCTAGATCCTCAAACGACGAAAGAGCAAGGATTCTTCCTGTCTCTGATAACTGTGAGTAGGTGAGTCTGGGACAGTTTTTGTCGCATCGTCCGATGATCTCAACTTTTGACGCTAGTGGACGACGAGCCTAAGCAAACGCTTCTGGTCTCTTTAACGGAAAAAAAGCTAGAAATATATATATATACTTACAATTTCCGGACAGCGAATGTGAGGGTACAGCTTGCGAGCGCGGTCTCGGTAGGTTTTCACTGCCATCAGAACACTCTCCGTGCCACCGGAAGTGAGGAACCCAGCTGCGTGACTGTCACCGCGTAGCATGGAGGCAGTCATCCCCACAACCTCGGTTTCCATGGTCCTGGCCAAAGCAACAGAATTTTTACAAGTTAGCGGAAATGTCGATATTTCATGCTGCCTTTTTTTTTTTTTTTTTTGTTGAGAAACTGTATCTGTAAAGACATCGGTGGGGAAGGTTGGTGTGTGTGTGTGTGGAGGGGGGGGGGTTACCATGACGACTATGCTTATAGTTTCATCTAGATTCCACTGTGTTCAGCAAAAACGTTTCCTTAAAGCACGCGTAGGTTGCGTGGATGAGGTGAACAGTAATATAAGAGACTCTGACTGACCTTAAGCACGGGTAGATCATGGGATTGACGGGGTTCTCGTGTAGAAAAGCCAGGTGGAACTCTCGCACAAGCTTCTCGTGATCCTCCGAGAATTCCAGCTTTTCTGAAAATATGGTTGCAATGTTTCCCACACGATGAAAAGACGAGAAAGATAGAGATGCTAGTCTAACGGATTATCCGTCCGCCTGTCCACCCATTCACCACATGGCCTCAGCTGCCAACAGCGCGTGAAACAAAAGCACTTTACTGTACTACCGCTCTCTGTCTCAATGAGTGACCCCCCCCCCCCACACACACACGCAAACACACTCTTACCCAAAGAAGAAACGGTCATTATTGCGCGGTGTGTCACTCTGTATCGTTACAGTGCGCTAAGAGTATCTGTCTGTCTGTCCGTCTGTGCCCTGTTCGCATATTACGCGTATTACGCATACTGGCACTGTCTGTTCCTCAGTTTGCACCCTTGTCACATGCTACCACTGTTTGTCTGTCCATTCGCTTGTACCTTTATAGTGCACTATTACTGTCCGTCCGTCTGTACCTTTATAGTGCACTATTACTATCTTCCGTCCGTCTGTACCTTTATAGTGCACTATTACTATCTGTCCGTCCGTCTGTACCTTTGTAGTGCACTAGCACTATCTGTCCGTCCGTGGCCATAAAATTATCTGTCGGTCTCAGTATCCACACCACAGGCGCACGTGCGTCACATGCAGACACACCTGTGAACAGGTTGAAGACGTCCTTCTGCAGGTCGTAGTGTTCGTCGTTGACTGTGTACGAGTAGGCGAAGATCTTGCTCTCGTCGAGCTCCACATCCTTCTCCTTCATCGCGCGCAGCTTGCGCATAAGTTCTTCGCGAGGCGCGCCTGCGAGAGAAAACTAATCATGTTCAGGATGTTTCTTTGAGGCAGATATGTGGAGGGGAGTGCGACTATGCAACGTTCTTTGCAAAACTCCTCCTATTCCCCCCCCCCCACTACCACCACCCCCTCCTCCCAAAATTTATTACATGAATGAAAAGTAAAAAAAAACAACAACAGCAACAACAATCTATTCGTTGGGATATACACAAAAATAAGAAGAACAAAATCAAGTCCACACCTGGCTGACAAAGAAATTGAAGATAAACATGCCAAAACAGAATTTTAACATAAAAATATTCATGTGTTGTGCAGGTATAGGAAAAATGAAAATAATTGTCATATTTAACATTAAAATTGCACCCCCCCAAAAAAAATCACCTCAGCATACATACTGATTAACTAGCTTGATAGTCATTAAACAAGGAACATCTCACAATTTGAGGAAAGGTAGATCTATAACAATAAAAGTTCGTTTTAAATGCGTGCAGATGTTGCAGAAAATGAACTTGAATGGGAAATGTTAAAATTACTTTTTAAAAAAAAAACTTTCTGGTTTCTTGTGCTTTGCATTGTTTTGTGACTTGGTGGAAGTGTGCGGGGTAGCTAAGCAGCCGACATTTTTTGTAGTTTACCTTTCACAGGGATGGTGACGTTGGCCACTTCGCCGCCCCCTCCCCCGATGCTGGACTGCTTGACAAATTTAGCCGCCTCATTCTTGAGCACGTAGGCCAGCAGGTCTGCTGCGCCGGGAATGGTCTTCAGCCAAACTATAACTACCCGTGACAGTTCCCGCAGACCGCCGCGAAGGTACACGCCGAGAAGCGAGGCGAGGACAAGGCACAAAAGGACATGTTCCAGGACCAGCAGCATGGCGAGTCAGCAAAGGGTGTGTTCGGCGTCTGGCTGAGAAAATAGCAGGGTTCCGCGCGTCACACAACGCTTGGGTTCCAGGTTTTAAAACGCTGTAGAGTATCACAGGTCACAGAACGCTTGTGTTCCGCGCCCCAGGCAGCAGTACAGGTTTAGAGGTCACAAAACACTTGCTCCACGCCCCAGGCAGCAGTACAGGTCTAGAGGTCACAAAACACTTGTGTTCCACGCCCCAGGCAGCAGTACAGGTCTACAGGTCACAAAACACTTGTGTTCCACGCCCCAGGCAGCAGTACAGGTCTAGAGGTGGGTTGCACAGTGCACGAACGTTCCATAATTACAAAATGCTTCTGTTCTAGATCTCAGATGACACTAGTTCACCACTGTTGTACACTAAACATTCCACAGTCAAAGAAAGCTTACGTTCCACACATCACGAATAAAAGTCTTGCGCAGTTCCACACCTCGACGTTTATCTTCCGCAAAAGAACCCCTGTAATATTTCAAGTCACAAGAACGCTGGTGTTTTACTGTGTACAGACACTTACCTTCTAAAGTTAGAAGAACAACGGGTATATAAGAAACAGCTCCTAAAACACACCTCCATTTTTTTTGTCAAAATGCTTGATAAGAATGTTTCTGTAGAAATAAATATTAATGGATGCAGTTCCTGTGTGTGTGAAGATTCAAACCGCCGGTTGAACGAAACAGACCCACGCCATGTTCGGCAACAAAGAGACTAGTGTACATCATAGGCGTAATTGCAGGTAATGTTCTAAACAAGAAATCAAAGTGAGTAAAATGCTCGTCGATAACTATGACCTTGATCTGCACCCAGACCTAATCGAGCTGGCGGATAAGGTCAGCAGATGGGCGTACCACCCGACTGATAATGCTGCAGTGGAAAATTATTGCGAAACTATCCTGCTGATAATGTTGCATAGCAAAATAATCGCGAGCCTAAATTAAAGTGGATTGAAATTGGGCGTTGGTCGCTCTCGACCAGCGGAAAAGCTCTACTGACAACCTTGTTATCACAGGGATTGTGGTGAGTTGGTAGTTTCATATCTAATTATCTATCGTGCGAGATTTTCGGTGGTTCTGTATTTCTGCTTACCATTGCCACCTAGCTACGTCAATGCATCTGTACGCGAGACAGCATATCAAGCTTCGTAAAAGCTCTCTTTCTCTCTCTGTGCGTGTGTGTACGTGAGTGCGTACATGTTGTCTGTCTTCTAAACTGCGTGCGTGGAAGACACGTCAGAAGCCTATCGCTTATCATTTCGTCATACAGGCGCACATTTTCAACGATTACCTCACAGAGAGCAGATTGGATATCTTCTGCGATTAACGCACGGTGCTGAGTATGGGTTGAACAATCAAAGTCATTCTGTGTGGAGCAAGGACTGGATTCAAGATCAGGACATTTGGGTGCCGGCCCGCACAACACACACAAGCTCGTGATGAGCAAAACAAGCAGCCGCACATTTCTCTGCCTTAGGACAGGCTACCACGCCTGGCTGGGTCTGCTTTTATGTGCAGGTACTTCATGTGCAGGCGGGTCCACATCCTGACAAAATGGCACTCAAAATTTGGTCTCTAAAAAATTATGATACCTCATCTCGTGTCACTGTCTTCGCACTCGTTCTAGGGTTGGTTTACCTGACCGCTTGTGTCCGCTTTCCATACCCACACAATGAATGCTCGTGAAATTTTCAGGATGAATGATTCTTGTGGCTGTTTTAACAACAAAAATTCTGTAAGGAAAAGCGGATACAAAACTTTGCTCATGCAACCCATACCTGGACACAAATCGTTGCTGTACATACTCGGCATTTCTAGTGACAACATCGATTTCCCGCCTTTGGGTGCATAAACTCTATGCACGCGCGCATTAAACAATCTCAACTTACCAGAAGCTATCACGTGCAGTATTTTTCTCAGTTTCCACATGCCTGTATCATGATGAGACACCCTGGTGACTTCCAGGACACCTTTGGCAACAGACAGAAGCAGTGACTTCCCAAATTCTGGCCGTGGCTGTGCCTAAAGTTGTGAAAACCCCAGGATTCCCTGCACCCTATCCATTGTAAGTATCCAATAAAAGCACACCCATAAATGTCCTAAGCGTCCATTAATACCACAGGTATGAAGGTCGAGCAATTAACACCCCTGCATCTAGACGTGTTGTAAGCATTCTGGTCCATAACAGCACAACCACAAAAGATCAAGCTCCCTTGCAACAAGAAATTACATGGGACTTACAGAAGATATACGTGTGCTTCCTGCAAGTGTTAGCACATCTTTTCCCTCAGTGATCCCTGCAGTAAGCAGCTCCCATTTCGCTCCTTTAAAACTGGTTTTTGGTCTGCGTTGCACCCTGGGAGCTGTTTCTCATTACATTTGTTAAAGGAATATATATATTTGTGTGTGTCGGCACAGCGGCACAGTTGTGATTGCTGTAGTCGAGCCCTCGCCAGGTCATGAAGATCTGCAGGTGCTGATCAACGGTACTGATCTGCCACCACGTGACCAGGACGGAAACTGCCAATCGGAACGTCTGCTGCTGTTCGACAGTAGGTTGCAGCATGAGAGAGGGAGAGAGGAGGAGGGTGGGTGTGTGTGGGTGCGCGTGCGTGCGTGCGTGCGTGCGTGCGCAGAGATAAAAGAACAGAGACTGATTAGCCTGTCTCGGTGATTTGTTCGAAAAGTGACGCCGAACAAAAATCCGAGCTTTCAGCTGTGCGGCAATGAAACGCTGACGATGAAGAGCGCCGAAAAGGTAATGATTATCTTCTATGCACGGCAGAACAACACCAGGTACTCGGGCTTCCAAATCTACATCTTCGCAGGTGAGTTTATAAAGCTTTATAAAGTTTATAGTGTCTCACACTGATGTGTGGAATTCAAACATCTTTGAATGTTTAGCTCTTTTTTCCTTCTTCTGTTGGTTCTCGTGTATGTTGGTGGCGACTAATTGGGCTTACGCCTTTCATATTTACGCGTCACGGATAAGGTTCGCGGGTGCAACTACACATTTAAATTACCTGCAGACGCCTGGTCGCGTGACAGATGATTGGTGTGCTGAAGTCTTCAGACTTTTAGAAAGTCGTCTTTTTAACCGTTAAGAAAAATCCTTTTCTCCATAAGCAAGTGTCTGTTTCAGTTAGTATGGCAAAAGCTTTCGAAAATGTGAGGGCGTAAATCATATATATCCACAGTGCATAGAATTAACAGACTTCAAGTATCAATGTATTGACATGTATAATGGAAAACTGTTAAGAAGTGTTCCAATGAGGATGTCAGAACACAGGAGCAAGACATTCTTTCTCGGAACCCAGGTAAAGATTAATTATTTTTGTTATTCAGTGAGCTTCAGTTAAAAGTAGGTAAGGATTGTGTGTGTGTTTTAAGATCCACCCACAGAAAAAATGTGACCTACTGGCAGAAGACCGATTTTAACTCTTGGCTTTACAGAACAGATATTTCAAGAGGACCTGACCATTGGCCTTTACTTTCTGTTTCTTGCCGTCTCGCTTGCTGCGCTCATCGCCTTCTGCAAGAGGCAACTCAAGGACGTGCGTCTCAAAGAGAGCGACATGTTAGTATCTGCACCTCAAAAAGAAGGACACGTTAGTATCTGCACCTCTAAGAGAAGGAAATGTTAGTATCTGCACCTCAGACAGAAGGAAATGTTAGTATCTGCCCCTCTAAGAGAAGGAAATGTTAGTATCTGCACCTCAAAAAGAAGGAAATGTTAATATCTACAGCTGTAAGGTTGCCCGATTTTCAGTCGTAGGTATGACTTGGCAGGGTGCAAACCTCCGACCTCCCGCCGCAGAAACAAACGCTTTAACTGTTAGACCGCCGAAGTGGTGATTATAGGTGCGTGAATGAGCTACCAGCTTGCATTAGAATACCTGTGCTCTGCCAGTGTGCCCATGTGCTCTGACGGTATGTCTGTGTGCCCTAGCTAGCAATAGGGCTATGGGCCCTGCAAGTGTGGCCGTGTGCCCGACAGTGTGTCCCTGTGCCCTGAGGGTGTGTCCGTGAGCCCTACCAGTGAGGGTATGTGCCCTGACAGTGTGGCTGTGTGCCCTGACAGTGTAGCCGTGTGCCCTGATAGAGTGGCTGCGTGGCCTGAGGGGGTTTGTGTGCCCTGACAGTGTAACCGTGTGCCCTGACAGTGTGGCCGCGCCCTGAGGGTCTGTCTGTGTGCCCTCGCAGTGTGGTCATATGCTCTGACAGTGTGCCCTGTGCCCTGACGCTGCGTCCGTGTGCCCTGACAGTGTGACCCTGTGCCCTGACGCTGTGTCCATGCGCCCTGACAGTGTGCCCTTGTGCCCTGTGCCCTGACGCTGTGTCCGTGTGCCCTGACAGTGTGACCCTGTGCCCTGACGCTGTGTCCGTGTGCCCTGACAGTGTGGCCTGTGCCCTGACGCTGTGTCCCTGTGCTCTGTTTCCTCAGCCCCAAAGTCGTGCACATCCTGCCCATCTCCAAAGTGAGGGGGTCGGTGGTGGCCAGCGGCAGTTACTACACCTTCCAAGATGACATGGCGGTGCGGCCTGTGGAACCAAACTCTGTGGCCTTCCGACGCTTCGTGAGGTCAGTGCTCATCTCATGCTCAGCACTTTGTGGACACTCTCTTCACCAAAGGGGTTGAGGTAGAGATGGTGGTAGTGGCTTGGTGGGATTTTTGTTGTTTTTATTGTAGTTGTCGTCGTCGTCGCCGTTGTTGTTGTTGTTAAACGCCATGCCATCAGATTAGGCCAAATCATGGTAAGACTATTTTCTGCTTGCTAAACTTGAAGACGTATTATTGTCTTATGCCAAGGGACATATTGTAACCTACCCAGAATGGTTTGTAATAACAAAAGCTTTCAAAGGATGATTTTTGTACAAGAAGGCGAAGCGCACATGCTGTTTTGCTCCAGAACCACAAGACCGTGATCACTGATCCCTTTAGAGTCAGCCCCCGTCCCCTCCCAGGGAGAGGCCCGCACGTTTGGTACCTGTGGACGGCGCAGGTATTTTCTCTGCACATAGCACCTGCTCGGAGGGCTGACCGTGTAGGGTTTTCTCGAGACTCTGGTATCCCCTTTCTTCTCGCCTATTCACTACCCCCTCCCCTCCGTACCCCGTCATGAGATAATCTTCGCTCTGACTTGGCGTTAAACAATAAGCAACAAATCCCTGGGCCCCACATCCAGAATGAGATATACGGACGCTTCATTTCAGACGAGCCTCATACGGCCGCCGTGTCTCGATAACGATCAGAGAGCCAATCAGAATCAGGGAGGACGAGTACTGTCCAATGGGAGGACGCAGTCCGGATGCAGATGGCACCGTACCTGCACGAGAGTACGTACTGAAAGAGGCTCGTTACCGCGAGGTACCCCCTGCAGAAGATGATGACCCTGGGCTCCCCCAGATCTTGCTGACGCCGGAACCGCGAGTGGTCGGCGCTTGGTTGCCTTTCGTTCGCGCCAAAGTGGCTCAGAAGGAAAAAGCGAGAGAACAGGTGAGACATGCAGGCAGACAGACAAACGGGGGAACAGACAGACAGTTGAATCCGTTAAACACGCGGACAACCAGACAGGTTTACGTGAAGGGAGGAGGTGATAAGCATGCTGTTGTTTCTGTTGCACGGCATCACCCTTATTAGGAATATCATAGTCAGTTTTCGTTTTTAAAATCTAAATTTTATTCAACATTATCGGGGAAGCAAAGAAAACTTTTCAGACTCCCATTTCCTTTCTTTCATTTCAGATGGTTCAATGTTTGCGACCCTCCATGCAGCTGTATTATCACTCGATTGTGGACACAGAGCAGAAACATCCACTGCCCCCAGACTTTTCCGTCAAACCCATTTATGTCGGTGACGGTGTCATTTCCGGTCTGGCCCAGGTGGAGCTTGGCAACAAGCTGACCCTGGAGAAAAAGAAATGGAAAGGAAACGGAGATGAGCCACCTTGGGTGCACAGTCGTGGTATTGCTGAAAAAGTAATGGCCAGCCACCACTTGACTAATGCCAGAAGGCTAGCCCTGAACTGCCCCTGCTTACCGAAGGCGTTTAGGAAAACATATTCCGGTGAGACATCACTGCCAGGTGATAGTTTAAAGCAGCAGCTGGCGCATGCTTTGTCGGAGGACGTCCGGTGCATCTCAGAGGAGCGGTCGCTGAGGCCCTATTGGGCAGACCCGGCGAAAAATTTATTGGAGGAGCCTCCGCCATCACTGCCACCTCAAGGAGAAACAAAACCTGACGTAGCAACAGTTCAGAAGGAGAAGAAGCAGGGTGGACCTCGCCCCAGACAAGTGAAACACCCGAGAAAAGGCTACAGGGGCCCTGCTAAGGTTTCGCCTCAGACTAAGCCCCCACCATCCCCACGTGCAGTCAAAGCAGGGAAGCCAATGACAAAATCCCCACCTGCAGTCAAAGCAGGGAAGCCAATGACAAAATCCCCACCTGCAGTCAAAGCAGGGAAGCCAATGGCAAAATCCCCACCTGCAGTCAAAGCAGGGAAGCCAATGACAAAATCCCCACCTGCAGTCAAAGCAGGGAAGCCAATGACAAAATCCCCACCTGCAGTCAAAGTAACACATCCTGCAACAAAAACTCCGAAAACAGCCCAGAAGCTCCAAGCTGCATTGAAATCTCCACCTACGGCAAACACGGCAGAATCATCGGAAGTATCTCCTCCAGTCGATGCAAGAAATTCAGCAACAAAATCCCGACCTGCAATAAAAGTGACATCACCTGCAGCGGAAACCCCACCAGCAGTCCGGACGGGGATACCTGCATCTCCACCTGCACGCAGAACCGGGCAACCTGCAGCAAAATCTTCACCTGCGACCAAGACGGGACAACCTGCAGTGAAATCTCCACCTGCAGCCAGAACGGGGCAACCTGCAGTGAAATCTCCACATGCAGCCAGAACGGGGCAACCTGCACTGAAATCTCCACCTGCAGCCAAAACGGGGCAACCTGCAGCGAAATCTCCACTTACGCTCGAACAGCCACAAACTACAGCGAAGTCCCCAGAAGCATACGAGACAGATGGTTCCTCCCATAATGCATCAGTAGATGACTCAAAACGTACCGCAGCGTCTCCTAGCGGTAACACGTCGCAGAACTGCACCAGCGTGCCAGCCAGTCCAGAAAGCCAGTCAGCAAGGACAGAAACACCCTCTAATAATTTGTCCTGGGTTCCCGGCAATGTACCCAATTTGCACAAGTACACGACTCCACGTTTAGAGCCTTGGGTGAGCGGAGAACCGACGCAGACCCACAAGACGGATGGGCTGCATCTTGAACCCTGTGACAGCGAAAACCTGGTCAGGAATTCCGCTGAGGAGTTCACTGAAAATAATCCACTGTTCGAACTGCAGAGAGCAGAACAAGGATGCACTGTCCACACAGTTGGAAAAGACCGTGATGAGAGTACGTCCTCGTCCAAAAACTTTTCCAGGACTGTTTTTCGTCTAATACCTTACTCGATCAAAAGTTCTACACTAACACATGTCCGACACTACTGCAAAGTACAAGGGTATAATCGCCTATACGTTTTAGGCTAGCAAAACAATCCTACACTATTAACTCTTGCACTACTACAGAGTACCTGGATTTACACCAACACAAAGGCTTAAACTACCACAAAATATTTACATTAGTTCTTATATTTACAAGATCAGTCCTAAACTAGCTGCATGCTAACACAAAGTCTTATATCTGATGTCTTACAACGATCGACTGACAAAACCTTGAACAAAATTAATCTTACACAATTTGCATTGTCCTTGGTGTCTTTTCGCACCGGTTGAAACATCGTGTACCGATCGCTTCCTTCCAGGTGGGTGGCCAACACTCTGAACGCCTCTCAAGGTACTGCCCAGCACCCACATCTTTTTGCCCACAAACAAAAGCGACGCCTGCTTCCTTCAAAAAAGTGTCCACTCGTTGAGTTGATGATCGGGAGTTCGACAAGAAATCAAGAACTTAGGAGACATCATGTCATTAACACTTCTCGGACCTTATGAACTGGTAGAACTGGCAGTGTCTATTGCCCGGGACTATGTGCAGGAACGTCGACTTTGCTGATTTTCCACTTTAAGGCACGTGTCAAAGGCCGTGGGATTTCACTCGTACCAGTTCTTGCGCAAGCCCCAGGGAGTAACGAATTCTACCTTTTCTCATCTGCTATACAATAACAGTGCTTCTTTTAGCTTGAATCATATCCAATAAAATGTGTTTATTGTAAAGGATGGCGCATCTTTGGCAACTGTTTTGCAAAGGCCATCTAATGTGCTTGGCGGTGAATGATAACAGGAAGCGATAGAGAATGGTAACAAATGGCCGAAACACCAACTTGCCCTATAGTGTCAATGTCCTTGCTTTGTTCACAGAAGATTAATTCCAAGAAAGCTGAACAGATTCGTTTAATTATAATGTATCTGTTGAAGACTCCCAATCTAACTTCCCGGACCTTTTCGTTGATGTTTTCTTTCTACTTGCAAATATTGTCTTGCTGTTATTGAAATTACTGGGTGTGTGTGTGGGGGGGGGGGTCATTTGTGCGCAAGTTTGAACGTTGAGGATCGCATGGTTCGGTGTTAACATTTATTGCGTGGTGTATTGTAGGAAATATATTACCTGCGTGTGCATCATCATATTGATTTTCCTATGACTCAGGGTGGGACTTTTTCTTGAAGCGATGTATATCTATTTCTGGTGACACTATGCTGGTCATGCAAATCTCCTTGGTTCGTGTATCTTTCTAACGAAAGTGATGATTGTTAAAATTAATCTAATACGGCACAATTCATAAAGTATCATTAAAAATTACACCATAGCTTATAACGTATTCTAAAAGAGGGCATTTTGCTTAGAAAAATGCAGCATATAATCAAGAAGTGACCCTAATGGAAGACCCAAGACAGCGCCTTTTGGCTGAACTATAACCGACTGTGGATCGAACCACTTCTTCGCGACACTACTTTTAAAAAAATCTGCATCTGCTTGGATCCAGGTTAATGTCTTTTTGAACCGATCTACTAAAATAACCTTACAGCCAATTCAAACTGCTGAAATGGATAACTATATATAGGGGGAAATGAATAAGATCTGGTTTGATGTTGCTTAACGCCCAGTAAAAAAAAACATAACGGATTATGCAAAAACAAACCTAAAACCTAACTGACAAATTCTTTGATTGACTCTGTCGACTTTTCACTCGCGGTAGGACCAGGAACTTAATACTGGGGTAAGCGAAAAGAAATGGCGTCCATCACGTGCCTATAACGACAATTTCACAGGAATTTTTTTAAAGGAGTCATTATTCCAAATTCCATAACATTATAAATTACCTATACTAAATATATGAGATGTTTGTTTATCAGTTTTATTTTAATTACTAATTCTTTCTAATAAGGACTCAACAGGCTTTCGCTGCCAAGGGAGACTATCCAAATCTCGGCCACACAGAAGCAACAAGTGTTGCCTTTCTGCGCCGATGGGTCATGTGCAAATTATAAAGGTCACAGCCATAGCGATTCGCTGTTTCGCGCACGCAAAAAACAAGCCAGACGTCTGGCTGCGCCTCGCCCAGGAGGAGAGAGGGTGGAGGAGGACAGATTTTACAACCAGGCAGTTGCAACACCGTTCACAGGGCAATAATGACGTGCTTGGGAGTCATATCGAGGGCTGCCTCTAAGCTCACCAAACCTGCGAGTGAAGCAGAAGAACTTGATGAAGAGGTCAACTATGCAGACGTCAGTATGTTGAGCAAAAGACGGCGAGTGCGAAGACACTTGCCTGTTGGTAAAGGACCGTATACTGTGGGTGTTGTGGACATCATGTGTGAAAGCGGTGAAAACGGCACTTTCTTTCGGCTGTACTACCCGACGTCCAAAACAGATATTTATGTGAGTATATTAATTACAGTTCTTTTCCGTTATATTTCTGGGCTTTCAGAATGTGACAATGGTTGTTGCAGGGTTTTTGGGAAGGGGGGTGCAGGATCATATTCGCTGTAATTGTAATTCATATTACAAACTTAAATCTTGTTTGATGACTGTGGCTTTTTCAAATAGCCAGTTTTCTGTCGATTTCTTCCAGCTCTCAGACTTTTCCAGTCACGCAATTCTCGCTTTTCCTTTCAGTCTCGATCCTTTCTTCCACCCCAACCCCACTCTCTTAATTCTTTCTCCCCTTTCTCTCTCTCTTTCTCTCTTCCTCATTGTCACACACAAAGAGAGAGAGAGAGGGATGGCAGAAATAACGCAAGCTAAATGACCACATTGACGAGTGACAATTCGTTGAATACACGTATAATAGATCAAAATAAATCCAATGCTGTACTACAACACACTATATACATCTGTACCCGCTCGCTTTGTGTACAACTCCCCATATAGCTGCTCCACTGACACGCAGTGATTCACTGAACAAGCAAAACAGTCGCCTACACCCAACCTACATCAGCGACCTGTCACTGACTGAAGCGTTTGGCTTTTGTCTGGCCACCCCGCCTTGCAGTAACTGTTTTAGCTACTCCCCTTTCATTCCCGCACTTCCCAGCACCCCCACGCCCACCCCCACCCCTATCCGAAAGGGCGGCGGAGGACGCAGGCTTGCATGTCGGGCATTCCGGTGTGGCCAGCAAGGCACGGTCGATTTTCTTCGAGTGCAAGGAAGTGCTGCCATGGACACGTGATTGATGACGACCCAGTTATCTCGTGTAACAGGAGTCATCATCCAATTACGTCAGCCCATTGGTCGAATCGCTGGGCATACACGCACGGCCACCCACAACAATAACATCTGTTCATCATCATTATTCTTATTATGTCTGCACTTGACGTGCGTGGGACAGGTAAACTTCCGTAGACATCCTTATCGTGACCCCATGGCTCATTAGGTCGCGTTGTCTTGAGAGATGTTGCCAGTATTTTTTAGACATTAGTTTCACTGAAGACTGCATGAGTACCAGGCAGACGGACAGACGGACAGACAGACAGACAGGCTTCATATCGACACTCGTGATTTACGCCTGTGTGTGTTTTCAGACACGCGACAGGCAATGGCCGTTGTGGCTGCCACACAAGAAGTACGGGCTGGGCTATGTTCATTTCCTGCAGTGGAATCCGGCCATTTTCGGCAAAATCTTCAACTGGCTTGGAGGTAAGGCTAGTGCTGAAGAGAATGCAGTCCAATGAATATTAACCAGGCACGGCTTACAAAGTTTTCAAAGGGAGATGGTGTTGCCTGGGCGTATGTTGTGTAGTGAAAGGACTGATATTGTTCGTTCATGTAGAATTGTGCACAGTGTTTACGCATAGCCGTGTTTTAATCTTTGAGTAGCTTTTATCACACATGCGGGAGCTGGTTCTGCACCTTTTTGTCCATTTTGTCCCTCTTTTTTTCGAGTGGGTTATAGAGGGTGGGGCACCCAAAGAGTATCTCCTACCGCGCTTGAGACATAGGAACTGAGTGTACATGTGTAGGTGTGTAATCGTGTCGCTGTCTGAAGCATATGACTTCCCTACCTGTGATCGGATCGTCGACTTTTTTATGGCTCTGTTGATCTTGGGGGGGGGTGGGGGGCGGGGCGGAGAAAGGGAGAGGAAGTAGCGGAGAAAGAAAGAAAGAAATCTTGTTTCTCAAGCCACGCCAATACCCGGCAGTATGGAAGTCCATGTTTCTGTTTAATCAAGTCGACGAAAACATGCAAACTCCACTCACCGATTCACGCTTAAGCCAAACTATACTAAAAATATATGAACACTGATGTCCATGCATACACAACTCGCGAACGTCTTCATTTCTGCGTGCGATGAGAGCCACGTGCGCCTAGTGCAGTGGAGGCACACGGAGGCACACAGCTGTGTGACTGCATGAGCACATCAGACAGCCAGTCTGGCCGAGTGCAAAATGACTTTACAGCTGCCAGCATTTTTAAGCGCCGACTTTCTAAATTTGGCCTGGCATAGGCCGGCGAAAGAGGGATGCACCGCACACGAATCACGAAAAGCAAGAGGGCATAGGTTATTAACTGCGGTGTTTTGACTTCGTACTTGAAGATGCCGGTGTCGTGAGAAGTTCGGTCCACCAAGAAATCTGGTCCGGCATACAGATTACGTATGCGGGCGTAGAGAGTGGCAAAACGCTATGTACACAGCTCTATACAATATGCTTGGGGAAACAAAATGCTTTCAAAATAATTAGTAGGCCTGCAGCGCTCTTATTTTCCAAAAGACCAGTGTGGTTCCCAGTCGGTGAGAAAGTGAGCAGCGGTCGACCTTGCACCGAACGATACGCTCGCGCTGCAGTGACAAATTATGCCGCACACACGTGCACAGAGTGACAAACGCTTTCCCGGTATCGCAAGAAATTCGGTCCGGCATGAAATCTGGTCCGCGTCCGGTTAGGCTGTTATTGATTACTGCGGTAAATGTGGTCCGAGGATTTGAATCGCCAGGTACTAGTTAAATCACAATCGTTTTTGGTCTCAGCATTTGGGTTAGGGCAAGGGTAGGGTTGAGGTTAGGGCCCCCACCCCTACAGCGCACCCTCTATAATGTGATGTGTATTACTTCGTTGTTGATATGGCCCAATGGCCCTAAAAATGGAATTATTATCATCGTCGTCGTCATCATCGTTATCATTATCATTATTGGTCTTTGCATTCTTATCTAAACCCAGATCATGCAGACTAAAAACACATACAGTTTGTAAACAACATCACCGTGAAAATTCAAACACTAAATAATGACTGTAGTAAAACTTTAAAACAAAGTTTCCTTACCTCCGCTGAATGAAGTCGTTACCGCTCGAGGAAAAACTAGCTTTCAAGCGAGGCTTCCTTATAATTCATGGCATCTTCCAAAGACCTGTCAGTAAATGTTCCTAGGTTTTTTTAGTTAGCATTACAACGAACGAGGAGTTTTTCCTTCTTGTCCCCCTCCCCTCTCTCTCTCTCTTCCTCCCAACTCCCCGAATTCACGCTATCCGTGTAATTGTGTTTGCAGACTACGCAAATCAGAAAACATTTGAGTTTGCGCATAGCTTTATTTACTCACTGTGTGTGTGTGAATGCGTGCTCCATGTGTATGTGTGTGTGTGAATGCGTGTTCCTTGTGTGTGCTTGTGTGTGGGCGTGTGCATGTATCTGATTTGCCCGCGCGCGTGTGTGCGTGACGGTGTGCAGGCGACGTGTACGTGCCCGCCCTGTGGCAATCCCTACCTCTGAGGTCCAACACCCCGTACCCAGTCATCGTCTTCTCGCATGGGCTGGGCGGCAACCGCACGTGCTACACCACCTTCTGTGTGGAGATGGCGTCACAGGGATTTGTGGTGGCCGCCATCGAACACAGGTGAGACTCCTAGCACATGTAGACTGATTAACACCTGGGAACGTGGTAATGATACAGGTGAGGCTTCTAGCACAGCATGAGTGTCAAGGCTGGGGAAGCGCTAAAGATGGTGGCGGTGTTTCTTGAAACACGAAGAGGCGTTTTCTGCGCGGACATGAGCGTTGCGAAGCGCGGGAACACGTCAGTCTGGTATTTACGTGCGTATGCGGGAGGGGGGAAATATAGCCCAGCGGTCCATGGCTACTAGAGATCTTTGCGGGCCCTTAAAAATCATAACTAACTAACCAATCTGGCGACCAATGTTTTCCCAGACCGCTGCATGGGTCAGTGTTTGTCTGGTGACTAATACCCCGTGCACAGCAGCACGAGGTAAAGGTCGCTTTCTGTAGTTACTGCCTCTGCTTAATAAAGGGATCACTTGGTTTAGGTTCTGCTTGCCGTGACCATGAAGTGCGTACTAGCCAAGACTGCACAAGACCCCATGGTGGCTGTGCGGTAGGTGACTGTTGTAAAAGAAAGCACTGCCCCCGGGCCCCCTTTTACCTTAATTTCTAATAAGAAGGGAACCGACATCTTTTTTGCAGAAGAGCATAAACACATTTGACTGGTAGGCCAACGTTATGTAGCATTTATTGGTAGCCAACATGGCGTCTGATGACGTCAATGTAAACCCCTCTATAAGACCAACTTCTGATTTTTGATTGAAGGTTGAGAGGTTCCATGCACTTGTGTATATCTGTGGTCGTTGAAAGGTGTTTTTCTCGTAAAAAGAAAATCAAACAAAGCAAGACGAAAAAAAAACAACAAAAAATAGGGTGGAATTGGTAGCTAGTGACTTTCAGAGCCTAGTTGTATGTCCGGCTAATGAAAATTCTGGAACTTCGATCCCCAACCCTGTGTGATATACATGTATATCTATATATTCAGGGATACATCATTTTCTTCGTCGTCGTCGCCACCAACATCGTCGTCGTCGTCGTTGAGTGTGGGGATCAAAACCAATCAGCCATGCACTGGTCATCTCGGCGAGCGCGCAGACCGCCTCGGTGGTCTAGGGGTTAAGGCGACTGCTTCCAAGGTGGGAGGTCAGTGGTTCAAGCCCTAGCCGAGTCAAACCTAAGACTTAAAAATTGGCAATCTTGCAGCTCCCCTGGCAGACGCCTGGCACTGTAGAGAACAGTACTAGGACTGTTGGCTGTGACTCGGTGGGACTGAAGCCCGTGTTGCGACAGCAGTCCCAGTGTGACAGCACGTAAACTTGTCTAAGAAACACTGTCCTCGATGCACACAGTTTGCGACTGGACGTTAAGTAACAAACACGTAGCCCTGCTCGCGCCCGCGTTTGCACATTTACTTCGATGGTCAGAAAAAGCCCAGACAGTTAAGAGAATACAGGGGGGGGGGGGAGTGAGGGGCATTGGGTCTGATTTTTCTACCCCCTAAGTTTGCCCTGCCACCAGCCCCTTCGTGTGTTTTGCCTACAGGCATAAAATGTTCTCCCCTCCTCCCCATCCCGAAATAATCGGGATAATTTGGATATGTGCGTTATGTGCTACCTGTATATCATACAGAAGGCCTGCCAAGCACATGCACTTCGTGCACTGGCCTTATTGTGATCTGTGATCGCCAAATCTGTTTACTGTGATCCATGATGGCCTGTCATTGTGATCTGTGAACAGTTTTTTTTTTTGGGGGGGGGGGCTTATTAATTGTGATCTGTAAAAAGCAAAAGGTCGCGATCCGTGACGAAAATCCCACTCCCGTCCCCGCCTTCAAAATATACTTGTCTTGCTTAGTCCCATTAAATTGATCATATTCTTTCTCTAGTACATCATGTAAATTATGGAAATAACTCCAGCCTAATTATATTTTATCAACAATGCACTTGAAACCGATTATGTTAACATACCACATTATTAGCTCTCTTAAAAGTGGTTCAGAAATCTCTTGCGCATGCCAACGCACGTCTGCAAGTTCATGTAGGTGTTCCCTGGGTCCTCATGACTCGGGGACGGTTAGAACCGGTTTTTTTTAACCGAGCCAGCGCTCGTCCACCTTTACCTTCCCCCTCCCCCATTCTTCCCCGTTTTATTTAATCGAGGGCGGCCAAACAGCGCGGTGTATCCAAGCATGGTGGCCATTAATTCGGTCGTGGTCCTTGTAGAGTCTGTTATATCTCTCTTAGTTGCATCCCCCCACCCACCCCTACAACATACACACACCTCAGTCGGTTTGTGACCAGGTCGTGGGTTGAGATACACAGCAACGGCACCAAGAGACGGGCAGTACTGTGATAAGTTGCACGTGCACTGTTGCACCTAGGTAACTATAGTATTGTCTCAAACTGGAAGTAATGTTTTGCGGCATGACGCAAAAGAACAGTTACTGCTGCACCTAGCGACCCTAGGGAGCCACGGCTGTTCCAGTGTTTGGGAGTCGATCGGTGCAAGGGAACTTATACTATAGTGCATAAGGTCCCTGATCGGTGCGAGGGAACTTCGTCACAGAATGTGTTCGCAAGCTCGATCAGGATTGTATGGTGCTTATCTGTTATTAAAAAAACGAGAAATTGTCAGTACACGTATATACACATAAGCTTTATTGTGCAATGGAACAGATAAGGTATTCATTATAGCAGGGAATTTTATCACAAAATTCTGTCATTATAATGAAAGGCAGCCTCGCTGATTCTTTAAAATTGCTGCTGCAGTTATATCTCCAAAATAAATTGGTTTTTGAGGGCCTGAGATAATCTGACGAGGAGTTGTGTGTGTGTGTGGGGGGGGGGGAAGCTGTAGGTGATGATGGATAGCAAACGCTACTGCAGCGCAACAGTGCGTGTGTGTTTGAAGTCCTTGACTCCACTTCCCTGCTCTTTCGCCTCCATCCTCTCTCTCTCAACCCCCCACCCCCATTCTAGAAGCAGTGATGTGCGAGCGTCTCGCGGGCGAAGATCTGCGAGAGGCGGAGCACGAGGGGCGAAACAGCTGAACGGACCTGATTGTAGGGGAAGGCAATTCTGCAGTGAAAAGAGAGACGGGATGAAAAAAAGGGAAACGGTGGGGCTTCGGAGAAGTGGAGAGAAAAAGACGCATTATAAGTGAACATCAACACAAACCTTCACATAGCTACATAGAGACAAGCAGGTGGAGTAAGACGACTTACACAAACAGGACACGCTTAGTTTTGACACACTCCTATATAGAGTAGCCAGCTTTTTTGGGGGGGTGGTGGTGGAGGGGAGTATGTTTGTTTCATTGCTTCTCAAGTTCTGTGTACGAAGTTGACCATATACACGCAGACAGACAAGACAGACAGCTAGGTGCAGTAAGACGACTTTTATAAACAGGGCACACATACCGTTTTCACAAAAGCTATTGGTATGTGTGTTGGGGGGGGTGTCATTTTTTTCATCGTTTCATATGTACGAGATTGACTGACGGCAATCACTCGAGCTTGCTACTCTATTGAGGTCCGTCAGATGTCAGAAATACACCCTTCAAAAACTAACAACTCCACTGTCTCTGCATGTCCGTTACACTGCCCCCTCCTCCCCCGCCGCAGACGTACTGTGTACCACCGGATTTAATTGCGTGGCTGAGTGTTCTAGGGTGGTGTTTGTACATCCTCGACTGGCAGATGTAATTCACAGATCACAGACTGTTTTTACATCAACTGATTGTGTGTGTGCGTGTGGTTGCTGTCAAATACCCACGACAGTTTAACAAGCCTTACAAATGCGGCTATTGACCCACATTTGAAGCAGTGCAGTGAGGTATACACCTATTATACACGTATATAGCCGGGCCCTTTCCCTCCTTGGAACCTGTCAGTTTGTTTATGTTGTATGTTCAGTCTCCGTTTCTACAATGCTAATTTTTCCCTCCTAAAAGATTCCAGCAGGAAGGAATATTCTAGGAGACACAGCCCACGCCTCTGACGTCATGTTCATGAATGGAAATAATTTGTAGATTACAGTTCTAAAATCTTTTAAGGTGAAACCCCGAACTTTTGCAAGTAGTATTTTACATCAGCACTGCGTTTGGGATTTTCTCAGACACAAGCAGCCCGACAAGGGCGATACTGAGCCGACAGTTTGAAACTATCGGCCAACATAGTACTGTATGCTGGCAGGAACTGAGCAACAAAACTGTTCATCGGATCACACGTGACAAAGTTGATAACGGCATTGAGAATAGTCTTCGCTGCTGAGACGGCGTCAAGCAGCAGTAACTACTTTTGTCCAGTTCGTCCACTTATTACGATATATAAACATCGGGTTTTTCTAATTTGGTGAGATGAGGGTGTGTGAAAACGTTTTCACGAAGAAACTGAAACATCCAACGAGATGGTTGCATTTCTCTGACAAACGAAGGTTTCAGTTGGAAGTTGGCACTGGTACGGAAAGCCGTACTGGTACGTATGAACAGGGCGGTATTTTACTGCCGCACCAGTATGTTATACCGGTATGTGCTGGTATATCGGCCGCACACTAGGTAAGCAGCGTTTCTTCGAAGCAAAAACTTCGTCGACTCCATATTTAACCCTGCGCGCATGTGCGTGTGTTTACGGGTGTGCTTGTGCGTGCGTGCGTACCAAAGTTAAGTCACCCAACAAACAAATGAATACTTTGTGCAAGTCTTTACATGTACAACTCAACACCATCGGCTGGTATCGTCTGATGTATGGGGCCGTATTGGATATGTAACCTGCTAATTTGATGACAGTTTTGCACATACGGAAAACAGCAACTTTTTTTCTATATTCAAGTCACTCTTGAGTTTTCTAAAACCCAAAAGATTGCTATAAACGAGACGTTTCTCGATTGTTTTCCGCTATTTCGAAATCAAGGCAAGACAAGGTTTATTCTTAATCCTGGAGGGGAATGTAGAATTCAAGACGACACAACAAAGTATACAACTTATATATGTAAGAGATAATAATAAGCGAAGAGATCAAAGAAATCCTGAACGTCCGCTATTGCACCCGTCGCCCGTAGTATCAGAATCTCGGAAACGAGAACGGTAGCCCCCCCCCC
>SMGT01011393.1:193086-218973 GCA_004794575.1 Lanistes nyassanus
CCCCCCCACACACACACACACCCTTTTGTTTAAAAAAAAAACAAACTAACTAACGGTAACCTGCTTGTCTTATAATTTGCGACTCGGTCGAATCCAATGCTGAGCTTTTAAAAAAGCTGGAACTCTTTGATATTAACATGTTGCTAATACTTACCCTTTCCCCAGCAGTGAGACTTACAACGTCTCAATAGTGTCACATTATTTTCTGTTTTTATAACTATTTCCTCGTGTGTGTTTGTGATATGATTTCGTTTAAGAGGTCCCCCCCCCCCCTACAATTTACTGGACTGTTGCCATCAGTTCATACTGTGTGCAGTAAGGGTTAGTATCTCATATCGGACTGTAATCCTTGTCTGCTTGGTTGATCAGTTTATGCTGCTTAAAGAAGAAATCACACCATAGCTTTTCACCCTAATAAAAATGTTTTAGGGTCCGCTTGAAGTTTTCGGACTGCTTGAAATCACCGCAATTAGTTTTTGGTGAGAACTTCGAGGTTCAGGTCTGGGTCGGACGTGTTGAGAGCAACTGTTTACATGGCAGACTGCCGCCTTCCGGCTAATTTTATGCTTACAGATGTGTTATCATTCAACTCAATTGTAACTGTATTTGTTGTATGGGATTATCTCTCGTATTGTTGTAATCACGGTTTGAGAACACTAGCTGTATTTTAATTAATCGAGATTAGTTATTATTAAACTGATTATTTCCCTTGCTGTATATACCGATACGAAGACCCGGCCTACCGGTATACTGTACCTTTTTAAGATCGTACCGGTATTTACCGGTATTTCGGTACGTACAGCCTCCTCTAGTTTTAGTACGCTTAGTGGCTTGGTGGTCCGCGTATGCACGCACGCGCTGTGGCATCTTTTCCTTTCGATGGTCGGGTTTACCTTATTGCATGGAATTAACGCAGACTGTGTACATCATGAAAGCAGTCAAGTCGGAATCAATGTTCCGCCTCCTTCACTTCCGTTTTACCTGTAAAGTGTATTGATCAAAGATGTTCGTCGAGCTCACCTCTTTCCATGGTTACGCTCGTGAAGCGGACGATGAACACCTACAGACGCCGCTATAGCTAGGCATGGATCAAGTTCATTTTTACCGGTAAATAGAAGTTGCTTTTGCGACGATGACAAATCGTGCCCCGCTTTGACCTCCAGCGATGTGTACTTAATCGCTGAGGCGTTAAAATTGTGAATTACCGGCGGCTGAGTACGTATTGCTGCAGGTGTATGTCTGCATGGGCAAAACGCTGGTAGTCAAACGCAAGCTGAGGTATACCTCATTCATTGATGTAAACACCGACGACAGATTTAATGAGGTATTTTTATTGCAACATCAAAATTCTCTTCCCTGAAGGACACAACTCGCGTATACAAGTCAGACCAGGTGCAAGGCAAAATAATGCCAAAAACATGTGACCCGTCCATTGGCCTGCACGAAAGCAGGGCACTGTTGTTGCATGGACTGAGCCGATGTCCCCAGAGTCAGTTGCAGGATCGCCTACCACTCCTGCTGAAGCAAAAGGAACAGCTTGTTAACGTCAGCTGGTGACGGGTGGCTTGGCTGCAGGGGACAGTGCTGCAAATCCCTGAGGTGCTGTAGCAGGTTAAGGTCCGAGGAATTTGCTGACCAGTCCATGTGAGTCACTTGGTGCTGCTGCAGGAGGGTGGTGATGACACGAGCCCTGTGTGGTCTGGCATTGCCATCCCGGGGAATGGCGCCTGGTCCCATTGCCTCGCTACAGCGCTCGCGGTAATTAACAGGGGCTTCAGAATATAGTATCTGTGGACCATGTATGCCAGTGAGGTTGCCTTGCACACGGTGCAGGGGTGCTCTTTAGGCCACGCCCATTCCTTCCCGATCGTGATGGACCCGCAACCAAACGGTTCACGCTTTCTCGCAGTGGCATCATGGTAATGTTCAGCATGTAGCCTCTAGATGCGGATTCTGCCATCGTGAAACGATCTGGCAAAGCGGGACTCATCGGTGAAGAGAACTCTGGGTCACTGCCATTGCTGACGTGTCCAAGACCGGTGTCATGACAGCTAGCTTCGCTGTAAAATTTTTAACAACAACAACAAAAGTCTACGCTACCGCCTTTGCGTCACGATGGACAAGTATCACATTTCTACTGCAATAACGGACACCCGACGATGTTACAACGCAGAGTAGCCTCAAGCAGCTGGTTCCTAATCGTCTGGTCCCTGACAGTGACATTGCTGGCTGCTCGCAGCTGTCCCCTGAGTGTGCTGGCGGTGACTGTTCTGTCAAGCAAGACCGTCAGGACCACAAACCTGTGTCATCCTGTCTGGAAGTCGATCGTGGGCGTTCGCGCTCGCTAACACTTCCTGTCTGTTTGAAACAGCAGTCTCGTCATGACGCAATGAATGGGATACTTCCAATCGGCGACTAAATTCCCGGACCCCATTGTCTTCCTGCAGCCACCCAGTCGCCCTGCCGCGATAAGCGTCACTGAGTCGTCGTATTGGAGGCGTGGTTACGGTCTGTCTGCTGTGTCCGTACATACCCACCAGTCTCTCAACAGTGGCTGAAGTTTGTTCACATTACACATTGTTTGCGCAGGCATTGCAGTTTGTCACCAGGTCAGTTTTTCGCGGTGTCACTTGCATGAAACCAGGTGGATCCAAATGTACGGGTCGGATGTTGTGCTCTTTCAAATTATACACGTCCGTATACGGACTGTAGTCTGTATATCGTGAAGCATTTCCAGATGCAAGGGCATTGTCGGATGCTAGTTTAAATGCCTCGGTCCAGTGTTTGCCGACTTTGGATACCTCCATGGACAGTAGATTATTGGATTTTAAGCCGAGCCTGTCTGCCTCGTGTCAGTTCAGTCTTTAAAAAGCGTGTTTCGTAATAAACGCGTCGCTCGTGTTTTTCATCTGGAATCCCCCCCTGTCCCCGGTTTAGCGGTGTCGTTGCGACAATTTTAGAAGATTGAGCTTTTTTAACATTCTAATTTGCACACGTACGCACTTGCGAACATACAAGTATGCGAACATACATGTATGCAACACCATATATAACATATAAGTCTTAACACATTTCATGTGTGCTAAATATATATATATATATATCAGTAGGCCTATATGGAATGTGCATTTCTGCGTGTGCGCAAACTAAATATTATTGAAGAAGGATAAAGGTTTTTTTTTAAATCTCCGCTCAATGATTTTTTATTGTCGTGTTAGAGTTGCCCGGGGCCATATAACCATTTCATAATTTGATTTCCCCCCCCTCCCTCGTCTTGGTCTACTCGAACCCATGCCCAGCGTCTAAGACACGTCGGGTTGCTATGTGCCCGCTGTCCCAGTTTGCAGACAGCAACAGAGAGAGGGGAGGGGTGCCAGGACTGATCGAAGGGTTACCCCTGGAGACGGACTCGTGCAGTCGGCGCACTGCTGGTGTCTCCTCAGGCCGGAAGATCGGTTGATAATTCTCGCTCTTCATGTCCGGCCGTCTGAAGGAACCGTTCATCGCATGCACCCCCTTCTGCCCTCCCTCCCTCCACCCCCGGCGTCTTTTAATTTGTACTTGAACGTCTCTGGTCCGCGGACCTCCGAGGACGTATCCTTTTAGAATATTTTTTTTCAACCATTTACACAGCGCGATGTTTTCTTGGCAGACATTTGTAGAGGATTAATTGATCAAATTTGTGAAGAACATTTTTGATTTATTCGAAGGTCTTTTTGGATCCAGGCCAGCCTTTAAGCAAATACCGATTTTCAGGGGGACATTGTCCCTGATCTGCTGCGAGATATTAAGAAATACTTCAGACTGTATGTGGTTTGAAGGCTTAGTGCTGGTGCACAATTGAAGTTTATGTACGTGCACACTGGAAATGTTAGGACCCAAATATCAACTATATATATATGCTCTGCCCCCCTACCCCGCCCCATCTCTCTCTCCCCGTCACTGACCCAGTCACCCATTTCCAGGAACAGTCGCAAAGCGGCAGATTACAGTATAGACGTTTTTAAAGACGTTTCTGTTTGACTCTTTCCAATAAAACACGGCATGGAAGGGGGCTCTTGGCGCTCCAGGGTTCAATCTTCTGCTTGGCGGGGGGGGGGGTAACTCTTGACGTCACACGTTGACGTAGTGCGTGGGCGTGGCTCAACGCCAAGAGCCGTGCAAGAACAGTGTACTATGCTATCAACACTGAGGGAGTGGTTTGAGCCTAATCGCTCTTTACATCCCCCCAACCCCCACCTCCGTGTTGACACTGTATGACTGTAGGCAGTCAGTGCAGGTCTAAAGCTTACCTTGGAGATCAAATGGACTTTGACAGCCAAAGCTGTCATGTTTACGGGTGTCAGAGTATTTCACTGCGTCATACTTGGCTTGTTACTCTCTCTCCCCACCCTCCCTCCCTCCCCTCTAGCTGTCACCCTTGCAGAATATGGATTTTTCAGGGATGGGTCTGCTTCGATGACTTTGTGCCTTAAGAACAACAACCAGTCCACCATCCGTGCCTGCACAGACTTCCCTAGTGATGCCTGCGACGGACCCGTCGGTAGAAGAGGTGAGCACGGCCCTCAGTCTCAGCATCATCACCACAACCGCCACAACCACCACAAGCTGACTGAAGGCCACCACCACAGCAACTACTTCATGGAGGAGTGGAAGTCGTTTGAACACGTGGAGAAGTGGGACGACTTTGATTACAGGAACGGCCAGGTGAGCTATACCTTCCTTTCACAGACTTTCAGGTCGAAATTTCCAGATATTTTGGTAGCAGTCAGTAACTAGCTCGTTTTATTTTAATTTGCTCGAAATCGGAGATTAAGGGTTCACTACATACTTGTATCATTGTTTTGACCATGAAGCTCGGGTTGGCTTGTAAATTGTACCTTTTGTTGCTGCGATGTTTAAGTTCATGTCATATCAGCCATCCGTTATCACAGCTTCATCACTGACGATTCTCAGCTTTGCATGCAGTCTGTTTTCATCGCTGTGCTGTCGTGCTTCAGATGTACAAGAGAGCAGAGGAGTGTAGGCGCGTCCTCGACCTTCTGGTGGAAATGAATGCAGGAGCTACCATCCACAACACCTTGGGCATAGCGTTCGACACAAAGCAATTCAAGGTAACACAGTACTTTTGCATTGTGGCAGCGTCAGTACGATTTACTGTTGGAAGATGTACACTTCAAAAATTGACCATACAAAAATCTCGCTGTTAAATCCGTTTTTGTTTGTCTCCTTTTTTTCCCCATGGAGCCCTGCCGAACCTTTGTGATCGTAGAAGTTATTACCTTTTTTATGTATGAAATCCTTTGGAATAAAATATACATTTAGCATAAGAAATCACTTTCTTACAAAACATCCATTGATAAAAGCTGAACATTTTGTGGCATCATAGACATTAACAAAAATTAATTTTTTTGTATGACATATATTATGGTTAGATTTGTTTGAATTATAAATAAATATAAAATATATTACTATCAGATATTAAAATTTATTACAACACATCTACTGTTATTTTAAACTTTATAAATATCAGTAATTCCACAGTAGAAAATCACAAGTTAACGTCTGGGCTGTTTTCAGAGTCAGCTTGATCTGGAGAAGGTCTGTCTTATTGGCCACTCCTTTGGTGGATCTACTTGTCTGGCCACGTGTTCAACTGACCGTCGCTTCAAGTAGGTCACCTGGCTGAGATTGTTGTATACTTCAAATGGTAGGCACGCTTGGTGGTGGGGGGGGGGAGGGGGGAGGGGGCGGCAGCAGCGTGGACTATGATGACAACTATCATGATGAAGAAGATGACAAAAATGATGATGTGAATAAACTGGACGGAATAATGTCAGTAGTGACAGTAATGATGATAAGCTCTAGAAAAACTGAACTATGTGACGATAAATGACAGTGCAGATAATAACAAAGGTCCTGATGCATCTATAACCGTTATTTTAATATCAGCAGTGACAATTGTGACGATAATAACGACGGCAGTGACATGTTCAGCAGCAACACCAACCAGAAAAATGACAGTGATGTCAACAATCTAAAGAGAAGCCTGTTCACAACTTTTGTCCAGAGTGGGGGTGGTTCTGGATGGGTGGATGCACCCTGTGGATGACAAGATCTTTTCGACTCTGCAACAGCCCTTGCTGATGATCAACATGGAGTCTTTTCAGTGGCCTGTAAACATCAAGCAGATGATGAGGCTGCTGGATGGGGTTGATGCCGACAGGACCATGATCACTGTCAAGTATGTTGAGAACAGTCGCTGGGAAAATCTCGTGTCATATGATCAGCTCTGTTGACTGGGACATCTCTAATGGTGTATGTCAGCAACATTGTGTTGAGAGCAGTCATGTGTCACAGATTATATAGCAGCTGATTGCTTTCATCAAAGTAGACACCTTTCCTTGTTCCTTTATTTTCTCTGTTTGAGCCGCATACTCACTGGTGTACAGTGCTATCGAGGCACGCATTGGCTCAGCAAAAAAGATGTCACTCACGTTCCAAGGCACAGACACGATTATAGATATTATTAGCAAGAATTATGCTGCAACCAGGCTTTTGTGCAGTTTTGGATGGTGCACAGAACCTGGGGTTTCAGAACAAAGATGAAAAATTACTTTAAAAAAAAATAATCTGGAAAGGGAAACATCAAAAGATGTTAGCTTGGGCTGCAGGCAAAAGCTAGCACAGATATACATTCCTTCAAAGAACACATATTTCTTCAAAGAACATACATGATATTCCCTAAAAGAACAGATACATATTCCTAGGAGTTGTGCAATGGTACCCAACAATTTTTCTGGTTAGCCTGCAGTCAAACATGTTGTGATCAGATTTGACGCTGATTTCACCAACAGGGGGACATGCCACCAGAGTGTAACAGACTTTCAGTTCCTGTGCAATAAGGCCATGGGTCGATTAATGGAAGTGCGATATAAACTGAGCCCAAGCCTGTGTATGGACATGGCCTGTAAGGCAACCTTAGGGTTCCTGAGTAAGAATCTTGGTGAGTACCACAGTTTTCTCTACATTTAGTTACCTCTACTTTCAGTTATCTCTACTTTCAGTTATCTCTATATATATTTATCTCTACTTTCAGTTATCTCTACTTTCAGTTATCTCTATATATATTTATCTCTACTTTCAGTTATCTCTATATTTATCTCTACTTCTGTTTATCTCTTCTTTTGTTAACATCTACTTTCAGTTATCTCTACTTTTGGTTATAACCGCTTTCACTTTTCTCTACTTTCAGTGATCTCTATTTACATTTATCTCTATTTCTACTTATCTCTTCTTTTGTTAAACTTTACTTTCAGTTATCTGTACTTTCACATATCTCTGCTTTCACTTATCTGTACTTTCAGTTCTCTCTTATGTGCATAGCTGTCTGTGAAAGAGTAGAAGACTTTGCCCTATTTTCAGCAAGCTCAGGCTTGCTATGTGCAGCTAACAAATGGTGTAAAATAATGCAGAGAGTAGACTTGCATTGACAAAAAGACTGTTACATTAGAGACCTTCGATGCTGGAATTCTAGAGTACAATTTTCTGTTTTCCAGATCTAGAGAGCATACCTCCCTATCAGGAAGTACTGTCTGGTGAGCATGACCTCATCATTTCCGGCACCAACGTCACATGGATGTAACCCCTAGCTGACTGGGATAACCTCCGCTTACCAGAACATCTCTAGAGTCGGCATACTTGTTTGTGCTGTGCTGCTTAATGTAGGAAAATACAACTCTTCCCAGCATGCCGACATTGAACATAAGCATAGCTTGCATATAACATGCATTATGCTTTCATTACACTTTGTTGTTTTAGAGTATCTTCTGTTGTTAGCTCAGACCATGACTTGCTCAGTATTTTACAACCTGTTTGCACATTCAAGGCTGACAGCTCATTTGTTGTTACCCTGCGCTACATTTGAGTGAAGTGGCATTAGTAGAAGGTTTGAATTTTAATGATATGACGATGACTAAGTGCATCTACTGTTTTGCAAAACATGAGAAGTCCCCAAAAGTTTCTTGAATGGCCTGAACAAAAAAACATCTCTCACAGCGTGCTGCACGCTGCAGACACCCTAATCAGATTGGCATATTCAAAATTTGCTGGAATGTAAAGGGAGAATACTGATCCTCGCCCTGCCACACGTCCATGCCCTTTGTGAAGCTTTACCTTGAAGGGACTGCAGCCCATCTGCTGCTTTGATTACAGGGTGTACACAGCCACAGGCTGGGGAGATCACAGCGAGTACAGTTCCCCATGTCGGGTATAACAAAGTGAAAGGTGGAAAATTGTCCAGCACAGCTACCATTTCCCTCTTCCTGCATCCCCCCACACACCTAAGGCACGTTCAGATCCACAAAATGTTTGCAGCCATATGCACCATTCACCTATTTTACCGACTAGAACGTAAAACGATAGCGTCTCGTGACCAAAGGTAGGCCTAACGGAGCAAACGGACTTCGGAGATGTTTGCTAGGCCACCAAAGGTGGCAGACACAGACGTGAGTAATGTTGAAGCAATTACTCTTTTGAAGCAGTTACTCTTTTGAGAGAGTTTACGACCTGTTGACACACATGTAATCAATAGTAATATTTAATTGTAGGCCTATGTGTGGAAGTAATGAGGGTCGTATGAGGTTATTATGCTAATTAGTAACAGATGTGAGCAAAAGAATATATGGACTAGTCACATGGTGCTTCCACGTCTGCTACAGCAAACAGGGAGACAATTGTACCTCCACCATATTCACTTGACTCTTGATCGGTGAGGTCTGTTGTCCAGATAACACATATTATTCACTTTTTGAACCTGTTACTACACAGTACACGTTATCTACTGTGAGAACCTTTTGTTGTACTAGGTGTAGACAGACACCTGGCTCTTTCTTGTGTCTAGAACATTGAGAACTGAACTAGATAAACATGACATGCACTTGTCTCCCCCTTAACATGCTTCACCTTTCTGACACGAACTAAACCAAACACAAACGTGCATAGCCACGTGTGATATTGCCCAAATGCCCAAATATACATAAATAGTACACATTTTTCCAAACAGGGCACCCTATATGCTTTGGTTTGGGACAACCATGACAATGATAAACCATGATTATTTTATAGTGAAAGTCATGGCTTATGCAGCACTGTGCGTTATAACAACTGCTAATGTGATTAGTGTTGCAAAACTTGTCTGGGTGCATTTTTCTAGGCGATGTACACCTAGTGCCTTCTCTTTAAAAATGGGTGATAATAACCCTTCTACACCTATTATGTAACTTCGTTTTTGTGTTAATGTACATGCAATCATAGTTCTTTTGCAACAAAGTGGAAACATCTATTTTTTAAACTTGTTTCGTGCATAATACCTTCCACAGTGCCAACCTGACTTTCACAAGAAAGCAAAGAATTTGCTGCTTTTAATCTGTAGGTTTGCAGAAATGTTGGCAAAGTTCGACGGTATCATTTAAACAGCACTTGCATTGTCTTAACAACATCATCCACAAAATGTTATCATCATCTGAACTCCCATAACTGTCATCCACATTGTCACAACTGTCATCCATGCCAACAGAAAGTCATCATCAATGCTGTTGTAACTACATCACCACACTGTCATAACTGTATCTTTAAGATGCTGTAGCATCCTCGCTGTCATCACCTATCCACTTTCTGTTGTCACCGACATATTCATCTACGCTTAGTTTCCTTCACCTGTTTTACTGCTTTGCCTGAGGCTTTTCAAGTTCTTAGCTTACTAGGATCAATGTGAATATGAGCATGTCTTTCATTTGTGAAGCTTTGCTTCACACTCTGTTGCACAGTCAATGCATCAAGTCTTCAGATTTGTATATTTTTATATTTGCATTTGATGATGAGAACAACCAATGATTTGTAGCCTGTTTGAAACCAGCCCTATGCACATCTTCCACAAGTCTTGTACAATATTTACTTTGCATGCTGTGTTATTTCATTCGCTTGGAAAATTGTGGGTAGTCTGTCTGATGTGATTTATGAAATGCGAGATTCATCCTTTCTCATTTTTAGTGTCCTAACTTTTAGATCATTCGGTCACTTACGAAATTACTCGCTGCACTGGCCCGTTAGATCTTGATCAGTCTTCTTCCATTCTCTGTTCCTCGCTCCAGCCTCTTGCCATATTGATCTGGGTCAGTATTCTTCCATTTTGTCCTTCTAGCTCCGGTGTTCGGCCATGATGACAGTGTTCTGTTTAGTGTGGTCCACACACAATTTACAGTCATCACCTTTGATTGGCAAGATCCATACCAAATTTTTTGTACAAAAATGTTAATGTTCGAATTTCTGTATTTTTCGTGGGTTTTTCCTTTTTGCATCTGAAGTATCAAAAGAAAAGCTGCCAAGCTATTTTTTTAAACGCTTGATGCACAACCTGGAACCCCATGTTTTTAAGAGACGTATTCATATAGGGTAAAAAGTGAAATACCATCCTCTCTGCAAATCCATTCCCATATGTTTTCTTGCTTAAATCCATTTCTTTTAGGCAGTGATGTGCCATTTCTCTGTTTTTATTTACAATAAGCTTTTTCATGAGAAAACTGTGATAGATGAGCTGGAAATCAGCTACATTATTTTATTCTGGCATGGAGGGAGTGGGTGCGTTTCCACTGTGTTCTGTATAACTCTCACAGAAGCTGCTGCCATTGGACTTCACTTGCAGTTTAGCGTCGTCACACTTGGTTGCAGATTTATGACGATGACGCCTATGTCATCTGACTGCTGTGATGGATTATTTCATGTGAACATTGCTGAAAACTGTTGGAAGATAATGTTGATTTGTAAGGGTGACGCGGTGTGCAATTTAAAAATAAATTTATTTATTTGTTTTTTCTTCAGCATGTTTTCTATGAAAATGTATTTTTAAATTCTGTCATACTCAGAACTGATGGGACAATAAACCTTTAATGTTTTGTGATATTTTAAAGAACACATTCCCCCCACCCACACGTATATCTGCCCACGTTCTCTTCCCCCACTCCCCCAATCTCAAACACACACAAACCCTTTCTTCTTCCCTAACACACACATGCATGCGGTCTACTCAGACAAAAGCTTAATCTTGCAAATAAATCTTATAATCCTTGAATCGTACATCCTATTTTCAACTTGCTTCATCATACATGGTTCCACTGCTAGCCTTGCTGCCAGATGCCTCACAAAATAGCACACAACAACAGAAACAGGAAACAAAGTTTTAAAAAGCTGTACACCAGCACAAAAAAGATTCACAACTAAACAATCTTGTCTTTAGACACAAAATATCCTCCATTGTAATACGCTCTTCCATCCTGCTAAGTTTCCATAACCTGTAAACAAACGCAGTCTATTCACACCTTACTGTCCAGCCACACTAAATGTATTTGAATTCCGTGCGCCAAGTGGGTTAGTACAGAGGGTTGGTCTCACACTGTGACTCATGCTGATGCAGAAATTCAGACAAACATTAGCAACATTAAGACAACAATGGGTGGGTCAGGCAACTTATAAATATCCTTCTGCCATCACACAAAAAAGGCAAAGGAGTGCCACTTACCATCCCTAGTTTTATAAGTTTCATTGGTGATTGAAGTGCAGCAACCCAGAAAACATTTCGATAGCAGATCATTTTCAACTCACAAAAACAAGAAATTTCCATGACACAAACCAGCTAATCACAATGATGAATGCTGACAGCAATGAACGTGAGAAACGACTGCCAGACAATAAGCAAGATGGTTTCAGTTTTAAATGGCATGCACTTTAAGATTTTGTTTTCATAGCACTGGAAAATGAACTGTCCATTTCCTAAATAAACACATGATTGAAACTTTGTAATGCATCAATTAAGTAATGCTGTTCTCAAAGAAACACACGTAACCATTTTGATCAAGTGTAATTTGATCTCTTTGTTAGTGAAAGAAAGGTTATATCGTACACAAATGTTAAACAGTAACAAGTGAAAATAAATAGTAACATGGCATTTCCAAAACAGACTTATGGTAATGATATCAAAGATTAATAGTAAATCATTATATGGTTTGGAACATGACACTAAACGGTAAAGCATCTCGCATGATGACCACAGCAGAAGAGCAGAACCACAGACTGGGATGTGTGGAAGACAAGAGCACATTCGTTTCGTCTCACTGAAAGCACAGCTGAATTTAGTTAATTTAGAATTGAGAATAATGCAAGCAGTAAAAACATAGTAATGCTGAGATTATGGACCCAGTAACAATGGTTACGAGTCTACACTGTGATGGAGAATCCTTGGTATATCAAGGCCATGCATGCATGTACACATACACCCCCACACCTCTCCACCCACTGAACTTGCAAACCAGCCAAAGTGCAACTGTAATGGTTCTTCCAGAAGCCCACACACTCTCGTTAATGTCCTGACATACTAATTAAAAGCTCAAATCAAGGCATCAAAACGCAGCGAAGTGGCTGGAAAAGGATGAAGATACGACCCACTCATGTGCAGCTTATTGTAACACCAGCTGCACTGGCTTTCGATGTCTTGAAAGACTTTGCACTACATTTCCTTCAGCTGCTTGCTGTAACTCTTCTCTGCCTCTGGCATGCTATCCTCTTCCACAAGGCTTCTCTGAATGTGTTACAGAGTTCTCCAAAAGGTATCAGTTCATCAGTTACGAAGGGTTCCTCAACACAAAGTTAACGGATCCAAGTGCTTGTATTTAAGACTAAGTGATGCAATGAGGACATTTTCTTAGTGACAAAAACATTCGTTTCAGAAAACTTTAGCACACTTCTAAGTGTGATCAGCTGGGGAGTTCTCTCTCTCATTCGATATCGCATGTGGCAAAGCAGTCTGCAGATGTATTCAGGCTGAACTGTCATTAAGCAGCACTACAAACAATTGTAAATATTCCTGCAGTTTTTGCTGAGAATGGATACACAACAAAGTCTTTCAGATACTCCTAATTCTCCCCAGTCCAGGTGTGTGCACAACACATACAGTGCATTTTATTCATGTGTAAAATATATTAATATTTTCGATGCAGCTTTTATTTCTGCCACACGAATGAAAATTAATTTTGACCCAGAATCACAAGGCAGTGATAGATTTACACAGAAAGCTTCCAAATATTTTTCCTTCATCTTTCCGGCACATTCGACTTGTTTTGTTCCCTCCATCCTAAACGAACATTTTATTTACTATGAGCAGTAATATGAATAAACAAACCACTCCTTGCATACACTAGTCGAGATAATTCAGACCTATGTTAATGTCCAGTCACCTGGTGTTGCTTCTGCAAGACAGTCAGTTGGACAGTAAGGAGATTTGCAACCGAAGACAAATATCATAGAGATTCTTCACATAACACTGTGACTACACTGTGCCATTTCTTCCAACATATCTCATGGACTCAGCAGCTGTGTGGTTTCCTTCAGACGAAATTGAGCTGCAGGGAGAACGGAACCTCTTACAAACCCCTCTGGTTTCTGCGTCCACAATCACCATCACCTATGTACCCAAAACAACTGCAGATTCTGTTACAGGATATGTAAGAACACCGTCGTCAATGGCAAGCAAGGCGTTCATGGTGGTCTGCTATGAAGCAGGTGAAGACTGGCAGTAGTGCTCTGGTTACAATGGCAACAAGCAAGCAAAAAATAACTGGCTCACACTGTCAAACAAAGACAGTCAGAAGTAAACACACTGTCAGAATATACATCTACACATGACTACACACATGGGACTCCTGCAGCAATTATCTGACAGGATACTTTCTTTTGGTTCAAACCACCACCACCACCACCACCGCCACCACTACCCCACCCCACTAAAAAATGACAGGTTCAAAGCACAGAATCTTCATGAAGATTCAGGCAGCACCCCCACACAAAAAGGTATACCCCTTTTTTATGGAACGCGACTCATGCAGGTATTAATATTTCTTTACACCCGAGTTCTAAAACCACTGCATCGTTGAGTCTTAAACAGAAATTGTGACCTGAGCTTAGCTTTCTGTGATTCCATCATTGTCACCTAAAGAAAGAAGAAACAGAAGGACGGAATGAGGAAGGAAAGAACACCTTATAAGACGGTGCAACTGTAATAAAATTTTGGAAACTATTCCTCTAAACAGCCTTTCCTAAAGGTAAAAAAAAAAACCATCAGTCTGCACTCCACATGAGTAGCACTTGCACTCATAAACACGGTGCAAAATGCTAATGCTCGCTCAAAACAACCCACCAAAAGAAAACATCTGTCACAGGCACTGGGAGTGTTAAAACTCACTCCAACTGAAGCTTCACAAAACAGTGTACCCAACAATGAAATAAAATAAAGGGGTTGAAATATATGTTCAGCACAACTGGAAAAGCATGTGTATAGTGTTAATACATCTTAACTGTTGTTCAAATCATATTACAGTAAAGAAATATCATTCAACAATGTCTCCACATAAAAAACGTTAAAGCAAAAATGATCACAAAAAGGTTGGTGGCTCCTTGTGTTCCTCCTCGGTGCAGTTCTCTTTCCTCTGCCTTTTTACACAACCACTCTGGGTTAACGCCCAGCTGCAGCACCAAGCAGTAAAATATGCCACATACACGGTAATGGTGAAAGAGCGTTCTCTCCACCTCTTCCAGACAAATCCCTCATGTGCATCATGTGGCAGGGAAAAAAAAACCACTCCGACTCCAGCCGGATACTTAACGCACTTGCGATGTATTGATGTCTGTGTTTTGTCTTCCAGCGTTCAAAGGATTCCACACTTTTTCCACAAAATTGACAAGTCACTACTTTTTCATCCACAGTAACTTATCAAGTTACTTAGGGTTTTGTCACACACACAGTGTTTGACAAGCGTATTTTTGATCAAAAGAGTTCCAGACTGTTCTTCGTGTTCTCTGTGCGACGTACTCAATGAGGCAGTTTAGCAAATTGGTTTGGCAAATGGTTTTCCTTCTGTTTTTTTGTTTTGTTTTAGAGCCTGCTCTATTTTCCACCAGCTGTTTTGGAAAACACTGTGCAGACCAATGCCCTGTATTGATGTTTGCTAATCTGACTAAAACAACAACAAAAAAAACAGGCATGGGATTTCAAAAACAGTTCACTGAAATGGTTAGCCCTCACCACTTTTTGCCAAAGAGGTTTACCAAGGTTTACCAAGCTCGTGAATGTGCTTTGTGCAGCATAGCTTTTAGCAAATAGTATCTTATGAGTTTTTACAGTAATTGTGTTTCAGGCTTGCATGCAATAAAATAAACTGCCTCTTGTCATGAAATGTTGGTATGAATGACAAAGAGATTTTTTTTTTCCATGTAAAATGTCTTTTCTCATCAAGACAGACCATTAAGCAAACAGCGATGCATATATATTTTATTTTAAATTATAGTTGCTTGTATCTCTGACCAAGACACTGAGAAATGTTCTCCCAATGTTTCACTTCTTTACATTTTCTTTTCTAACTAAAAATGAAGTTCGCCAGAATTTGAAAATGTTTTTCATCTGTTTTCTAGTTTGCACTTATCATGTACTTAGACTAAGAACCATGCAGCTGTAATTCTACCTCTTCCAGCTAAATGTTCCTGTCATGCTCCAGTACTCTGGTTAAACATGCTGTTGCCAAAATATTCTACATCCTTTCCTCCTCTTGCCTGATGCATCTGAACGTGTTTGGTTCATCTTCACAGGTTTAGATTGTAATGGGAAGAAATCTTCTCTTTAATATCAAAACATGGGATGGGTGGGGGGGGGGGGAAGAAGACAGCAGTCCAACCCTCCTCAACATTGTTAAATTAGTAAGTTATGAAGGAGAACAGCGTAAAAACAGCTACTGGATGTACATTTTGCAAACATTTTGTTGACAAATGCCAACTGCAAACTGCAAAATACAAACACTGATTGGCATGGCTATATATATATATATCTCTACAGATTTGTAATCACACATACATTTGCAAAAATATTCAATTGTGCACAGGTACCATCACGACTGTTTTAAGAAAGAAAGAAGTGAGAGAATGCGTACTAACAGATTAAGCAGCACCACAGATTCCATGTATTTAAAAGATGTGATTACCACCAATGAAGACTGTGCAATGAACTGGCACTATGCACAAATTAACCAAATTATGAGTCATCAGCACCAAGTTGCCTTTCCAGAGACAAGGGTTTTGGTTTTTTGGATGTACTGAAATGCTGACAGCAGGATTAAAAGGAAGAAATAATAACAAGATGCTCAAAAGCATTAGAAAGTGGGAAGACAAAACTGAATGCATCCAGAATAAGGTGTACCAGCTGAAAACTTGACAGCTAGTGACTCTTTATAACCAAACAACTGATTTGAACAGATGGGGTAAAAAGTAACACCAGTGAGCATTAGAAAATTCTGGAACTTCTCCAAGATTTAGTTCATCTAAAAATCACATGTTCTTGGCATAGACTGCAACTGTAAAAATGCAGATTGAAAAAAACCAACAAACAAGGAAACAATGACAAAAAAAGTTCATATGATTAAAACATTCCTTCCATACACCTGAATCTCCACATGATTTTTTTAAACAATATTTTGCCTAACTTGCTAACTTTTTAAGTTCCCAGATATTAAGTAAAAGTACCACTTTTCTTCTTCAGGTCAAGAATTCTTTTTAAAGCAACGACCAAGCAACAGTCACTGCAAACAAAATTCGTTTTAAATTCCAAAGGAACAACTTGCCAGATTTGAAATGACCTTGTGTATCTTCAACCAAATGACAAAGCAAGTCAGCTATAATATCACACCAGTCTTAGGCAAACTACACAGCACAAGCAGCATGTAATACGATTTCACCCCAAGCAGCAGAGTGCAGGTTAGGAAAACAGCAGTAAGACGAACGTACCACATCACCAAAACTCTAGATAGCAACTAGCACGTGTCGGTGCCAAATCTTAAGTTAGTCTTTTGCCAGCTGTACACATGGACAGTAGGAGACGACCGTGACAAGCAAGCACTACACAACACTGGCACACTTAGATGCTTGTGGTTTTGTCCCTTAGATGAAACCATAACATACACGTAAATACAAATCAGAAAAGTGGTCAACTTAATGTCACAAATGTGCAAGAATAACTGCAATCTAAGGGAACGTGTCCAGCTCTGGAGCAGTTCTTTAAAAACAGTCTAAGTTTTAACACACCAGCCGTCTTTAATTTGAACAACAAATACAAAACCATAAATCTTGTTATATGATAGCGTCCACCCAAGGCTGGTCACTCTCAAATCTCTCAGGGTGAATCAGACCGGCATGTCCTTATAATGAAAAACGCCCACACCATGGAGTTTGTCAATGGAGGTTGTGAAATAATGTCTTTTGATACAGTTGGATAAGGCCAAGTCTTTCATTCTACTGATATGTCAAATCACACAAAGGAAGAAAAGCGAATAGAAAAATAATATTGTAAAGGGACTTTCAGCTTTCAGAAGTATTTGTGTGTATTCCAGTAAATAAGTATGTGTTTATCTATATTCCGGTAAACAAGCACAAGCATGCATGAACAAACATGCATATTTATGTTCAGTTGGACACACATAGATTTGCAGTTTGTATGATCTGTTACAAAATAAGACATCACAAAATCTGTGTCCCTTAAAACAGAAAAGTATCTTAAGGTGAGAAACCTGCAGTCAAGAAAACCTAATTGTATTAAATCTTCGCTCATATTAAAAATATAAAGGAAGATAATATGACCCACTTAGAACTGAAACATTAAAATTTACACCCAGTACTCAGCAGCCAAAAACTGTCCGAATAAAAATATTGTCAGATTAATTAGTTTATGTCCATTGATGTGAAATAATAGTTGTTTCTTTTGAGCACAGAAAAATCATTGACATAAAACCATGTTTATATCTTGAACACACATACGCACGTAAACGCACACAGAGACTCACAATTGTGCATGTACAAACATGCATGTGCGCACACATGCACACACATACATATACACAATACACCCTTTTTTAATTTGCCTGCAGTATAATCTTAACTATGCAGTCTTTCATTTGCAGGGTCCAGAATTCAGTACAGCTGTACTTAGAATTAAAAAGGGAACATCCCGGAATGATCTAACCAAAGAATGTATTTTTTATTTTCCCCATCATACTTTAAATTTTATTGCACGTGTCAAATCTTGGGTAAATTTTTGTTTAAGTTTTGTAATAAATTTTTTAAAAGGGGTAATTAGAACCCCTTGAAAACTCGAGTGGCTGAACTGACATTTAAATTCCTAACATTCCATCCTACAAGAAAACCTTCACCATAAACTGTCACTTCAAAAACGTTCCTTTACAAATGTTGGCAATAATTATAGCACAAAATATAAAAGTGCACAAAACATCTGTGATCTATTTTACTGCACAGCTAAGAACAGTGTGGCCAAACAGAAGTCTCAAGGAGTACTGGGGCTTTCCTCTCAGTAAATTACACCTAAATGATCTTGAATTTCACCATTATAATCAATTTCAAAACACTGACTACACACAAACTGCAGATCCTCTTCCCTGTCTGAAGGCATGAAGGCGAAGCCGACTCTTTATAAGATGGAGATACCTTACGGCGACGAGGGCTAGTTGCACGCATGCTTTTTCCTTTCTACACCACTTTTTCATCAAACATACCCTCTTCCTTTATTTTTAAATGTTGAAAGATATTTAATGCTGAAAGACTTTTTCCAGCAGAGTTGAAGGAATGCACATGGGAACTTTTTCAACATCAGCCAAAGGCTACGTCCACCAGACAGCAACTGGTTTGCAAGATTACTTTAGCACTGTTGTGATCGGCTTGATCCCTGACAGACTTTGAGCTAAAATTTAAAACAAAACCCCAGAAATTAAAACTGCCTGTTTAGTGTTTGTTTTCAGTCCCCTTACTGACACTGCTTTCTACTGCAGACTTAAGAGCGAAGGAGCGCTTTCTTTTCTGCACTTCACTGATGTCTTCATACATGTGTCCTTCCAGCACACGGTCCCGGACATTTGCTGAAGCATCAACAGATCGATGACCGACAGCTGTCGGAAAGGCTCCATTTGCTCTGTCCGCTGAAACACTGCCTGGACTTTGCCCAAATGAATTTCCTTTAAATGGCACTGTTGTCGCTCCGGATGCTTTTCGTCCAGCAGCGACGCTCGACAGCCTGCTAGAAGGGCTGACCTCTTCATACTCATGCTGACGTCTGGAGGGGGAGCCCACAACTTTCGGGCCAACAGCAGATTTCGGGGTCAAGGTTGACCCAGATGAGGACAATCGAGCATAAGCTTCGTCAACGCTCTCGTAGTTCGGATCATTCTCCAGGTCCTGAGTTGCAATGTAGTCCTGAACACGATGGTAGTCCGCACTCATGGCAAAGCCATTTACAGACATCCCACCAGTCATTTCGTTGGCACTGTGAACGCTACCAGTTGTGGAGCTGCGGGGAATCTGGGGCAAGGCAGTTTCGCTGGGTGAAAAGTTGGATGTCTTGGAAACAGTCGCATAGCCATCATCCACAACGCCAGCACTGGCTATGGATGGACTGCTGGGGTTTCTGAAGCTGTGGTCTGCTTCGCTCGACGTTGTTGACTTGGTCATGAAGTGCAGGGTGTCCAAGGAAGGAGGTTCTGGAACTGTTGGTGTGTACGTTCCTGCAACAACACCCACAAAATCAATGTTTATTCACTGCATGTCACCAGAAATAGTATGGATGCCATAAAATGACAACCCCAACAAAGTACTGGCAGCGCTAGACACAACCGTATGCTGACGTATGTGACCAAGGGAGCCTACCGTACCCAGACACGTAGCAAAGAGAGAGTCGAAAGTAAGGAACGTGGCAGATCTTCTTCCTTACTTTCGACTCTCTCTTTGCTACGTGTTTGGGTACGGTTGGCTCCCTTGGTCACATACGTCAGCATACGGTTGTGTCTAGCGCTGCCAGTACTTTGTTGGGGTTGTCATTTGATGATTTATAGTGCGCTGTCCTCATTTGTTCTTTATTAATGGATTCCATAACACAATTTCTCACTTTCCCTCGTCACTCCACCTGAGGCTGAAGCGTTGATTTCAGCGTAAGTTTCATTGTGAGGGTCCGCATCCTGCTGAAGGCCGTACCCATGAGGCAAGGAGGCAGAAGCATAGCGGACAACGCCATCCCCAGACCCCCCTTCCACCTGTTACAGCAAGAAGAAAAAACATTGTGCACCACAGCAAACCAATCAGAAAAGGGGCTTTAGACACACGATATACGCATACAACGTACATTCTTCTAGTGTTAGTCCTGATGGACAGTCCAGTGATTGTGTAATAAGCAGTGAGATTCTAAACCTACACCAGGCACTTCGGGTTTACTGGAAATTCACATTGTCAAAGACGATTCTGAGCCTGCCACAGGTAGGGACAGCTACTGACCGTGGCATAGGTGTTCTCGGCAAGATCAGGCACCACCTCGTAAGTGTTCAGCGCATTTCTTGCTGTCATGCTGGCCAGAGACTCACGAGCTGTCACCTTAGTGTACTTGTGCTCTTTTGTTTCTGCTGAAGGCAACATCAAACACAAAATATTACAATTGGAAAACAGTAGGAAAGAGATGAGGTTGTTTACTGACATCAAGTCGACAATGAAAGGAGGCCAGGAGGAAGGGAGAGGGAAATGATGGGTGTGGGAGAATGAGGATAATGGTGGAGGGGGGAGAGACAGAGAGAAAAAACTGGAGTCCTGTAGAATATCCCCTTATGCCCAGCAGGACACGGGATCCAGAACCAGAATCCTTTGTATCCATGGCAACAATATGTTATCACTATGTGAAAGGGACCGACAATCTTAGACCACCCATTGGTGTATTCCTTCAGCAGCAAGTGTAAATGCCGGATGTTCTGTGGATTTAGAATCAATTAATGAACTATTCCTCCTCATTTACAAAACAACTTTGTGATGTACGGGATTAACTTGAACTGGCGTCTCTTCACACAGTGAGGTCGGTCAACCCCTTACTGGTAGAATGCTTTTAATCTTGTTTACCTCCAGTTACATGGGCTTCATTGTTTGATGATGGAAACATCTGCACAGCACTACAAAGAAACTAAAGACAGGAAGGACACAAAAGATGTGAAAGACATGAAAGCTTACACAGGAAATTTGAGAAACTGGTTCATGCAGGCCAACCTTCAGTCATATTATGCTGATGGTACGTGACATATTGCCAAATGATGTTATCTACCCTACTCACCTGTACTTAGATTTCCAGCAGTGGGATTGCTTGGGTTCCCCCCTACAGCTCCACGCTCCATCGAATCACCTGTCCCATACAGACGTGGGGGTTCTGGGGGTGATGGGAAATAAGGCGTGGTCTCATCTTCACTGGCTCCACTTCTCTGATCATGGTTTGGCCTTCTGTGGGTGGTACCTTGACGATCTTTCATTACCACAGCATAGTCTCCCTGAACTTCAGGATCCTCATCAGCGTACTGCAGGTGAAAATGGCTGCTATCGCTTCTTGGGGGATGGTGACCGGCATGCACACTGCTGTTTGCATGTCTCCCTGAGACAGCACCACCACTGCCAGATGAGCTGGTGACGTTCACTGTGGTGCTGTGCATGGGAATTACACCGCCTGCTGGCTGGTCCATGACCGTGGAATATGGGTCATCCGGGTCGACCGTCGACAGAGCCACCTGCACCCTGGCACTGCCAGAATCTCCGATAACTCTCTCATAGGGATCCTCCTCATCATCCATCACCACCACTTGGGCAGGTTTGACAGACGCCACAGCATGCTGGTGCTTGAGATGCGAATAGTCTGGGTCTTCCTTCTCCCCATCTCTGACCTTGGAATATGGATCTTCTTTCTCCTCATCATCATCTTTCACCTGCAAGAAATTCAGGACAAATAAGGACAAGGTGTCAGGCTTTCTCAACCCTTAACTCTGTAACAGCCCCACAGGATTAGATCTGCCTTCACTGGACTCAGTGGTTTTTATCATTTTTTTTCAAATCCCTGTTGTTTATTTGTGCACTAAATCTGCAAAACAGAAACATCGCTGCTGAAAATTACAAATATATATATATATAATTTATATACATATATCCACCCCTCCCCATCTTCCCTGAAAAAAAAAAACCAGCAGTCTTTCTCACCTTGGCATACGGGTCAAAGTCCCGTGATGCCATGGAATTGGTAACTCCTCTTGCTCGCACATCTTTCACAACATCGTAAGTTCTTTCCCTCACTTGAGCGTAGTGGTTTTCAGAGATGTTATCAGGGTCGGACACTGGAGTAACGCCGACACTCAACTGCCCAGGTGAATCTAGTTTAATGTGGTCATAATTTTTGGCAGGGTTGTTGCTGGAGCCAACCTAAATGCATTAAGATTTTCTTTCTTGAAAATGTAAGCTGTGTTGAAGAAATTGCATTATAGACACTAATTCAATGCTGTTATTAATTGCACCCCTCCTGCAAAGAAATTAGGGCATAACAGTATTGAAAGTATTTCTGCTTTAAGTCCATTAAGAGGGAAAGGATAAATTGTTCTTTACAAACAAATGATAAATTTTTTTTCTCTTCATTCCACTGGGTCGCAGATCACTTGACAGGTTTTGCAAGTATATCCAAGCAAGATCCAGATGTAACAGGGTCAAGCGGTAGCGGGTTTAGTTACTTATTGCAGTTGTGGCAATGGCTCTGTCATCCTTCCACTCTGGACACAGCAACAAGGCGTCGTTGCTCCTGCATGCAAACTTTTATACTTTTCCACGTCCAAGACTCAATCCATGCTCGAGTGACTGACTCGACTCTCTCACTCTGAATGAACTAAACGTCTACTTTTCTTCTGCTCTTTTTAACCACGCTCCTCGCACATTGTCGCTGACCTCTCGCCCTCGCCTCCCGCTGAGATGCTCAGTCCACTCTTGTTCTAGAGCGACCCTGACCACCCCTATGTCTCTACGTGGCCCTACCCTTCCCTGGGGAAACCTGGCCGCACCTAGATTACATCTAAGGGTTACGGTAGCCTCGGACAGTGAGTCCTTGGCCCTTCCCTGCCCACCGTTGGGTCAGGGGATGAGAAGACACAGATAGCCTTTGTTTCTCACTCTTCAGTAACGGAAGGTGCGCGATGCAACTTCCCACACTATGCCGGCTAGGAGAGTTCAGGGGCCGGCGGGATGGGCGCCTGGGTGTTATGTAACCACCGCCCGGCTACCCAGACACTGGGGAAACAGGAAAAAGCTTATGCACTGTTCTCATGTCCCTCCCAAGGAAATGAACCACGAGGCTACAGACTCTCAGTTCTAAGATTCAGTTGATTCTACATTTCTCCCTGCTATATGAACTGATGTAACAGATTGGGTGCTGGTATCAACCCCTTATTCTTGTTCTTTTCATGTAAACATTGTTCTAGATGTAGCCGGGTGGTGGTTACGTAACGCCCTGGCGCCCACCCGACCGGCCCCTGAACTCCCTGTTAGTCGGCACGGCGTGGATAGTAGCATCATGCACCTTACTGGTCGTCTGTTACTCAAGAGTGGGAAACAAAGGGTATCTGTGCAGGGAAGGGCCAAGGACTCACTGTCCGAGGCCACGTAACCCTTTGACGTAATCTAGGTGCGACCAGGCTTCCCCAGTGAAGGGTAGGGGCACTTAGAGACATAGGGGGGTCAGGGTCGCTCTAGAACAAGGGGGGGGACCCAGCATCTCAGCGGGAGGCGAGGGCGAAAGGTCAGCGACAATGTGCGGGGAGCGTGGGTAACGAGAGCGAGATTAAGAGTAGACGCGACCAGTTCAGTCAGAATGCATTCAGATGGAGCGCTTCGAGGTAGTCACTCGAGGAAGGATGTAGTCTTTAGTTGCTGTACTCTCACAGTGAGGTGGGAGAGAAATAAAAGTATACATGCAGCTGTGAGGACGTCTTGTGTTGCTGTGTCCAGAGTGGAGGGATGATAGAGCCATTTCCACAATTGAGAAAGTAACAGGACCCGCTACCGCTCGACCCTGTTACATAGACAATACCTGCCAGCAACAAATTTAAAATGCTGTTTAAAAAAACTAATTCAGCCCAATGCAGACAACAGCAGAAAAGCAGTTGGGGGAAGGAGCATTATGTCAACACTTGGGAATGATCTTTTCAAAAAGTTTTCATTGTGTCTCATAAAAACAGTCAAACTATCATCCAGTCCTGACTTACCCTTGTGCAGAGATGATCGTAGCCACCAACATCGTCATCTTCACCGCCTCCATCCCCATGACTGCTGCGTGACCCCCCTGTCTGCTTGTCCAAGCCCCCAGAACCAGAATGATTTCGACTGTGGTTGCCGGTGGGTACTTCTGGAAGTTCGCGCAGACTTGTGGGTCGCATTTGCATGGAGCCACTACTAGCCTGGCGACTGTGGCTGGAAAAAAACCAAATAAATCCAGTAATAAGTAAATAAAAGAACACTTTGTCCCACATCCCTCAGCTGAACTCTGGTCAGTAGAGGTTCAGCTATGTACTGGTCATGTGTTGCTACCTCTGAGGTGTGGACAAAGTGAATCCGAAAGCAGAACCGCTTCCGAAGGGTCTGCTATTCTGCGTCTCATGGTTTCTGTAAGGATTTTGAACAACATGCAAGTGCAAGGGCAAAAGTTATTGTGTTATTGTGCCACTTGTGTTCTTTCTGTCTTCTGCTTGTCTAATCTCTTCTATTCCAACATGCAGTCAGAAGGCCACACCGAGCGCAGAAGCATACAGCATACTTCTCCATATTACTGACACATCAGTGGGCACATTACCTCTTATTTCCCTTAACTCATTTACGACTGCACAAAAGAAGCCAAAGTTTTAACCGTAGCCTCTATCGTATGTACCCTGTAATCTCTATGAATGTTTAAAAAAATGTAGAAAAAAACGAACAGCAACAAAAACATAGTTTCAATGCAGTTTAAAAATAACACTTAAAGGAAAACGTAACCTTAGAAGTAACCTGTCTTGAATTGATGAGTATTGATGTTGCGAGTCTTTTTAACCCTAAATTTCAAGCTACAAAAGAACTGTTCACTTACAACCCAGCTTTTAATGCCGCTCATCGGCCTTACATGGAAGCCGCCATGTTGCCTTGATGAGTGACGTCCGGGCAGGGAGAAAGCTACTGCAGCCCGCAGCCGATAGCACTCAAAGCAGCATCATCATAGATATCGGGCAAACGCTTTTACAGCTGAACGCAGCACCGCGCTGACACCATACTACTTGAGCTGGCCAAATACATTTAAACTTTATAAACTCTTTTCTTGTAAAAACAAGTGTATTGACCAAAGTAGTGAATTTCGTTAATATACTTCTTAGTAGAGTGCATTAATGAATAGATGAATAGGTGCCCATGTCTGTGTTGTGTGTTTATTAATCATTGAGTTTATTTATCAATATATGTATATTCTAATGTCAGATGAGCTACGATTGACATGTGTTCTTTGACATTTTTTCTTCTGAATATCCCCTCAGGGTAAAAGAATAAAGAAACTTGACTTGTTAGTGACATCGCTCTCAGCTGTAATCATCTGTTCTCACTCTCAGGCTCAGCTTCCGTCCGGTCTTGCCTTACTGCAATGCCTTTTTCATTGGCACACTTTGTATTGATAATTGTCGGAATGGCTCCTTTCTTTAACTTTTTCTTAAAAGTCTTGAAGCCAAGCAAAGCAGTCTAACATCATTTTCGTAGGTGCCTTCAAACCACTCCCTCGTAAAATGGTCCTCGCACACAAAGTACGAGGTGCGATTTGTGCTATTTATACTCCTTCACATGATGAGGCAAATTGGCGTTCTTTAAATTTTCTAGCCACTTTTTACATAGTGCATAGCAATCTTTTGATTTTGCTGGAATCGGAATCCCAAAAAAGCTTTTGTGGCT
>SMGT01011393.1:239368-268074 GCA_004794575.1 Lanistes nyassanus
AGCACCACATACATGACTCCACTCAGACGAGTCATGAGAAACTAATCTAGCGCTCTGTTACCATGGAACTAACTTAACCATCTGTTACAAAGAAACTAACCCAGCCGTTTGTTATAGAACATTATTTATTTTGTTAAATTGGTTCGAATATTCTTCACATATTTTACTCTAATCTCGGACAGACCAAGCTTATTTGGTGGATAGGAATTCTTCATCAAATTTAAATGAAATCTTTAAAGAACGAGATAGGATCAACTGTCTGGGGGAGTGGGGAGGGGAATGAACGGGCGGGTTGAATAGCCGATCGGTAGAGATGCGAACTAGAATGTGGAAGATTACTCGTTCGAATCCAGGTGTGACCAAGGATTGTTTCCCAGAGTTATTAAGTGTACAAACTCCATTTAAAAATTCCCTCCTCTCCCCTCGCCCCCGCACGTCAAACTGCCTGTCCGCGCTGGCCATCTTACTACAGCTGTTAGGCTGATGGTTCTTTTAGTGCATCCCCCATAGCGCGAAATCACCGCGAGGTTGAAGCACCGTCTCTATAAAATTACCTACCGACTGACCGACCGACAGTCCGCGACTGCTTTCATACGACTGTGATCGAACGGTGTACATAAGCCGGATATTACCCGCTGAACCCAACTTTTCCAACCTTTACCTTTTCTTTTTCACCTAGTCACCACCTAATGTTCTCGCTTCACCGCCAACGATGGTGGCAGATCTGTTCACCCTTCGCGTGTGATTTTCAATGACGCGTCCTTATCGTATGAAACGACCTGCGTCACAGAGATAGGTACCTGTGTGTTACGTCAGTCCGTCTGCGTCTTCTTAATGCGCAGCGTTTCACCTGGAGCATGTTCGCAACGTGTCTATTAATTCATGCTTGGAATAACCTGAAGGTAGCAGCTTCATGTGAAACGAACTAAATTTCGTCCTGCTGAAAGGCTATAACGGTTTTCGTCTAACAGTGGGGCTTGAGGTTTTCGTGAAAAACTGTAGGGAGGTAGTCATAATTCCCAAGACACGTGACCTGCGCTCTTTCTAAGCGTTCCTACAGGACCAGCTGCAGGATTCCTATCGAAAAGACCCAAAAGGTACGTTACTGACCTTGTGTCCTTTCTTTCAGAACGGTAATGTAGTCAGTGGGAAAATCAAATTCACCGAACTGGCAATGCGCTACAAGCTTGGTGAAACGTACGCTTATTTTAATACGACATAAATATTAAATGGTATGCACGCGCATGCACCGATGCACAGAGAGAGAAGAGAGAGGAACGGTTTAGCAGTTTAATTTAAGGAAGAAAACAAGCTAATTTTAGACTCAAATGGTTAAGATAATCTTCAAGTACTGATGTTTGTGATAAACTCAATCGCGAGTTTAAAAAAACGCACTTGGTGCCATCTTTGAGGATACTCATTCTCTACAAAAGCACTTCACAATCTGACACGATGAATACTCAGAATGTTCTGTAAGCGCACACAAGAACTATATTATTTTCCCATCGTCAGTACATAGGATGGGTCGGCAATGAATTTCTTGACGCCTTCCTAGTGACAAAAGGAGACGCAGGAAACAGGTATGGAACCCAGCTTGTCCTTTCTCGTCGCCTCTTAAAAGACATCAATAATAGCTGTTGTTTCCAAAACAGATTAATATCCGTTGCATTCTAGAATGCTTATGTCAAATTCGGGGTCTGTTGAGTTTATCAGATCAAAATCCCCTTTGTCTCGTATTTCCTCGTATTATCAAATGCATACTACATCAAATATTATGCATAATTCATGCAAGTTTTTTTCCAAATGTTGAATGCATGGGTCCACTGCTTTGAGTATTTGAAAATAGAAACAAAGTGCTTGAAGCAACTGGATGCTTTGCAATGTTATGAAAAATCGACGCTGTTGCCACACGGCTTTATCTGTCGCACGAAAATTTTGACGTACTGTTTGTCTTGGAACCGTCTTCCGGAGTCATACCTTTTAATTTAAGCTCTAACGTATACTGTTTGTGACGCCAAAAGCGACAAACCTTATCTTGTATCTGCGTTCAGTAAGAGAAACTGTAAATCAAAATAGGTGATATATTGCAATAAAGCATCATTGTTGAGCACAGCCGTGAAGTATCTTAATTGGTATTTGTCATCGGTGTTCGACAAATAGCAAGCTGCAGATTTATCAGTCACCGGCCCACATTTTGACAGTGAATTGTGAATTAACAGGTGATTTCGCACATTGATTTCAAACGTGACTTCATAAAAAAAGTACCTATCTTGTATATAGAAGAATACGCGTACGCGAGAACATACGGATTTTCGTCACAAAAATGTGTTCGTTGGAAGTGGTGAGAAGAGGAAGGATTCAAAAAGAGTGTTGAGAGGAGTGGGGCACTGATGATCACATAATATACGGGTAATGCTCGAGTCAGTAGATCTTTTTTTAAGGTTTAAAAAAGACACTATTTTGAGTGATATCAAAAGATGAGTGAAGTTTCTGTAATTAGCTGCTGTCGACGGGGTTTGGGCTGGACCTCCAGAAGAGAAAAATCGTCCGTTTTCCCCGAGCGCGTCACATATTTGTACGAATAAATATGATTTAAAAACAAAACAACAGAACACTATACTGCTGTCTTGACAGAAATTCGGTGCGCATGAAACACTGTTTCTTTAGCTTCCAAAGTGTTGTCGTTGTTGTTGGTGTTGGTGTTGTTGTTGTTGCGTGTCGGTGCGCTTGACGCACTATTTCTTTCCTAGTGTCTCCAAGCCTACAACTGCTTTCTGTTTGGCTCCAACAACAGCTTCTCATCGACCCACGAGACGTCCAGGCTGAAGCCAGGCAGCAGGACAGACTCCTCGGACTGTGGACCGCCTGTCGCCTGCCACCAGACCATCGCCATTCGTGGACGTCTTCGTCTTGTCGCTTTGACGTTTCTACCCTTGCGGCCCGTCCTCCCCGAGGCTTAGGACAACAGCGGCCATGTTTGAGCCGGAGGCCAAGAGCGCGGTGTGGGGGCTGAGCCCTGTCCTCTTCATCGTGGGCTGCGCCTACCACATCTTCAGCATCGCGCTGCCGCATTGGCTGGCCAACGCCCAGCTGCACCTGGGCCTGTGGGACTACTGCCTGACAGGAGGGCCTTGCTTCGGCATCGCTGATATCATCAACGACAGTGGTGAGTCGTCTTCAGTTCGTAGTTCCTTGATGTTGCCTTGCAGTAAAAGAAAAAAAAAACCCTCACCTGTCGATCTGCACTGCTTAGTAATTTACGATGTAAAACTTTTTATATTACAAATACCGTGTATCAGGTGCTTAAATTCTATGATTTTAGTCACAAATGAAACAAATTTATTCCGCACACACACATAGGTCCGCACGCACGCGCACACACACGCATTTTCACATGCATATGTATTATACTACCATTGTTCCAGTGACATGTAGCTAACAGGGCCTAGGTACCCAATTGGTGTTACTGGGCAGACAGGAGCTGGTACCGTGCAGTGCAGGGGCTAGAGATAGCTGCAACTGTCTTCGTGCTGACGGCCTTGGTGACCGGACTCATGAGGGTCAACTTGGGTCACACCATCTGGCAGACGGCCTGTGGAATCAGCGCCTTTGCCGCCGGTGGGTTATTTCCCTTCAGTCTTCTTCGTCAGCTAGAGGGCGCTTCTCACAAGGGGAGACCATCGACAGGGGTTATCATATAATATAGCTCGTTGTCTTCGCAGTAGAAGAATTTTATTGCTCAAAAGAATTTAAAGACTAGCCGCACTTTGGCAGACAGGTAAAATTTGTAATTTGCAAGAGCACAACATCCGGAGCACAACAAATTTGGATGAATCTTGTTTTATGCTGGAACAGTGTACGTCAGTGTACGTAGAAATCAGCGCTGGCACACCACAAGAGGCAGCCAGACATCCATGTGCACCCAAGACGAAAGACGATGTGCGCAAATCGAACTCGTGCAGGTGACAGCAAAACTGAATGGATGAAAAACCGCCGTGCACGTGCAAGCCATGTGTAATGTCAACACAATTCAGCCCCTGTTGAGGGACGCAGTCGAAAGATAGCTTGAAACCATGGCTTCAAGGCGACACCTCAGCGATGCTCATCGCAGGAGGGCGATTTAGTGGCTGCAGAAAGTTGGCCGCCGATTAGGTCTATCCCATTCGGGCATTTGGTAATTATGTGACCGCTTCAACCAGACAGGAAGTGTCGGGGAATCCAGACGACCTGGGCGCGTAAGATCGATGTCCAGACAGAATGACGCCAGGTTTGGACAAGGCCTACAGAACGCCCCTGCCCCGTGTGCAAGGCTTCCTCACTGGCATGGTCTATAGGAATGACATTCTGCAGCCCCACGTACTATCAGCGCTGCAGGCAGTATGACCAGGAGCCATTCTCCAGATGACAATGACACACAGCGCTCGGGTTGTCACCATCTTCCGGCAACAGCAGCTGACTCCCATGGACTGACCAGCAAATTCAGACCCATCGTCTGTAGGTAAACCACCCACCGCCAGCTGACCTTAACAAGCTGTTCCTTTTGCTTCAGCAGGAGTGACAGACGATCCCACAAATGACTGGGGACGTTGGCTCAATCCATGCAACGACAGTATATCCTTCTTGCGTGCAAGCCAATGGAGGACGCACGTGTTGATGTTGATTATTTTGTGCTGCACCTGATCTCACTTTTGTACACGCGGGTTATATCTTTCGTGCCAATGAAACTTGCTGTTGCCGTGCAAAAATTCCACTCAATGTGTTGTTGGTCGTTGCATTAATACACGAGCTACAAACACTTCAGCTTCATTGTGACTATACCGCTTTGTGTTTTGGCATCATGCAGAGCGCGAGCAGTTTGCACTGGTCTTTCAATTTTCTTTGAGCATTATAATTGCAGAATATACGAATGCACGCCCCTATGTTAATATGGTCACCACAAGATCTGGGCTAGCATGCCTACCTCCTGATGCTGACTTTTAAGATGCACTTTGAAAATCAACAATGGTGAATGAGCCTTACGAGACTTTGGACATTAGAGTGGCTAGTCCATATATAGCCTACCTGACCGATCTGATATCTCTTTATTTCCAAGCAAATATATATATATATAAGTGCTCGTAAGATTCGTCCCCTTTGTAAAACTTCTTACCACATACACAAAGGATGAGCGGGAGATGCAAAAAGTCTTGTAAACTACTTATGGGCACTTTTGTGTAGGGGACGGGGGAAGCGGACAGTCGAGTGGTTAGAGCACGGGCTCTCCGAACTAGAAGGTGCGGCCACAGGCTGGTGGTTCGAAACCTGTGCGCCGCAGCACACTTTCCCCAGCTGCGAATGTGTGCCAGACCCATAGGAGAGATATGCACCGCCCTCGCGATGCTTACCGATAGAAAAGTGGTGGTCTCAAACACCTCCACTCCCCTATGAGCTTATAAGGTCACTAGACACCCAGCTTTTCCTTTAACGTGTATGTAGGGGAAGGAAAACGAACGCCTACGTACCCCAGCCCTTAATGTGACCAAGCCGTCTTACGACACAGAACAATGATTTGCTAAGTCTATACTATGTTGGGATCCGAAACTAATATAAGGAGCTATATAGGTCCCATATGTTTCTGCAACACAAAATAGATTTTTTACTATAGTCACATCGAAGGAAACGCTATATGGTCAGACTATGGCTGTTGTTTTAAATGGACAATCCCAACAAGGTACTGGCAGCGCTAGACATACCCGTATGCTGACGTATGTCCTATGTTGTGTTTGTCTTGGATCCCAGTCGTCAACCTACGCTTAGTGAGCGAGTTGACGATATAAAATAGGGATCCGCTGTATGCACACGTTGTACACCGAGGGTTAGCCGTGTGAAGACTAGGGTCGTTTAAAAGAAAGGGGCGGCAGATCTTTTCTGAAGATCTGCCACGCTCCTTACTTTCGATTCTCTCTTTGCTACGTGTATGGGTACGGTAGGCTCCCTTGTTTGCATACGTCAGCATACGGGTATGTCTAGCGCTGCCAGTACCTTGTTGGGATTGTCCATTGACGATTTTATAGCGCTCTGTTCTCATTTGTTCTTTGTTAATTATGTTGTTTTAAATCTGTTTCAGGCGTGTTCTCCGTCTCAGGAGCTATAGTGTACGGGAACAACTACACAGACTTCCAAAATGTGACTTTATCATGGGCCTTCATCTTTAACGTCGTAAGTGGCACCATGACCTTAGCAGCGGGACCAATCATGGTAGTGGATGCCATGCTGTTTGGACGATGACGTCATTACGATCGAGCTGATGGGGGCGGGGGGGGCTACAGGGGGATTTGCACGTGCAAGCTGAGTTAACATATGGACAACGTTAATCTAACTTTTTTTGTGCAGAGTAACCAAAACACATAACAGAGAAATGCCAAGTTTAGAGGATATCCTCTGAAAAGATGATAATTCACTGCCCTGGTAATAACAAAAATAAACCAAGCAAAACATGCTGTGCATAATTGAGCTCGGTTGCTTTATTTCCCCTCATGACTTGTTAACTTTCGAATCAGCATGCAGTGAGCTGATTAGTTTAGTTCCTATGTTCTAACTCAAAACGAATCCTAGTCGCGTTGTACGTTTACGCTGAGGAAAATATGCACTTCTTCTCGCGTTAATGCCGTACTTCGGCACGTGTAAATGCACATTTTGGCGATGACCGCTCTGCGCTTTCCATGTACATCGGGGAATGTTCTACGCGTTTATTGTCCGCGGAGTTAATCTGTAGGTTCTTGTTGTCAGATCGTTAAGAAGTACTGCCAAATGTGTCGTAGTTGTTTACAACAGCAGTCATACAGGCTATTGTTTCCACCCTGATGGTTCGTTGGATCTGGAATCTGAGTCAACGGTTACACGGAGGTTCGGGGTTAGTGGAGACGTAGTTACAGAGTCAGAGGTGAAAACCCAAGATGGTTTAGTCTGCACGCTGCTGATCGGTTAACAATTACTTGTGTAGTGTTTACGATCAAGTCAGCAGCAAAGGGTGTCTCATGGCGGGGGTTAGAGGTGAGATGACGACGGAGGCTAATGGGAGAACAAGGGCGGGTTTCTGCACCATGGGGTGCAAACACTCCTGACCAGAATCTGGGATGAGCTTGGGTGGCGCATCAGGGCGAACCACATTACTGCTAACTTGCTCAGAGAACTATCCTCTTTCATGCAAACGATACCCTTTATTAAACCATTTCAGTGCTGCTCGGCAGTTTTACAATTTTTATCTAGAGGTAATGTTCAATGAGCTGTAACTCGGTCGCTAATGCCTTCACTGACACGAAATGCCAAAGATGCCTTGTTGTATGACTGAATTATACATTCGGAAAGTTAAGCAACATATGGTTACATTTTCTATCTTGGGCATGCTTGCAAATAAATGGTCTTTAGCCTTTTTTTTTGGGGGGGGGGGTTGAAGTATGTTTATGAAGATTACAGAATGACAGAGGGGTAACCAGGCAGCAGGGAGAGGGAAAGGCTTACTACTAACAGTACAACATCCACATGAAGAAAACAAAGAAATGAAGGAAACATCTTACTGCATTAAACATATCCAAACGGTCAAGTGAAAAGGTCATGATCAGTCTGAAAGCTAGTCTGCAAACATCCGTTCAACATGCTCACAGATAGTGCATGACGCCACTTCTGGAGACCCAGATATTAGAAATCTAACAATGAAATGACTGCTGCCAATCATGTAGGTGGAAACAACAGATACGAATGATTTTTCAAGTAATATCACCACCAGAAGAAAACTATTTGTGGTTGGGAGGAAATTACAAGGAATATTTAAGACCTATGTCACCTTGCATATCTCATCAAAGGATACTTTTAATCAGTTGTTTTCAGATGAGAGGTTTCCTTCAAGCTCAGCTGGAATCCGTTTCATTTTCTTTACTCCATGTAACTTCATGTTCCAGCTTGGAACAAGATACAGTAAAACTCTGATGGGAAAACGGCCAATGAATGGTGTTTATTTTTAAAAAGTTAAACACTTTAATATATGCAGACACTGACAGGGTGCTGAAATTGATACCCACTTAAAACAGTTTCGAACAGAACATTCTTATAAACCAATTTCTTCGACTAATTTGAAGCATATTCTGACATTAAAATGAAGACATATATCAACTTTAAGCAGTTTAATGTTTCGATTTGTTAGAAGAAAACACTCAAAGAAGCTATAAAATAAATGTCCATTTTGCTTCTAAACTTTGAATTTGAAACACCTGGAACAGGCACAGTCTTGCAGTGTATTAAGATGCAACTGCCCATGCAAAGTTCATGCACACAAGTACTCTATAGAATAAAAAGGATAAAGTGTAAGTGACCATACATATGTTTGTCCATGTCTCATCCATTTGTGTATCCATTAACATGTGTGTTTGGATCTGTGTCTGCGTGCCCGTGTATACATGTGCACGTACACCTGTATGTTTTGACATGATACAGATAGGGCCCAACAGAATAACTTCCCCTTGAATAAATTATCTAGAATGTAAAAAAATAACTGTTTCTAACATTTTGTCCCATAAATCTCACAGCATAAAGCAGTTGTAAGAACAACGATAAGCCAGTACCAACTGCAGCTAATTTTACCAACCAAAACCTGCACCTCTGAACACTGCCAAGTAGAAAGCCACTAATAAGATAAACACACGGAAGTTACTAAGACAAACACACAGAAACACAAGCCCTTCCTTCTAAAGCCATTGCCTCCTAGAATATGGAGGAGGTGACAAAGTGTCACCACATTAAACAGAAGAATTAATTACGAATACATGCAAGGGCAACTTTACATGCAGAAGAAAACAGGACTTAAAACTAAAATTACAGCATGTTTCAAAAGAAAAGATGTGGAGTTAGAGACTATATTACTTCAATTACTGGCGCTAAAATGTTTCTAAAAAAAACTGCAACAAAATAAGTCATTTTCGACACAAAAGCCTGTGTTGATCCCCTTTCACAAGCAGAATACTCTTGTATTAGACAAAAAGAAAAGGTATTATATACATAAAAAATAACAATTGCTTAACATCCTTCAACTAAGAAAAGACCGATATGTACAGTCCTAATGAGAAAAACAAAAGGCTTACTGCTCTCCAAACACACAATTTAAGAAACACAAATTATTTAAACAGAACTCAGTAGTAGTATTCTCACAAGACCCAAATGTAATATATATATATATGCATACAATGGCTTACTCAGAAAAAAAGGAGGGCTGAATACTTCTTATTTTTTGACAGCAAGTTCTGTCACACATCTAGGAAATGGAAACATAATGTTCAAGGTTTGTACAGCACAGCCAGCGTCAAGAAATCTTCGTAAGACAGGTTAATTGCGCCCGTCATATTGGTATCCCGCTGCTTGAAGGCATCAGTCAATGATTTCAGCAAGACACAAGACTGGATGAAAAGGTCCAAGGTCAGACTGCGACGCCCATAGTGGTCAAACTTGTACAACACAGTCTGTACAAAATGTGGTGAAATGTTGTATCCCATCTGCTGATAAGCTGCAACACAAGACAGAAATTATCTTCAGAGTTGGAAGGCACCAAAAAATCCCCATCCAACTCAAGCCCACTTCTGCTCCCAAAACTGCAACATGTTAAGTAACAATTAACAGACCTGTTTGAAGTTCATTAGCCTCAATGGAGCCTGAACGATTGGAATCAAATCGTTCAAATGTGCTGCGCCACTGCTGAATGTAGTGCCACAAGGACTGAAACTCGTTGATATCAATTGTTCCACTCATGTCTCGATCAAACATGCCTGAAAACACACAATCATAACATTATAATGGAGCTGAAATCACCATTGCCATCTGGCATAATACGATAACAAAAACTATTAAGTTGCAATACAAAGCACTTCAATCAAGACTGACCAAAATATTAAGGGATATGTATTTAATGATTTGATTATAATGTACCATAAATTGTTTTCTTCCTTTGGTATATAATATTGTTGTATTAAATTCCAAGGCATAACAGTAACAGTGCATAAAGATCAGCCATATTACTATACGTAAAACTATGTTTTATAAATTTGTATTAAAAGTCAGTACTACTCAAGCTGGTAACTCGTAAAGTGCTCTTTCTCCATACCCCACCACCCCTCCCCACCAAAAAGCCCCAGTTGAGGTGAAAACTCTGACTTTACCAATCATCAGGCGACATGTTTCTGGGTTGAACTGTGACCAGTTGGCATTAACAAGGGCTCGCTGCAACTCAGTTGCAGTAATTCGACCAGAGCGATCTTGGTCCACAGCTTGAAACCACTGGACAATCTGGGGATCAATCCCCTGCGGAGCTCCGTACTGACCTACACAAACAAAATATTTGTAGAATGCAGTAGCATCAAATCATGCCAGTAAATGACTTGCTGTTTCCTACTTGTATCTTATTTAAGTAATAAGAACGCTTAAACGGATCCCCATTTTGACAAAGCAGTAGAATTGTTGTACTCTTAGTGACTCTTTTGTATCAAATGCTAATCTACTAAATATCCAACCAGAGCCAAACAACTTATTTTATAAGCAATAATATACACTCTCTCTCTCTCCCTCTCTCTCTTTTAACAACAACATATTTCCTTGTTAATTATCTACAGGATTTTGCAAAATAGATGTCAAATGTTAGCTATGTGCATCAGTCATTACTATCATTATCAATTTATTCAATAATTAGAAAACCTGTTACTCAGTAATTGTTAAAGTATGCCTCTGTGTTCCTTTCCATAGAGGAAAATCTCACAATTTCTACAGTGTTTGATTGAGCTCCTTTAGAGTCGGCATTTTTTGCACAGTTACTTCCAATTCAGCAGATGCATACTGTTAGCTAAAATCGTATACGTCATGGATGTAAAATTGTTAGATAATCACGTGACTTAAATACTGGCTTTGTTGGGGATGTCACTAATAAATAATAATAAATAATAAATGTGGATTTGTAACGCACGAGAACACATTTCATGCACACTTTACTAAACATGCCTACCTGCTGGGGCACCGTGGTATCCAGACCCTGCACCTGGGTAGCTGCCTGCAGGTTGTCCATAACCCCCTGGAGGGGGAGCACCACCATATCCCCCTGGAGGGGGGGCACCACCATATCCCCCAGGATAACCAGCTGCAGCTCCGTACCCTCCAGGAGCTGGAGCTCCATAGCCACCGTAACTGGGAGCACCATATCCTCCTGGCTGTAAACACAAAATTCTCTTAACACCCACTGATTTTCCACTTGATGAACTCCAAACCACTGCACAATCTTCCTTTGTTGTTGTTGTATCCGCGTAATTTTAAAATTAACTACATTCAACACAAAGCTTCCCTTGATAGTGAGAAACCAATTGTGAACATATCCAGATTGTAAATTAAACCCTTGTCTCGCCAGTTCAGAACAGATTACAGTCAAACTCTTGCTACAATAGACAGTAGCAAGCAGGTTTATTTTAATTTTCAGTTTACCGTTACTAATTAGGAAGAAATTAGAAGAATTAGAAAAAAATTGGGACTTAACTATAACAACAATCAACACTCAACACTGGAAGACACTTTTGACTGTGAGCATCGTGTAACTAAGTCAAATGTATTACTGTAATACACTACTGACTAGTATAAGATTTTTATTTCATGCCTTTATTCAGTAGTTTACCAAGTTACTGTCTAGAAGATTGCCTGAAATTCAAACAGAACACGACGTAGACCTAGTCTTTTTCGAAGTCTACGGGTCTTATTTGATAGGCCTAGTCTTTCCCCCACCCCTCTTTCTAAACTAAGAGTAAGACTTGTTCTTTAACACTATCTCCATACTAGTATGACTACGAGGAAGAAAATTGTAATACTATAAGAAATTTAACTCAATTTTAAATACGCAAATACAACCGTGAATTTCGATCTCATCATTCTCAAAATAAATTAGGCTACCACTTTAAAAACTGTTACAGTATTTGCAATAGAAGCTTTCAATCTCACAAACGCACGCCATTTGCCCAAATCAAATGGCAAATGAAACAGTCACGATTTGTTAGACAGTATATAAGTAGCGTAAATCGAATGTGTGCAGTACAAAGACACTATTTTTAAATGCTGAAAAGGTCTGGGTGATAAAAAAATGATTTTCATTTGAAATTATTTTCATTTAGCAAGAAAACTTCACAGGAACATCGAAAAATCTTGTTCTTCCGCTTACTTGTCCTGGATAAGCCATCTTGGATTTTTGTGCTTTACCTACCCTTACTGAGTTGTCTATATTTACCTCCCTTGGCTTGTAATGACCGACAATCCCTGAGTTTTCAGTACACCACTCCTGTTTATTTCTTGTCCCAACCCTGGGGGTGGAGGTCAGCTAATAATAATAATAATAATAATAAAGCTTGCTACTTTCCAAATTTTTATCCTTTTTAAAAGCATTGTCTGGATCACAATGTGATTGTCTCAGTTTCGAAACATGCTGTAGAAATAAGTTTCCCCATTTCTTTTGGCATCACGCAGGCGTTCATATTCTAAATAGTGCGTACGTGCACAACGTGTGGGACACATGATAAATGTATGTCACTATGTGCATGGACAGACTATAGAATTACAATGGTATAGTTAAACAGTTAATTCTGTATCTACAGAATTCTATAGTTAAAAAGGGTTGTATGCAGAATTAGTTCTATAGTTTAAGAATTAATTCTTTAGTAATAGAATTAATTCTATAGTTATTAGTTACAGAATTCATTCTTTCATTATAGAATACAATTCTTTATATACCATGAGTGCTTTATCAAAGATTTTTTAGTAATGTAAAATCTTTGGTTTTATACCAATTCCCCTCTTGGCGCCCCATACTAGAATCAGATAATATATTCTGCAAAACGGGGTTTGATTGGTGTGGTTAGGGAATCTCCTGTTTCCCTTTAGCCAATCCAAGTCTATTTACTCTGATTTACTGAACACATTTTGCTATCAGCGGTGTCGCGGTATGGTGTGAACGTCTCAGGCGACCAGAGACGATGGATGTCTCTGAAATTGTTGACAGTTCATAAATTGAAAGATGTTACTTTAATTCTTAATTTATGACTTAGACACTCAGAGCTAATATCGTTCCATAAACACAGTCGGACAGTACATATTACTTCGATCGTTCCAGGGCAATGGTCTGCTACTGCTAGAAACAGGAAAGCACACAACTTTTTCTTAGACTCCGCTGCTGTAAAACAAAGCTGAGTATCACTGCTTGTTCTCTTAAAAGCTGACAACATGGATTTTATAAACGCCTTAACGCATCCAGATGAAGCGTATGCACTCATTCGTTTCAAATTTGGAGGCTGCGAAGCTGTTATGCCGAAAAATGATCAGGTAGGTCCAGCTAAATGCTATCCATCTCTAAGATTAGTCTACTAATGTTAATTTTGTTATCGTAGACAAATGCGAGGCCGGTCGTACTAAATAAATGCTGATGGAAGAGATTCTAATTCTGCTTCCGTCTCCAACCTTGCAGGCACAGTACACACGCACACACAGTAAAAGCATATTTTTCATATTTTTAGTAGAGGTATTTACAGGAGATTTAAATCCTTTGTGCATTTCAGGTGGTTTTTTTAAACATCAGATAAACCGTGCGCTGTTTTTTTGGTTTGTTTTTGTTTTTTTTTTAGGCAACGATGAGCGCTACATTAAAGAGATGCTACAACTACCTTACCAAAACCAGCCGGAGCTTTTCGGCAGTCATTCAGGCATTGGATGGAGAGCTTCGGTAAGATATGGAATCCTTTTATTTGTGGTTGTGAAGGGGGACATAAAACATTCTGCAATGAATAAGTTATAACCAGCGTTTTTGGATATGGCATAGGCATAGTGACAGTACAGATACATATCCTGGAACAATGCAGATGGAATATAGTTACATACAGCATTAGCCTTATAGATGCTGAATACATACTGTATAAGTTGTAAAGAAATTGCAAGGACAGTTGTTTAATGCAAGTAGAGGAAAAGTCAACATCTATCACTATCATTATTATTGATAGCTTGTTAGGATATGCTGGTGAAAAACCCATAGTGTCTCATCCTTACTAAACAATACATGTATTATTATAATAATGACCCTTTTAGTTTTACTAAAAGTTTTGGGATCATTATATAGAAGCTAATAAAGATCAGAAAAAGTCTCAGAACCTGTATGTCAAGGTTAGCTCTTTCTTGGAGAAGAAGTTTAGGGCTGAATTACTATAGTGTGAGTGAACTCATAAATCCTTAATTGAATAATTATAAGTGTATTAATCAAGCAAAGTATAACTCAAACGCAGAGATAGCAACTGAATCTCTAAACTGCTAAAAATATAACTGAGGCATTGTGAGAAGTCCAGCTGACGTCCATCATAAAAATCAATCAGTGGAATAATTCAATTGATGATCATGTTACAATAATAAAGTACATGTATGTGTAGTCAAAACAGGCTCATGCAATATTTGTTACATTGTTATTGTTTACATAAGCAAAAATGAACAAGGACAAGAAGAGCATTACCTCTTCTTCAGAATGAAACAAATAACACCTAAAACTACAGTAGTTACTTGACTGCTGTTACTTTTACTCAGCCAATGTGCCTGTCTTTAAGTCTGCCAACCATGATAGCTGCACGAAGCAAGCAGATTGTGTTTAGGACTAAGATACCCAGTCTAGATGAGTATTGCACAGCGTATACATGTATGTGCACTGACTACATTCCCCCCTCCCCTCTTCTGTGCTGTGCATCCCAAACCTAACGATCAATTAAAAGTCTTCTTTGATTTTCATTTGTCATATCACAGGAGGGTGTTGAGGTCCATGTGGTGAATTTAGCTGTGAGTGTTAGTAACTGTATGTTTATTGGTGGATGATATGGGAGAATGTCAACATTTTATGGGCTTTTTTCTCTTGTAACAAGACCATCGTTAAACCTTTTTTCCTCCCCAACAGAGATGCCATATGCATTTTTTACTTGGTGTTACGTGCCCTGGACACTGTGGAAGATGATATGACCATAGACAAGAAGCTGAAGATTGAAATGCTAAGGAATTTCTACAAGAACCTACAGGACCCTCACTGGAATTTTACTGAAAGCAAGGAAAAAGATTGCATCGTCCTGGAAGACTTTCCTACAGTAGGCTATGTTTTCTGTCCCGTGAATTTTGACACATCCTTTTTTGTCTGTCTAGTTCTGCTAACCTGTTACTAACCTGGCAAACCGGCGGTATATGAGGTGAGGAAGGACAGAAAGAAGGTGGGAGGGAAAAGTGAATATAAAGTTCATGCATGATTTAGATGATTTTTGGTCCAAAACCAGGGTCAGGATTTTCCTTGAAAAAGTGTTTTTCGCAGTTTTGGAGAAGAACCTTTGGTGATAATTCAGCCACCTGATAGTGTTATGTATGGATTATCACAGTTTGTGGATGTTGTATGGATTTACTCTCCAACTACATATGGTGCTGCTGATCTGTTTGAAATTCATAGATTTTTGGGTGGTCAGGTAAGGGGAGGAAATAAAAAATTTTACTGATTTTTATTCACACATGCAAATCATGTATATATAATTATTAATTATAAGTGTTACTTATTAATGTTTAGTTATATTTTTTCTTATAATAAATAAAATGATGCAGGAAGTAACTTTTCGCTAGATCACAAGAGAGTTCCACGGGCTGGCGGCTGTTTATCAGGAGGTCATCTCGGACACATGCTGTAAAATGGGGAGTGGCATGGCTGTCTTTCTGGACAAAGATATTGCCACTATAGAAGACTGGAATGAGGTATCTTTCTGCACACAGATCTGCTGCATTCATGGAGAGGGTTATATTACAGTGACTAACCAACCGGTGTAAACTGCTCAAAACAGAGCTGTCATGATGCACAAATCCCTAATAGGCAATACTTCAGTATACAATTAAAGAATACACAGTAGTAAAAGGACTGATATAACATTTTGTGAAATTGTAGTTTTCGTGCTCGTCTTTTTTTCTTATTTAAAACTGTGTGGCAAATTGGGTCACTTTTGTCTTGTCAAGCAATCAGGTATAGTTCAGCATAGGACTGATGACTGATACAGCCATTTCTGGCAATTTTCCAGTAATCTGCCTCCAAAGTTGATCACACAAATAACACTGTAGCTTTTGCTTCATAAATAGAAAGAAAATTCAGATGCTTGCACTTTACATAATTCAAAACAAAAAACCAACATTGCATGTGTCATTTTGTCGTTGTAAAATGTAATTTTGATTTTAAACTCTTTAAAAATACATCCTTTAATATTTGTATGATTTATTTTCTTTTAAAAAAAGGTTCACTTTGCACAATATGTAAACAACAAGCATAGAAATTATATCCTGCATAAGTTCTTTGAATGCAAACTTGTATGGTATACACTTCTGTTGTAAACATCGAAGATAAGTTAACCTTTGTTGAAATGTATGCATAAGTAATTCTTTCCCTTTTTGATTCTTGTGATTTTCATGTTATTGTCAAATAGTCTTTTCTGCCTTTGGTTATTTCAAATAATAAGCAAATAAATTGAGAGAAAAAGTTTTTCTTCCAACAGTACTGCCACTATGTAGCAGGCCTGGTGGGGATTGGACTGTCTCGCTTGTTTTCTGCATCTGGTTTGGAGGATGCGTGTGTAGGGAACGACACAACACTGGCCAACAATATGGGATTGTTCCTTCAGAAAACAAACATCATCCGTGATTACTTGGAAGATGTCGTGCAAGGGCGCAAATTCTGGCCCAGTGCTGTAAGTAAACATTGTCAGGTGCTGTTCCACACGTTTTTTTTCTGTAATGAAGTCAAAAACAACTATATTAGCAGATCTGTTTTGGAAATAATAGTGTTAAAGATGTGGACATAACTGCAGAAGTCTGAGTTGAATACAGAGAAATACCTGCATATTTGGTATTCTTGGTTCTGACAGTAACTTAACATTAACAAGTATTCAGTATCAAAGATAGATTGTTTACACTCTTTAACTGACAGTTTTTTTCCACTTTTAAATGTTTGTGTATAAATTTGTAAAAGGAAAAATTTAGGTTGTTCAAGAGTATTTCCCTTATTTATTGACGAGTATATATGCATGCAATGTCAGTAGATTCAAATCTTTACAAGCAGAATATTGTATGGCAGTGCTCTAGGAGCATATTTTCTTCTGTTTGTTGATTTTTGAGCTGGAGAATTGAGCTAAATATTTGTCACATTTGTTTGATAGGTCTGGAGTAAATATGCTGAGCAGCTGACAGATCTGGCGCAGGAAAAAAACCAAACCCAAGCTGTGCACTGTCTCAATGAACTGATCACAAATGCCTTGGAACTCGTTCCAGACTGCATCGCATACATGACCCGCATCCACAACCAGTCAGTCTTCAACTTCTGTGCTATCCCACAGGTACATTGACAAAGCTACTAATTATGTGCGTATGTGGATATGTGTGAGAGAGAGTTAAACATGCGTTAAACACCATGACTGCCAGCCATGTTTGAGAAGGACTTTCCTGTGCGACCAGATTGGGGGGGGGGGGGGCATGTTTAAAAAATTGCAAAAAAAAATAAAAGTGTGGCCTAGAAGGGTAAAACAAACTGATTTTTGAAGATAAAACATACTGAAATAAACTGTACTTACAGTGGGCTTTGCTGTCTTGTAAAAGTTAGGAAAAATCCAGCAGCAACAGGGTAAGTGAAAATCCATGCGAGCAGAACTTTGTGCAGCCATCTTCGAGATGTTGCTTGACTAGGTGAGAGAGCTTATGGGTTCACCTTTGTTTTCTGCAGCAAAAACCACGATTCCTGGTCAAAAGGAAACAACCCTATATGTATGACCGAGCTCCTGATTACACGCATTTGTTTCCCTTAGACCACTTTCCACAAGAAGTGTTTGAAATTTGAAAGTGTGGATTGCCTAAAGACACCCCTGGCCACCCAAGGACGATACCGATGGGGTGGACAAAATAAGCTCCTGGCAGTCAAAGTGTTAACAATAAAATCAATAATGAATTATATTTATGGTCATTGGTAGACATGCTTTATTAAGATTCAGAAATTTGTTACCATTAGCAATTTGAAGGTGTAAGGCTTATGACTTTATCAACTGAGGCTGCTTAAAAGGCAGAATAACGTAAAAAAAAAAAAATAAATAAAATAAAATTCCAAAAACAGAATCCAAAATTTTTTAATCTTTATCTCAAAGGATGTATCTAGAGCAGGATATATGTAAAACTTTGGGGTACGGTTTCCCTGGTTGTCGCTTGGGCTATATAATTTTTGAGTGTTTCTCAGCAAAGGAAGTTATGCCCTTGTTTGCATTTTCGTCACTTTCTTCAAAATTTCTTTTGAATCGTCTCCCAACTACATGTATGTCATCTAATTTGAACTTCAACTGATGAGATTACATGCCATGTTTAGGTGATGGCCATAGCCACACTAGAAAGATGCTACAACAACCCCGCAGTCTTCACAGAGGTGGTCAAGATTCGCAAGGGAGAGGCAGTTAAAATGATGATGGGCTCAACCAGTGTGGAGAAAGTTAAGGCCATTATGTATCATTTCACATCAGAGGTGAGCCAGATTAGCGTCAGTCTGTGCATAGTACGATGTGCGAGGGATCAAGCTCAAAGTTCACAACAGTTAGATCTCAAAGTTCATTATTGTTGGAAATTTTAAAATCTTTAATCCCTTTATACGGTTACCCACCCATTTTGTAAAATTTTCACATTATTAAAGTATCTTTGTGACTGTTGCATGATTCCTCTTTTTAAAATGTTCCGCATGAACGCATGAGTTGTTGATTTTGAAGTACACACAATACACTGTATTGTAAATTTCCTTTCTGGTACAGTGTGGAGCACACTACTATGACATGCTTGCCTCCAAGACATTGAGGTTTCTGGGGGTTGGGGGTGAGACCTGCTGCTAGGCTTAAATGTTAAGGGTTCTGCTGGGGTAGTTTGGCGTACTCCCTCTTGCTCTAATCTCCAGTATCCTTCATAACACACGCAAGTCTTATCACAACCATGAGACAGATTTTGCTCCATTTCCTGTGTTGAATAATAAACAATCTAAACTTACCATGATCTTTCTACTTAAATTTCTGTCTAAAACTTTGAAATCTGTGTTGCCATACCTCTTCTTTTTATGGTCTTGAATGTCATTCAAGTCATTTATATAGCCTTAAATTTCAAAATATTTATGGACAGATCTATCGAAGAATACCTGACAATGACTCCAATGCCGAGCAAACGAGACAGGTGTGTGCGAAGGCACTGGCCACCTCCCAGACAACACAGGAGTACACAACATCCAGCATTTATCCGCCTCTCTACGTCTCCTGCGCTATGATGTTGGCGGCAATCTCGTACAACTACTGGTCTCAGATTTCTGCATTTTATAGTCATTTCTTTGGAGAATCTTAAGATTATGGGCTTTCAGAAAAGATTTTATTTAAACTTTGCAGACTTAGAAATACTGTTTATTCATTTACCAATTTTGTATAGATGAAAATTTTTGGTAGATCTATGTGCTGTATATGGTCATACATTGCCAGCATTTTTCAATGTGCTGCAGAGGTCGCCTTGGGCTATTTACTTTTTTTGTTTCTTTTGCATGCTTTGAAGAGGTTCTAACTTATCTGGCTTGCCCGAATAGTGCAATTGCTCAGAAATAACTGAAAGAACAGAATCATAGAAAATGAGTTAAGATTTCCAAGTGGAACTTCCTTGATAGTGTGCACCTCTGAGGTCTTTAACCCAAGGCTATGAATGTTTACGAGATGTTAAGGTTGGGCATTTTATGCAGCTTTTCTGGTATATTTTTCAAACTGAATGTTATTTACCCAACTCATGTTTGGAAACTACAACTTTTGGCATGTACCAATGACATAAAAACACAAGGAAAACATCTTTATGTAGGATCAGAGTTAGATGTGAGGATTGCAGAGAATTTGATATAATGATAGAATTGAGGAGTATTTGATGTGAAGATTGCAGGACTGTTTACCCATACAATTTTGTCATATTTTGTAAATGGATTTTGCCAAAGCATTTATGATACTATATTTAAAAAAATGACCTTCCACCCCTCCAAAGAAAATCAAGATTATTTTATAAACATAGAGGGGTAAAATCAGCTGTAATTTGCACTTCTGATTTAACCATTCATTTAGAGTTACACCATAATACCTGTTACGGAGCGTGCTAGGCGTGAAAGTGATTGTAAGCGTGCTAGGCGTGAGAGTGATTATAAGCGTGCTAGGCATGAAAGTGACAAAAAAGCGTGCTAGGCGTGAGTGATCAAATACTAAAGGTGAGCGATGTTTGAGGTTTTAAAAAAAGACGGAGTTAGGACGAAAGGGAGGAGAGAGAACACACGAGGCATGGAGGATAGGTCGGAGAGTTGTGTATTCGGTGGATGTTGTTGATGAGATGCGGGATTCGAGACACGCTCACAGAGTGCTCGAACTCAGAAGAAATATATATACGAGAACCAAGCCTCGGTGTTGAAACGAGTTTTAAATGGGGCGAAAGATGAACGGACTTCTGGCACCCTACAGGCCATCCAGATACGCATTGGCGAAAAATTGACAAGAAAAATGGCAAGTAGCTGACAGAGAACAAAGACCGAACCTGACCACATAACAACTGGCGAGCCTGCCTATCTCGTCGGGCTGACCACATAACAATACCCTTGTAATCATAGATTTTCTGATAGAGAATTATGCGTAGATATTCTTTCAGATGCTTTTTAAAATTGTCATTAAGAACATGACATCGTTTTAACAAAATGTGTGAACTCCCCAATAATACCCAAAGAAAAATTGTGGCAAATTGGGATTGCAGAGTATTTGACAGAACCGTTTGATTTTCTAAAACATGGAGCGCAATTTGCACCGTTTGAAGTGGAGACTGGTTTACTGCAGCTGCATATTTATTAACAATTACAGAGTAAATTTGTTCAGGAATCATTTATATGCTGAAGGGCCATCTGCAGATTTTGTTTTACACAATTTTTTTTTTAAGTGTTTGGAGGAAGAAATATTTTTCCAGAGGAAAGATTTTTCAATCTCTATCGCCCCCACCCCCACCCACCCAACAACTTGGTGTTCCGTCAAGGTTAACACTAAATGTAAAACAAGGCAACTGGAGCAAGCTAGAAAAGGACAAAGCTGAAGACAGTCTACATGTTTTTGGGGCACTACCCCTTCATCAGGACGACACAAAAACGACGAAAAAACGAAAAAAGAAAAAGACTTATCTGCAGTAGATGTGGTGCGTGGGCTGCATAGCAGGAGAATGACCAGGGGACAGGGAGTAAGAAAGGTTAAAGAGGGGCAGCCAATCGCAAGGTGGGTAGGAAAGGGTAGGGAAGGGTGGGGCTGGAGACTGGGTGGGGGGAGAGAGAGAGAGAAAAGCGTGGGTAAGGGAATCGGTGTGGGAGGGAGGTGAGAGAAAAAGTAAGAGAGGAGGGGTGAGGGGGTTAAGGGAAAAGGAGGGACGGGGAGAGTCAGTGTTTAAGGTTGAGTCCTGTGGGTGCCATGGTGTCAAAAAGATGGTGATATGGCATACTGACAAGTCATAAACCAATGTGAACAATTAAACAGTAAAGCATTTTAAAGCCATTGGATTTGGGATTTGTTATAAAAACAGTCACACTCATCAAAGCCAAGGAGTGAATTGCCATTCAGTTGGAAAGTTGGTTTGGCTGGAGAGTTGTAGTCTGTCTTCTAATATAGAAATATGCTTTGTGGAAAATGCTTTTTTCTTGTGCTTGTGGTGCACATCCTGATAGGCAAGCATCAAGAATATGTAAGCTACATCAGGAATGGGGATGCTGGACCACAAAGTGAGAAAAATATTAGCATGTGAATTTGAATTTTACGGATCTGTAGTGCATGCCACCTGGGACAGTCCTGAGCTGTTTTACACGAGGGTTCGTATCACCTTTCCTATGCCTAAAACACGTAAAATTGCTCTTTAATTTTATAGGAAAAACGGAGTTTTGTTGGGGTTTTTTTTTGGGTGGGGGGGAAACTTTTGCTGTAACAGCCATTCTCCCAACTACGTTGAGTGGAACCTGATCAAACAGCAATGAAGTTGAGTGAGTGGAAACTGGTAAAACTGCAATGAAGTTGAGTTTTTTTCCTCGCCATCTTTCCCCCACCCCCACACACACTCTGCCACACAATACCATTGAAATTCTTAACATTTTACACAAAGAAAATAAGATGTACATCTGTGGTCCTTGGATGCCATTATTTTCAGGGACTTCACATTTCCATTTCTCCAAGCCATTCTCCAGACTGGTATTGTTATAGAAGAGATACTGTGCGTCCATGTTTATCAAAGCTTACATGATTCATATGGGTACAGTCAAAACAAGAAACTTATTATGAATGTTATGCCACTGAGCAAGTACAATATAACACTAATTTTCTTCCAATGTTTCATTTCTTGATAACGTGATGATAGAGCATTCACATCACTTGGGTTGCTAGTAAAGTTTTCCATTTCTAGCTGTTACACTGAGGTGACGTTTCCAGGGGCAGTCCTGCTTAAAATCATTGTTCTCCATGCATTTAACTTTTCTGCTGTCAATCTACTCATCTAGTGCACTGTATTTTGTTTTAAAAAAACAAATTGTTTACCGGAGGAGTTTTGAATTGGTACCAGTTTCTCATGAATGATGTACAAATTGTTTACTGCAGATATATTGAAACAGCTATGTTGTTAGATCATTCCTACATGCAGTGGATATTTGACTAAAAGGAGTATATGTCACAACTGTGATAACACACCCATACATTGTCTTTGTCTGGAAGTGTTTTCATCCTAGACAGACAAATATTGGTGGCATTATTTAACTATTTACTTTCCAGGACTGTTTTGCATTAGCATTTGTATCTGCTTTTGCAGATGTTAAAGTAGTTCACACTGTTTATGTTCACCTTGGTGTATGCAAAGCAGATACAAATGCTGTGAGATATACATTCAGTATACGGGCACATCGATGTGCTCCATATCCAGAATCTCCAGTAATTGACCTTGATACCTCAAAAGGCTGAGCTGTCAACATGTACATCTTCAAAACTCTCTAAAAAGGCATTGTAAAATGTTTTGTGATGTCCATGCTTAGTAAAACGTTGCATGCTTGGGCACAACTCTTTCATTGGAACGACAGAAATATTTTTAAACTTCACAACAAAAGTTCCACGTGTGCATGTGTGTTAGATTGTGTGCATGTGAGCGAGTTCACTGATAGCACTGTGTGAATCTAAAGTCAAGAAGAAGAGATGTTGATTTCTTTGTTTTTTGTTTGGCCCATAAGGCATTCATTATTTATTGCTGTTGTCAGTTCTTGGCCAAGCTCTAGTTAAGTGTGAGTAACCATGTGGCTTGCATGCAAAGACAGTTCCAATTTTGTGAAACTTGGAACTTGCACCCATGCATGATGGAATTCTCAAGTTCTTTGGATTTTGTAAAAATGTCAGATGAGAAAAATCCTGTATGCTTTCTTAAAATTTGTAAGCTGATTGCTTTGTGCTTTTTGAAGTGTGATCATATCTGTGCATAGACACATGCACAAAAGTAGACAGATGAGACGTGAAAAAAAGAATAATCATGCCCGATTGCACAAATTACCCTTTCACAGTTCATAACTAAAGTCTTCTGTTACCCCATCCTCATGCGATCATTATTTAACAATCCCTTAGATGATATTGTATTGAGAAATGATCTAGCATGAGAACTGAATGAGTAAACGGTCAATGACCTGAATTTGTGCAAATTCTTCAGTACATCCGGCCCTAATTGCCTTCCTGACAGGCAGCACATGAAGCTCTGTGAACCAAGCACAGATCGGAAAGGGCTAAGTGACGCGGGACTTAAAATGTTGTGTTACATGGAATTTTCATATTCCATGACTGACTTTTGATTTAAGAAGCGGTAAAGCATCTTTTGCTAGTGTATCATAAATATTCAAATGTGTTTATACTTGAAACTGTGGAATGGGGACCACTTATTAAAATACGAGTAGGAAGCAGTATTTTCAAATCTTCTCCACAGTTGTGTTTTGGTTGATAGTTGACAGTTAAAGACAGACCCGGAAATCTGTGTGCATCTGATCACACAAAGAAAATTTCATACTGTCCTCGAAATCCATTTGTAGAAACTAGTTGAATGCCGTCAAAGTGTTACTCTGGTTTCTTAACTAATTTATCTTTTCAGGTAACTTTTGGTACAGATTATCAGTGGAAGTTTATGTATGATTACATGATTCGTCACTAATATTTTTATGTTGTAGTTATGCATCGTATTGATTATGTTTGTCAAATGTTGTAACAGTGAAATAAAACAAATATTGTCTCCAGTGCTAGTTTTTCTTGCAAGTTGTGTGTGTGTGCGTGTTTGCATGCACCGATGTGTCCAGGTGTTTATGGAAGAGCATGAAAGAAACAGCTTGCATGCATGCCAACGAAAGTACACCAATAACTTAACTCAAAACTGACATTTGATTTTCACTTTAGAAAATGCAGGGCGATGTTTTTATATTGTCAAAAATTAATTTCGGTGCATTGGGTGAGCTTCCAAGCATTTTTTAAAAAATATTACTATTGGTTCTGCATGGTTTAGGTTAGTTTCTTTCCTTCAATTTGATCTCTGGACAACAAGCCTAAAGTTTATCAATTATCAATAAAATTAAATATGAAAGCATAGATAAGGTGTAAAAATTTATGGCTAGTAGTAGAAATCACGATATGAGCAAAACTTTTTTCTTGCAGCTTACCCCGGTCTCCTAAAACGTAAAAGTAAATAAAACCCTCGCCGATGTGGGGCAGTAGAGGAGAGATCAAAGAAATAACTTGCATGCCTTCTTAAAATAGGTGCGAACTTAACGACAAAAGTAGAAAAACGACAATTAATTATGCTAAGAAAAAAAACTGTGCTGCGTTGACATAGTTATAAGTTAATCGTGACGTTCGCCACCATTTCTCCTTTGCCTGAAAGTACTGAAACTTAACACTTTCATTTTACTAAAAGGGGAGACCACCCGAACTTCCGGCGACTATAAACAAACGAACGTGTGGAAGCTAAATCCCAGGCAGGCGAAAATGCCTGCGCCCGACTCAAAGTGTAAAAGCTAATTTTTTCTGGTTGCGGCTACGTCAGTTTCCGGGTACGGACTTCTTTTTATCAAACAATTGATAAACAGAAGTGTAGCCCTTAAAATTCGATCATGACGACCCATCGGAGCAACACGGGACAAGGCCGGAAGAAAGTGCAGGTAATTAATATCATAATGATAACATAGTCATAGTATTTAATATCAGCTGCACTGTTTGATACTGAGTGCACGAAAACATCTCCAGAATATCTGTAAGAAAACACCAGACTAAAGGGTTGTCGAAAATAGTATTGGACTTCTGCGTTGCATGGGTTTAGGGGGAAGATAAATTTGTGATTTAACACAGTAATGAGTAAGAGTGACGCGTATAGTTGTCAAGGAAACCAGTACGTACGGTTGAAATTTTACTAACACCATCCTAGCTTTATTTTGGGGTCTCTGTGGAATTCTGCTGTATCAGCCCATACTAGAAAGTTCTTTTGAACAAGCGCAGATACTTTGAAGTTGCAGTGAGTAATTGTAGTCAAAAATGATTCTCTCTTTCTGTTGCTGTGTGGTGTGTAGATACTAGATTCAAGATTGTGAACTTGTACTGATGACAGCTTTTTACTTTACTGCTGATTTTTATTTAGTTATAATTAATAATGGTTACTTTAATAATTTATTGTATTTGTTTTAACATTTGTGTATGGTTCAGGTGTCATTTGTGATCAGAGATGAGGTGGAGCGCCAACACAGGTCAGGGGTCAACGCCCTGCAGTTTGATCCTTTGCTCAATCGTTTATATTCAGCAGGAAGAGATTCCATCATCCGTATTTGGAACACCTGTGCTAAAAAGGTATGACTTTTGTTTACTTGTGCTGGGATAGCGAGCTGCTGTGTCTGGTGACAAAATGGTGTGTCTGTGTAGGCATCATATGTACCCTCACAATCTAGTACAGTGTATTGCAGCTAACATTTAAATGAAGACCCGTTTGTGGCTCATATGTTGAAGTAGATTTCTAGATCTCTTTGTTTCATAGTGAGAAAAGTGTGTTTGTAAACTTGCATGGTAAACACAAGCAAATTCAAATAAAAACACTACCACACATCAGAAATACATTGTATTATGATCTTCCAGCACTGTTTCTGGAAAAAATGGTGAATTCTGTTGTTTTAGTCTCCAGTCTTCATCTGCTTGTCCAGTTTCTGATGTTGACTGGTGATAGGGTATTGGAGAGGAATCTGTCTCTGAGCATGGTTACCATGGTTAATTAGAGTCATATTAACAATTACCCTCTCATTAACACCAACAGTCTACTGATTTCTCTAAAATGATTCTGGTTGACGTGTATGTGCATATGTATATACCTAGTGACTTGTACCTATTGTAGTTGTTGTTTCTTTTGTTCCAACAGCAGCAAAGTCCGTACATGCTCTCAATGGAACATCACACTGACTGGGTTAATGATATCGTGCTGTGCTGCAATGGACGCACATGTGAGTTGCATATGAAATTGTGTGATCATGTAATATGGTATAATATTTTCTCAGTGAATCACCCAGTCAAACGTACCTGTATTTGATGAAGCTAATGCTTTTTTTTTTTTAAAGATTTCTCTGTTTGCAAAATGCAACAGTACAAATGCATCTGAATCATCTTATTCCAAGAACACTTTCTTCAAAGGAAGGGGCGGCAGCAGTCCCTGTGAAGAGAATACTTAATTCTAAAGTCTGACAATCATTTGACTTTTTAAGGAAATATTTTCATTGTCCACTACTGCTGCCATAAGTTTTTGCAATATTTGTGTGCTGTTTAGATGCTTGAGGATAATGATTTATGTGGTGACAGGCTAGATGCCAGGAAGTTTTATAGTTTTAATGTTTCATGGACATCAGAAATTCGTATTTTTATTGCACTCTGAGGTGCTACTTCATGAAGAATAATGGAGAATAAAATGTTCGTCATGTACAGTTTCAGCGTAATAAGATCATGAAGATACTTAAAAATCTAACAACACAGAGAAAATGAAAATGAATATCAGAATCGTCCAGATTGAATTATATAAGTACTGTATCTGCAAAACCAAATCTTACAGAACAGCTCATGGCTTTCCTTATTCATCAGACAGAACCTTAACAATGTTATCTCCCATTCTTTTGTAAAGATAATTTGAAATCATGTTGTTGGTGATGCTATAATTATTTCAGTGATCTCAGCTTCCAGTGATACAACTGTCAAAGTGTGGAATGCACATAAAGGGTTTTGTATGTCCACGCTGCGAACACATAAGGTGAGGTATAAGGATGAGGTCAATGGTTTGTGCACTGAGTCATACCAAAGGCTAAAAAACTAGCAATCTAGTAGCTGCCCTGCCAGACAGCTGGCGCTATAGGGAACAGTACTAGGACTGGTTGGTTTAGGTGTCAGTATAATGTGACTGGGTGGGACTGAGCCCTGTGTTGGGACACCAGTCCCAGTCTGGCAGTGCATTGTCTCAAGCAACACCATCTTGATACGCACCTGGTTTGCGTTTGGTTGTAAACAATGAAATCAAAACCAACCCATCTTAGTATTAAGGATGCATGTAGTATTCAACCTTCTTGATGGTTGTGCTAAGCAGGTTGTAGAAAACACTGTGAAAGAAGTCATGCAGCAGTGGAATGAACATGCTGAAACTTCTTTTGGTCTATGTGAGAACCCTCGTAAGGTCTCAACTTCCTATACACTACTGACTCTTTGCACCTGGCACTATAGTGATGGGCAATCTTGGCTATGCTGCCAGTTTTTAATGTTTAAGCAGATCTGCCATGTTCCTTACTCTCGACTCTCTCTTTGCTACGTGTTTGGGTACGGTAGGCTCCCTTGGTTGCACACGTTAGCATACGGGTACGTCTAGTGCTGCCAGTACCTTGTTGGGATTATCTATTGCTGAGTTCATGTTAACTTACATGTTTATTTTCATATATCAGTCTGCTCCTGTGTCATGCATGTCAGATCATAAGAGTGCTACTGCACGTTGATTACAGGATTATGTCAAAGCTTTAGCCTATGCACGGGACAAAGAGCAGGTAGCATCAGCAGGACTTGACCGACAGATATTTTTGTGGGATGTCAACACACTCACAGCACTTACCGCTTCCAACAACACTGTCACAAGTAAGAGGGGGTTGTGGTTAAGGCTTCAGTAACTAAACTCAATAAGGAAGCTCAAATAGCATTTCAGTGCAATGGCTTTAGTCAATTTTGATGGTGAAGTCACTCCTGGGTTTTAGCAGTGGGGCAGATCATCAGAATTCTCCTTGATGTTAATATTATTTTGAATTATTTGACATAGCTACACTTTGTGTGCTTGGGGAGGGGGACTTGTCTGACATTATCCTTACATATTTATAAGATCACTAGTAGAGGCAAGAAGCCCCCCCCACCCCATCTAAAAAACTCTGTCTTCAGAAAGTTTTGTGCAGGAGAATGTATAAGTAGTAAATGATGGCACATGCATTCACCCAAGACATGAAAGTATAGCATTTATGCGAATGCTGTTATCCCTTTCCTGGTTTAACAAGCTGCTGTATCACAGTG
>SMGT01011393.1:268182-286841 GCA_004794575.1 Lanistes nyassanus
TCTAAAAACCCTGTCTTCAGAAAGTTTTGTGCAGGAGAATGTATAAGTAGTAAACGATGGCACATGCATTCACCTAAGACATGAAAGCGTAGCATTTATGCGAATGCTGTTATCCCTTTCCTGGTTTAACAAGCTGCTGTATCACAGTGCTCCACATTTCAGCCTCAAGCCTGACTGGCAACAAGGATTCTATCTATAGTCTAGCCATGAACCCCAGTGGCACTGTCATTGTGTCGGGGTCGACTGAGAAAGTTCTTAGAGTTTGGGACCCTCGCACATGTCAGAAGATGATGAAGTTGAAAGGTCACACAGACAACGTCAAGGCCATTATCATCAACAGAGATGGTAGCCAGGTGAAATATTACCCATGCTGTTGTGTTCAGCTTCTCTAGGTTAAAAATAAACATCCCCATTAGTTGTCTGTTTGCCTTTTATCCTGTTCCTGTTTGGATCTATAGCTACTGCTTTAGAGTGGACATTATCTTGTGAGATCACTGGAACCTATGAAAGTAACCTATGACAATTCTTACATCCCAACATTACCTGTGACTTTTATAAAGAATCAGATTAATGAAGCCATCAATCCTGTGATTATTTCCAGTGTCTTTCAGGAAGTTCTGATGGCACCATCAGATTGTGGTCACTTGGACAGCAGCGGTGTGTTGCCACTTTCCGAGTTCACGATGAGGGAGTCTGGGCCCTGCAGGTAATTCTTATGTAGGCTGCTTGGAGAATAGGAAAGTGTGTGGGTTACTTATAGATGACTGGAACAACCATATGTAGATTTATGCACCAGGGGATGCAGGAAGAGAGGGCATTTGTACATTTGTTTTCTTGCTAACACTGCAGTTTGTAATGAATTACAATATGTTGGTTTAATTGAACATTGTGGAAGACCGTATTTTTAAAATTTGACCTTCTGTTTGCTTTTAAGGCCAATGACACCTTTTCCATCATGTATTCTGGAGGCCGGGACCGTCAGATTTGGGCAACAGACATACGCAACCCTGACTGTCGAGAACTCATTTGCGAGGAGAAAGCTCCAGTTCTAAAGGTACGTATATTGCCAACGTCTCTTGTTCATATGCTAAGAGCTACTGATACTCCAATGACCTTTTTATTCTCTTAGTATATGTGTTTATCTGTCTGCCTACATATTATTGGGGTTTCATTTTTTAAGATTTCTTAAATTGTAACATGCAGTCGTGTGTTGTTAATTGGACTTTTTTGTGCAGCTGGAGCTAACTTCCACAGAGCCTCAGTCATTGTGGATTGCTACCACAGACTCCAGCATCAAGAACTGGGTGAGTGTCAGCCTTGTTTTTGTCTTTTTTTAAAAAAATATTTAAAACAATTGTTTGGTTACAATAATCAGAATCCACCATCTTTGTTACAGTAATTGTTATGGGGTGCCAGTTGAACCTCCAAATTCGTAGTGTTATACCTGGTTTAGTCCTCGTGTCCTACGTTGCGTTGTCCTAACTCAGGCTTATATATGCCACTGGTGGTTGTTCTGTGTTAGCCTGTGAAGCTGCCCAATCCCAGAGTCTCTGGAGAGTATGACAATGACCGCGTCCGCCCGGCATTCACACAGCCCGACTTCATTATCAAAGGTCTCTGCAGTTTCATGGATATATTGTAGTGCTGAGGAAAAGTATTCCAACGGCAGATTTTCTTTTTAATTGCAAGCTTTACATAGTTGATATTATCAGTGCCTGTATAGACGTCAAAGCCTAGTTATCTACCCTTGCTTTCACATGTCTTGATTGACCATTTGAAAAATATTTATAATAACTCTTTTGATCTCTCCTAAAATACTTAGTGTCTTCACCGCCCTATCTCTTATGTCTGAATGGGCAATCAACTTAACAATATTTAGTTGAAGTGGAAGCTGCCTCAGAGTGCAGGGTTTCTGTATTATTCTAATTTATTATTTCCTCCGTTTTGCTCTCTCCCTCTCCGCATCTTTATCATGCGTAATCCACATGTGCTGCCATCTTTGTGGTTACAAAAGTTATTGCTTTAGTGAGATAAGTTGTCAGTTGCCTGCTGTTGTACACATCTGGAATACTTTCTTTATATGGCGATTGTCACTGAGGGAAAGTTAAGAATGATCTAAGTGGGATCTGAGTGGAGCACAACTGCTTTCTAAGTATGAAATAAGAGAACTGCATATCATCTTGCCTCTGTCAGGCTGTCTGGTCTATTTGAATAAGATTTCAAGCATGGAATAACAAGGCCTTGGTATATGCTTGGGCAAGAGAAAAAGAGAGAGAGCCCCTTTGTGTGTGATGAATCGTTGTCTAAATATATTTCTTTACTTTGTAAATGTGAATAAAAATATGAACAGTTGAATATTAATTGGCCTTCGCCTTTTTATGGATTATTGAAATCTGCATCTTGCATCTTTCTTGCTAGGCATATTGAAAGGTAAAGTGGTGTTTACCCCCGGACAGTGGTAACTGACAAGAAAATAAAATGGTCAGAAAAAAGCAGTAAGTTTGGTTCCTGAAAGAAAACTCAATCTCCTTTTTTTGCTGAGAGAATACAGTTATTACATACCCTTGAACACCTGTTAACTGACAAGGTGACAAAATAAAATTGCTGGAAAATACAATAAGTTTGATTCCTTAAATATTTTTTTTCTCTTTCTTTGCTGAGGTAAGATAATTATTAAAGAATTTTAAGATGAAATCTTTTTTGTCAAAGCATTCCTCATAATCCAGAGAAGTATAGGTTTATCCCTGCAAATGCAGATCCTGGCTAAAGTTGCAAGATGTATCCCAGAAACCATTGATGCATGCAAAAACTTGCACACATTTGTGGTTGTTTCTTAAAGAGATTCCCAAAAAAGCATTTTATAATCAGTTTGCTGTTTTCATGTTCTTGTTGATTAACACAAAACCTTTTTGATTTCTCTTAATTAGATTTAGAGCAAGTGTTCTTTCCACAAGGTGGCTCCAGTTCTTGGTTTTACATGTTAAATGACAAGAACAATACTATCCCCAAGGGAGAATAATTCTTAAACTGCTAGAAAAGATGTGATGAAGTTAACTCCCTTATGTCACTAGGTGGTCCCAGCATTCGCCAATACTACGTGCTTAATGACAAGCGGCATATCCTGACCAAGGACACTGATAACAATGTGGCATTGTGGGATGTTTTGACAGTAAGAGGAATGCTTCCAGAATACAGTACAGCTTAGCAAAGTATTGGCAAATGGATATGTGCACAGCATACTACTTTGGCAACTTGACAATAATATTTCTGTTACATGATTCGCTGTTATTGGTGTTGTATAGCAGCTCCTAACATGGTTACATTTTTTTAAACGGAGATTTTTAAACAGGTTTGCTTTCTAGTCAGAAGTTTACTGGTTGGCTTGCAGGCCAGAAAGGTTGAGGACAGAGGTCAGGTGGATTTTGAGGAAGAGATTAAACAGTTCTTCAAAATGGTCTTTGTTCCCAACTGGTTCACTGTGGACCTCAAGACTGGAGTAAGAAAGTTTGGTGTGTGTGTGTGTGCATGTAAGTGAGGGGTGGTGTGGGGGGATGTGGGGCTGCATGTTACTGCAACAGTATAAAGCAATACATTTTCATGGTTTTAGTCTGCTGTTTTCTTAAATAACTTTTTTGTAAAAGTGAAGGGGGAGGGGCTTGTGTGTATTGGATGTGCTCATTGCATATCTATTTGCTTGATTAAAGTTTGCATTATATGTCCGTGCTAGGTGTTTGTTGTTTTCCCAGGCATTACTTAACAGGGTTATGCTGGCTTACAGTGATGTGTTTATTTGTAAATGTTTTTCATCGATAGTTGCTTACTATACATCTTGATGACTCGGACTGTTTTGCGGCCTGGATGTCCACACGCGATTTAGGCCTAGATATCCCTCCTGAAGCCCCAGAAACAAAGAGTAAGTGAAAATGCCATATTACAGAGAAGATGGTTTAATGAACTGTTGTAAGTTAGCATGGATTAGGGTTTTATAGGAAAGTGCAGTGAACCTCCTCTCTGTATGTTTTATGAAATCCGTCTCTTGTTGTCACTTGGAGCATTTTTCCTTGAGGCTGCTGTTGATGTGCTGAATTTATTATAACACAAGTTAGGAGTGCGATACATTGCTGGAAACCATATTAAACTTTGTTTATCTCTCTATATTACTTCCTACCAAGAATTTTGGATTGGCACACTTCTGCGTTGGATGGAGTGATTGGCTAAAAATTTTCTCTGGGATTTGTCTAGCTTCTACTAGGCTGGTAAAAGCAGTAAACTGTTCTCTGAAGGTGTGCCTGCCAGAAAACAAAACGCTGCAGTAGACAGCAAGTGAACAGATAATGGCTGCTGTTTACACAGTCATTCTAAGTGCTGTATCAAACTTTTTCAGCAAACATTGGCTCCACCTTGCTTCAAGCGTTGTTGGAACATTGGCCTAAGGCACAGTATGAAGATATCCAGGGTGAGTGGATGGAGTAGGTCAAGTGCACTGGGTTTTTGTGTGACCTTTTGTGTACAGATTATGTTTATATATATATATATACCCACACACACTTGTATATGATGTATGGTGTGACTATTGTGTGCAGCTTATGCACATATACTATATATATATATATGGTATGCATGGATTTATTACAAATGGACCGAGCATGCTACGACGCAAGCGCAGCGTTGCACTGACTCCCTCACGCAGCCATCTTTTTTAGCTGGAGCTTCCTGTTCTTTCATTTCCCCCCAGCACCCGTTGTCACCAGTCATGAGATAGCCTGCCTTGGTAACTTGAGGTTAAACAATAAACACCCGTGTTTTTCCAAGTTCTGGGATATGTTTTCCATGTTATGTAGCAGGTTTGCATTAGATGTATTAGCCAAGGCGGTTCCCCTTCCACACTTTCATTGTTGAGTGGAAGCCAGTTTTAACAGAGAATGGTTGTGATTTTAATGAAGGACACAAGTTACATCACCTTGAGTTTTCTGCATTAGAATGAATGCAAGTAGGTATACGTATTTGTAACGGTGTGCTTCCCTTGTGGCTCTGTGGGATGAAACCTTCCATTGCTATCACCTGTCTGTCTTTGCAGATGCAGATGGTCAAGAAAGAGGATCAAGCAGTCATTACTTTAGTGTTCCTGGCCATACACCAGTCATATTCAGGTACACCTGTGAAACCCCCATGTCTTACTACATATTTATCCCAGTTTAACATGTTTTGATATCATATTAAGCATCAGAACCTTTTTTCTTTTGTGGAAGTCTAAGCCGTTCTGTTGACAAACTTTTTTTTTCTAATTTTTGTGGAGTGGCAAAAATTTACTACTATCTGTATACAGGGTTCATCCTTTGTGCTAAGGATATATTTTTGGTTTCCCATTTTGCACTTTGTTAAACTCTCAGGCTTTGTTAGTACAGATACATTTGAAAATAAAAAGAAATATGTTTGGATGTGCATGCAGCGAAGTGGGAGGCAGGACGTTGTTTCGTCTCCTGTGTCGCGATGCTGGTGGGGAGACAGAACAGATGCTGCTGAATGAGACGGTGCCATCGTGGGTGGTGGATGTAGTTGTTCAAGTGAGCAGCAGTTTGTTTGTAATGGACTGCATTGGTAGTAGACTGTAGTGTGCAGAAGTGGGTGTGGGCCTAAGGCCTAAGGCCTTTCTCTTAATAATTTTATGAAATCTTTGAGCTACAGCCCAGAGCTGAACAGTCCACCTGGGCTTGAATACTTAGAGGCAGCAACTTGTACTGTGTTGCTTTATGACCCAGCTGAAAAGACTAAGAGAGAAGTTTTTTTGGCTCAAATACTTAGGGGCAGCAACTTGTACTGTGTTGCTTTGTTAAGGCCCAGCTGAAAAGATTAAGCAGAAGTTATTAAAGATACCAAGAAATTTGAGTGACTTTACATGTCCAAGGAATCAACCTCAATGCCATGGTATTTATGATAAAATTATATGTACTTTTTGCACAGAAAAACATGCCAAAGTTTACCAAGATTCCGTTCTTCTTGCAACCTCATCCTAGTACAGGGATCAAGCCAATCAAAAAGTAAGTTCAGACAAGGTTTCTGAATTTTCTACCTGAAACATCAAGTACTGAATATATTCTTCTTCCTGTTATTTACATACTTCATCAGTTTTTGGTTGCTGACCAAAGTCTTTCATTATTTTCCTTGTAGTCTGCAAAGGTTCTGTTAGAAGTATTGACCTAAGATTTTTTTAATGTTTACAGGGACCGACTCTCAGCTAGTGATATGATCCAAGTACGCAAGGTCATTGAACACGTGTATGAGAAAGTGTTGGGTCAGGGGTCAGATGCAGGGTCGCAGGCTGCTGGAAGCAATGCCAGTCAAGAGAAAGAGGCAGATAATAAAGAGGAAGAACTCTCCTCCGTTGCCGAAGAGCGAGTGGAACTGCTGTGTAGTGATCAGGTATGGATCTTTGAGGTGTATTAAGCTTAACTTTAATGGCTTTGACCTGTTGGAACCTTTTTTTTTCTTTCATTTCTGTCTTCTGATGGGAAAGATGAATGGCTCTTCATTCAAACTTTTTTCTCAGCCCTACGTGCATCGTGTGTTCTTGCAGTGCTGGTGGTGGAGGGTGGGTAGAAAGGTTAGAGAGTGGATGCATGCATAGCAGGATTTGAACTGACTGACTTACGAATGGTGTCCAGGTTCTGGACCCCAACATGGATTTGCGGACTGTGCGGCACTTCATTTGGAAGCAGACAGGGGACCTCACTCTCCACTACAGGCCACTTTCCAAAAAGGACTTTCAGAGTTTCTCTAAATACTCAGCGATGAATTCAGGGGATGCATAGCCTCAGACTTCATGTCATGCAAATTTTAGAGTTTTGGACAACGATTGAGTGTCTTTACGACTGCAGTCAGTGGTCAGTCCGCAGCATAGAATTTTTCAGAATGTTATGATATTTGAATGTACTCTTTTCCACAAGAATGTGGGAACCTTCCGCAAGGATTGGTAATATGCCACCAGTGTGTTCTCAGAATTCCTGCAGGGATTTTTAGGTAGGTGAAGTCCATAGAGTGCTGTCTTTGCCACCATCTAACAGAACCCAAGCATAAATGAGCTGGTCTGGTCATAGCCAGTCCCATCAGCCAGTAATCATCTGAAGAACTCTAAACAGGCAGAGCATCAGTGTAGTGGTGGAACGCATAATAGGGAGGACCTCAATATTTCTAGGCCATCAAAACACCGAAGGCTGGTTTTTCTTTGGGGTTGTACTAGTGTCATCGAGACCATCTTCATTTATGTGTGACCTGATGCTCAGCATGTGTGGTGGGTCTAGAAATATCATTTGGTGTTGTGATTAAATATTATGTATTTAAGAGGAGGCAGGATTTTTTGTTTTTTGCTACATTCTATCAGCAAGATGCCATGCCCCACCAAAAAAACCTCTTATTCCCAACCTACTCAAAAGAATTGGTGTTGGGAGCAGGTATGTGAGTCATGTACAAACAGTATGCAATATAATCTTGTACAATCTCCTTGTCAAACCCCTTACGAACAGCAGACAGAATGGATTCTGTGCCAACCAGCTCACATTGCATTGTTTTGTGTTCTCTTTGTTGTGAATGCACTTTGACCCATAACATGGCTGCGATTGTCAATGCTTTGTACATCTGCTGGTATTACAAAAACAAGATCACAAAAGTGGTCACAACAGATAAAAAGAGATTACATTTGGGGGGGGGGGGCTAACATCTTGTGGTGGAGCTGACGGACTTTACAAGACATGCCATAAATGCAGATCATGAATGGTAATTCTTTCAGTAATCTCCAGAAATCGCAGACAGTGCCGTCAGAAAATGTTATTTTCAGTGATGTAGAGGACAATGGATGAATGAGAAGGAATTTTATAATCTGTTCAGAGGGGTGAATTCTGTCAAGTGGAGATTTCTTAGTCTGAAATGTAAAGAGGAGATTGAACTGATTGGAGTTTACAAGGGTTCTTTTACTGTAAATAACACACTGTTTGGAGTAATGTATATGTGGGGCAGAGATCCGTGATGTTTCCTTCAGCTGCCATTTTGCTGGAATAGAATGGGAGATGGGTATGGATGGGTAAGGGTAGGTAATTCTAGAGTTTAAGGATTGTTGTTTGCCTAAGTGAACAGGGAAGTCAGGAATATTTCAGACTATATTCTGTTGTCAGTCTAGTGTGGGCACGAGCTGTCCTGTATCAGCGTACTATCACAGTGATTATGTGGTTGTTCAGATTGTTGGATTCTTGTGATAAACTATTAAACCACATTAACAGCAGTGTTTTGTGATGCATTAAACATTCTGCACATGAGAATTGAAAGACCAGTGGAGGCTGAACGTTCTACATGATGCCAACACACAAACCAGTAGTCACAATAATGACCTTATTGATTAATGTAACGACCACAACAAATTAGTGGGCTATTTTTATTGCAACAGCTAGTCTCCCTAATATGAAGGACACAATACAGGTATACAAAAGTCAGAACAGGTGCAGAGCGAAATAATGTCAAAAACGTGTGCCCTTCACTGGCCTGCACGCAAGCAAGGTTCCGTGGTCACACGGACTTCGCCAATGTCCCCAGAGTTATGTGCAGATCGCCTGCCACTCTTGCTGAAGCAATAGGAACAGCTGCACATCCCACATCCCACAGATGGTTGACCGGTCGATGGAGTCCGGTGAATCTGCTGGGCAGTCCATGCGAGTCGCTTGCTGCAGGAAGGTTGTGACTGGTATTGGCATCCTGTAGAATGGCGCCTGGTCTCATTGCCTTTAGCCCTAGCAGTACGAGGGGCTGCAGAATGTCATCCCTATAGACCATGCCAGTGAGGCTGCTTTGCACAGGGTGCAGGGGTGCTCTGTAGGCCATGCCCATTCCTTCCCAAACCGTAGGGGACCCGCCACCAAACGGTTCACGCTCCCTCACACTGGCATCATGATAACTCGCCCTGTCGCCTCTAGATGCGGATTCTGCCATTGTGAAACGATCTGGCTGCAAAGCAGGACTCACGAGTGAAGGAATATCTGACCCTACTGACCTGCATTAGCCAAATGACGCCGGGCAGCGGGTTTGGAATTCCCACCGACTTCGGGCATGCACGCGCAGTGTATCAATTGAGCTGCATATGCGCATACCAGTTGCTAACCACAGCTTATTATAGGTCAAGCCATGACCTGTACATGGTCCCATCTTATAGTTACAGCGAAGAGGCCACTGCGTGGTGGTCGATAGCTGAGTGGTAAAGACATTGGATTTCACAATAAAATAGTCGCAGGTTCGATGTCCTTATTAGCTTAGAAGTTTTCATCTGGGGGGGGGGGGGGGGGGGGGGGGTAGGGCTTGGTATTAGGAAGGGCTTCTGTGTTCGTGAATAAGTTCAAGCCTAAGTCTGCCAGCATAAACGGGATGAAAGGTGGTCTCGTCTGTGTGCTCCAAGTGGGTGGAAATTTGAGACTCGCCTCTGGCCCCGGCCAGCCGAGCAGGGCAACGAGCCAGCATCGGGACAGATTGCACTGCGGGACGCCCTGAATCCAGGGTAGCAACCGGTTCCCAATCGTCTGGTCGCTGACAGCGACATTGCCAGCTGCCCCCTGAGTGTGTTGGCGGTGGCTGTTCTGTCCCGTGAAGCCAACCAGTCACCCTATCTGGAAGTCGATCGCGAACGTCCCGATCGTCTGCGCAATATCAAAATGACTGAATGGGATGCTCCCAGTCAGCGACTAACTTCCCAGACCCCACTGCCTTGCTGTAGCCACCCAATCGCCCTGCCGCGATAAGCATCACCGAGTTGTCTCGGAGGCGTGGCTACAAACTGTCTTTCGACCACGTCCATAAGTATCCACCGGTCCCTCAACACCCGCTGAACTTTGTTCACATTACACATGGTTTGCACGTGCATTGCAGTTTTTCAACCGTTCAGTTTTACTTTGTGTGCCTTTGATTTGCACAGGTTGTCTGGCATCTTGGGTGCACGTTTAGCTGCCTCCTGTGGTGTACACAAACCATCCAGCACCGATTTCAACAGACACTGACGTTCATTGTTCTAGCGTGAAATAAGGTGCATCCAAATGCACCGAGTTGTGTTGTTTTCTTGCAAATTACACACGTCTGTGAGCCGCCTTCCAAAGTCCAGCTGGTCTTTTTATTCTTTTGAACAGCATACTCGAGCTTAAAGCACGGGTACATGCTTGTAACTGAAGGTGTTCATCGTAACAGCTTAAGTGCTACACAATAGTGTTCCTCACCCTCCACGCCCACCCCACCACCACTAGGATTGTTGAAAGTTGTTCATTACGTAGGATCTTGTGTGTGTGTGTGTGTATAAAGAATGCAGCTGGAGGTAGTTGTCAAAATTATTGTATGGTATGCTATAGCGATATTACATGTAAACTGGAAACCACTGGACATGGGGGAGGGTGTGATGTCTTTGAGCATAGGAATTGTGCACGGGAAAGTGCAACCACCTAATGGCGATTTTGCACTATGTGAGTATAGGGGCGTTTAACTAAACTATGCACTGAAACATCGACCACGCCAATAGCTGAAGGAAGCTGGTCAGTACAGAGAGGCAGTTAAATGGTTGCAGAGGGCCATCGATGGGGTCTGCACAAGATTCAACTCCAGGATGCAATGCTTGCCCGTTGCTGGATGTGATGCTGCGAGTTTTGGCTCGGTCTGCTGAGCTTTCCATGTCCCTGGCCTCGTGTTTAGTGTCAGCACTTTTGTCTGAAGTGGTTCAGCGTTCTACATGCTGCTTCTGGAAAATGTTGTTACTAGTCCACTTGTTTCAAGACGAGAAACCAGATATCGGTGTCTACTTGTTTTTTTATTGCACAGAGACAGATTTGCACATACAAGATGAGTCTAACGAAGATCTTAGGAGTTTTGCCACAGAGAATGTTTCTTTTTTATGTCTCACTATGGTAGAAGACGTTTAACAAGCTCTACCTGCAGTACCAAAGTGTATAAACAACTGCTCTCAACAGGCGAGGTACATTCTAGGAGGTTAAAAAGCCATTCTACTGTAGCAGGTCGAACTAGGCGTTTACGTTTATTCAATAACGCCAGGTAAAAACGCTCCAGTTAATCCTTTCTGGTCTTGAGGGTAACCATCAGTGTGTCCCGACTTTGATCTCTTGTGTTTGTAGGTCAGGGCTTAATCATTCATCTCCTGTTCACAGGGTCTAGACTTTCGTCCCTCACGGAGAAACCACTCACTCGCTTTTCCTCTCGCACCCTTTTCAGCGTCTGACGGTTCTGGGATTAGGAGCATCCGGCTGAAGACAGAACTCAAGGGTTAGCTTAAGACTGCAACACAGTTGATCGTGTCCATTCTGTTGGAGTCCAAGCGGCTGTTTAGGATTTTGAGCTTCCGTCAAGACTTGCTACGTATTTTCAAAACCGAGCACAACTACAGATGTTTGAGGATCGTATGTGCGCCGTGCTGTGTCACCATTTAATTCAAACAGCGGGCCCGGATATGCTTGAGGCTGAACCTTTGGCGCCCACTTGTGTCTCGGTGACAAGCGCTTTGCTGTCGTTCCACCAGACTGTTCGGTATTTTACGCTGACGGCAACTGTGAGTTACTACACGACGGGAAGCAGTCGGCCCTGCACACAGGCTCCACATACAGAAGAAGGTGCGTGCGCCGGAGACGAGATCTGAACCCACCCACCACGATTCCGCTGTTTTGGTGTCAAGGGCTAACCTTCGCGCCACCTCGGCAGGCAGTTCCAGGCGTGCCCGCACCGCTGATGGTGACAAACACGGGCTACAGTAAGTCCTGAAAGTCCATTCCGTGGTGGGAAGGTAGGGCGGCGTAGTGGAAACGCTCTTCCGGCGCGATCAGCCCCGAGCCAGGTGGAAAGTAAGAGTCCCTGGGGTGCACCCCAGCCCCGTCCTGCCCCCGCCGCGCCTGCAGCAGCACGTCGGACAGAGAGGCCCGGTCCTTGTGCTGTGCCGAGAAAGCGCTCGGCCACTGGCCACCCATGTCCTGTAGAGAAGACGTCACCATCAGCCCCTCGCTCAACCTTTGAGTCCCGGGTATCACGTGTCTTGTTGCCTGGCCACCAGATGACGATGACGATGACGATAGGGTCGCGGTCTCCGCGAGTCGTGTTCTGGTGAGGTCCGGGCGCGGCTCAGTGCGACCCTCTGACCCCACCGCTTCCCCGTCCCCTGTCGCTGTCGCGGCCTGCATCGCTGCACTGGTGGGGGGCTCTGTGCGTTCCCCGCAGTCTTTGCTGCTTCCTTCCGAGTCGCGTCTCTTGCGTCCCTCGCCTCTGGTCGACCTCAGGGACCTAGCCTGCGTTTTCGTGCCGGAAGCGGCTGTGACCATCAGACGCCTCTCTCGCTGCTTTTCGTTCTTCCACCAGATCTTCAGCTTGGCGGGGCTGATCTTTGGCCTGTCCTGCCTGACGTAGCCCTTGTTCAGTTCGTTAGCGAAGAGGACAAACTCCTCGTGTGAAGGGGTCTTGCAGCTTTTGTACCAGGTGCGCAGGAGGGGCAGTTCGTGGTCAGGATGAAAGGTCATTCTTGTGTCACGTGGGTGGCTGCCGGATGTGGAAGCATAATCTGAAAAAAAGCCACGTTGCAGATTATTTGAATTCAGGCTTTCTTGCTTAATTTGGTCAAATGCAGGCATGAGCCATTGAGCCAAAAAAGTCTTGTTTGTTATCCAGGTGCTACTACACGTATAAGGTGCAAGCGAACTGCATGGGCCGCATGCACTTTTTACAAATAACTAGATCATGCTTCATTGCGAGGAGTACATCGTGTTTTATCGCAACAGATAGACCACGTTTCACTGCACGTTTCAAGCACCCAACCCCACCATCCCAGCAAGCAGTGATCTCCCCTGCTAGGCCCTTCGTGTGTCTATTGTGCAGGCGTCGGACTCTTGCACAAAATTCCCGTCGTTGAGGAACAGGCGCACTTTCCTTGCAAAACAAACAGCCACCCACAAAATAGCACTGACAAGCTGAAACAAAGCTGTTCTTTGGCGTATACAGACCTGTCTCTTGAAGGTATTTGGTGTACCACAGTCCGAACTCTCGACATTTCTCCGTGCTGAGCTGGTTGTTGTACTTCCCGTTGGCGATGTTAGAGATGGTGGACTGGAAGAATATCAATAACAAGATTACTATCTCACAGTTAAAATAATGACTTTCATCTTTTTTTCCCTTTATCCCATTCTACGATCTGGTATTTTTGTCCTTTTCACCTTCTCCTGGTTCTTTAATTTTTCCTTTTTCTTTTTTAATTCTTGTATTAATTACTTTCGTTATCAGTTATCTTTTAAAAGGATCGTTTTCATTTTTTAAAAAAAATTATTGAACGCAGATACCAAGGAAGAGAATTCATTGCATGTATTTGCGTAATGTACAGAGGAGAAAATGATCCTGATGATAAAGATGACTGCCTGGGCAGTCATCGGGTGAGACCGACGACGTCACCGAGGGCGCAGGTTACCTGACTCAGGGGAGATAACTTGGCAAGCATGGACTGGGACTGGTGCTTGAGAAGAGACAGAACAGCACAGCGCACGGAGTTGTCTGTCCACCGATCCTCCAGTTCTTCCCTGCAGAAAAGAACACACGTTTTTAAAAAAAAAACAATAGGCGGCATGAATGCTGTCGTGAGATATTCTAAAATCCTCTTCCCGTCCTGTCCACTCTCTGCGCATGCTTTTGTCAAAACGAAGTCGATAAAAAAAATCTCAAATTCCCCTCAGCTTGGTCGCTGAATGTGCCCCGCGTCCCCCCCCCCCTTCCAATCCCCATTACATATGAATATATAGCTGCACTCCGCACATTCTACTACAGCAACTACAGGTTTTTTTTCGGATAGATTCAGTTCTTCTCGACCCTGTTTGGTACTATAAATGAGTAACAAGATGCGCCAGCTCAGCAAATTCTGCTAATGTCTGCATTATCTTCCCTTAACCCCCTCCACCCCCTTCATCCCGCTCCACCCCCTTCATCCCGCTCCACCCCAATCACGCCATCATAACTCTCGCTCCGTCATCTGTCCCCGATGTCGTTTACCAGCGAGCGTACAGGCTGTCGTGGCAGATAGCTGTAACCGCGTTACCTATTATCCCAAAAGGTTTTTTTGGTGGGGAGGGGGGGCACAGTACTGCGGGAGATAACACCAGCACGGACTAGCTAAGACAGGTGTGTCACGCAACAATTTACGTCCCGTCATTAAGCGTGACATCGCTGATGAGGATACTTAACCAGGTTTAGCAGCCAGCCGGCTTGCGGTCAAATCCCTCCGTATGTGCTGCTCGGTCTAACACGCATCGAGCCAGACATGAGATCATGATATATTATTCCCCTCGTCTCGCATCACCCTAACACTCGTCAGCAAATGTTGTCCGAACCCCTACACTAGCTGTTTCGTTGCGTCTGCGGGCTGCCAAGTCGTCTGTGAACAGCACGCCGCGCAACCATTCGCATCTCCTCTACCCCTAACATTTTTTTGCGAAGCAGCCGCATGGTCACAAAAGGCAACACAAGCGGGAGAAGACAAGGCGTGACTGGTGAAGTTCATTCTCTTTGAATTTTAGAGCGAGGTCGGCAGTTCTTCCTTCCGGATGTCACCAGCTGTTGGCGAACACTGATCTCTCATCGACATACAACACACAGGCCCATTGTCATTTCTTAGGACGGCACGCACACAGCTGTAAGTCAGCCTGCTTAATTCACGAACAAAAGCGAAGACACCTTTTCTTCTCGCCTAGCTGTACTTTCACACTCTCGCCCCATCTCGCGCGCGCGCACTCCCTAACCATGCACTACACAACACTCTCAGTCTTTTCATGTGAACAGACCGATGATGATGCCTGTTTATTCATTACATGCACGTAAGGATTATCCTTCTTTCACGGGACCGGCACTAGGCATACAAGAATCCGCCCGTCAGACGTCAGCTGGTAATCTTCAGTGAGCCGGCAACGGATCGGCCCCCTGCAGGCGATCGGCGATAACCATCTACTGTCCATCTGAGCTGTCGTGGCCTAGTTATTGCTTAATCCCTTTATTAAAAAAAATCCCCCACCCCCAATAAAAGACTGATCTATATAATGTAAGACACTCTGGACTGATGTAACCCCAATTAAATAAGTGCGTGCACAACATTGAGTTAAATATAACGTTATATTTAACTCCGTGGTGCATACACAGACCATCTATAAATGTTGTCTACTTCGGTATAGAGACAGCAGTTACACGTTTTACATGTTTTGGCTGTAACCGAGACGCAAAGGAAAAACCTGTAGCTACTTTCCGAGTCTAAATTTAGTTTTAACGAGACACGTTAGGATTAAAAAAAACTCTTACGATTAGAATATAGAGTGGCCTGGATAGTACAAATGCTTGACCCATCGACGTATAGTCATGGCCAAATATTTATAGTTTCACTGGGGTCCTTCAGCAAAAGACCGTTTTAGAAAATAGCTTTAACGAGTAACAAGAATGTTAAAGAAAGTGACAGACTGACAATGTGGAATGTTTCTCTATAGACGTATACAGACACATACATAGATTATACTTACAACTATAATGTTGATCTAGGCTTAGACTACACAATACTGCGCATTATTTCAGACCAGGCATTCTGCTGAGCAGATGAGCACACTCCCTTCGCACCGGTTGGTTACTGTTTAACTTCAACTCAAATCGAGACCATCACTTAGCGGGGTTGGCGAACACAACGAAAATATGCGACGCTTGACCGAGTGATGTTGATCGCAGTAATCAGTTTTAAAACAGGATCGGTTCTGAGTAATTTGTGCTTGGAAAATGTCCAGTTGTTCATATCTTAAAGTTTTCTGGAGCTCTTCCTTTCACCCTCCTCTTATTTCAGTACACGTGTTGTTTTCAGGAGCAAGCAAGCAAGCACATCACACGACCTTTAGTTGCACTGAGTTTCATACACGTACCAGGTGCCTTTTCGACATGCTGTATTTGTAATGGATATCATATCTATACAACTGTATTATATTTTCATACAGGGTAAGTCTCTATCTCTCCCCTCACTTCCTTTACACCAGACGACTGTAGTCTATATCCCTCCCCTCACTTCCTTTACACCAGAGGACTGTAGTCTCTATCGCTCCCCTCACTTCCTTTACACCAGACGACTGTAGTCTCTATCGCTCCCCTCACTTCCTTTACACCAGAGGACTGTAGTCTCTATCGCTCCCCTCACTTCCTTTACACCAGACGACTGTAGTCTCTATCGCTCCCCTCACTTTCTTTACACCAGACGACTGTAGTCTCTATCGCTCCCCTCACTTCCTTTACACCAGAGGACTGTATCTCTATCGCTCCCCTGAGTCCCCTCACTTCCTTTACACCAGACGACTGTAGTCTCTATCGCTCCCCTCACTTCCTTTACACCAGACGACTGTAGTCTCTATCTTTCCCCTCACTTCCTCTACACCAGACGACTGTAGTCTCTATCGCTCCCCTCACTTCCTTTACACCAGACGACTGTAGTCTCTATCGCTCCCCTCACTTCCTTTACACCAGATGACTGTAGTCTCTATCGCTCCCCTCACTTCCTTTACACCAGACGACTGTAGTCTCTATCGCTCCCCTCACTTCCTTTACACCAGACGGCTGCCACTGACACAGTGCTGCTTTGCATGAGTGTTCGTATCTGCACTTCCGGTCATATGAGTAGTCGTAAGGTCCATTTGCCCTGTGTATTGTATGTGCACCTTTACGTCTGAGCAGGAAATACGATTAACGTTCATGCAAGCCACCTCAGGTGCGTATTTTGACAAGCGGAAACGCCTGCGCAAATGCAGATTCGCGCCTTCGTTTTTGCGCATGCGCCTATTCTCGGGCAGGTGGAAAGCCCGGAAAGCTGTCGTTGGCGCGGTGCTGTACGCCTGTTACTTCTGTCTCACTCTGTTCCGTACTTCTGCTTATCTGTTCGTATGTCACTGGGGGTGTTTAATCGGATTTTTTGTATGGGGGGGCGAACTTTCTGCGTGGCCCCATACGTGCTGCTTACGCCAATTACATTTGAAAAGGGAGATAAATCAGGTGTCCGACACCATATTAACACGTCTCATGGAGTCAGTGTTGTCCGCAGTTACTTTCCCCTGGGCCGTGCGTAATAGGATTTGCCAGCAATATCCAGATAAGATAGGTCTGCGGCTGAGTCTTGAAGATTTTCCGCTTGCCCTGTCCATGGGCGGAAGGGACGCGGGTAGGGGGTTGGGAGAGATATTCAGGGTGATGTGGACAGTAGCGGGCAAGGGAGTTTTTTTTCGTATTTCACACAGACATCGCGAGAGAGAGAGAGAGCTGTGACTTTTGTCTTTGAACTGGTCTAGATGGTAATTTAAAAGTATTTCAAGTTTCTAAGTCACAAGCTTGATATTTATACGAAATATACTGTACGTACGTGGTCAGTTAAAAGTACGATCTCAGTACGTGCTCAGTTCCAAGGTGATGCTTAATGGTCGAAAAGAACTGTCTCTCACTGCATCCACACAAAGGTCTCCTATCACTGAGAAGGATATTCATATTAACACGAACATTGTCCGATGGCCGAAGACAGTCCCTACAGGAATCTGATGCCGAACGCATCATGCTGCACTGTAGCTGTACATGTGGAACGTTTGATGGTGTAAGTTCTTTATTCCAGACGGATGCTATTATGTACGCCCATGTAATTTTCTTTCAATGGTTCCTATATTACATATAGTATATAATATACATGATATTTATAACAGGGTTACATTCCCAACTGGAACCCACAAGCATTATCCCCATTTGAAACGCAGTGTAATAAGGTTGAAAGTTGTCCAGCAAATGGGTGAAGTGGCGTTTTAAATCTGGGTGAGGAGTATGACAAAGAATGTCGAACGGAGGCGCTATCGGAAGACAGCGTGCGCAGGAAGTTCAAATTTTGCCGAGTCAGCGGAAGTGATGTGTCGCTGGTAGAAGACAAGGGGAAAAAACAATTAAATCTATACCACACTGTACATCGAAGGCAAGTCTTTCTTGTACAGATGTTCCAAACGTGTAAGGTAACTTATTCTTTCCCACCTAATTCGCAACAGTCCTCAAAATATTGAACGGAAATCAGACCGGTGCTGTTTCTGACCTGGGGGTAATTGTTTCTTAGCCTCGATCTGACGACGGATGTCAGACTGGCTAGCCGAGTCCGTAAAGAGGCTTAGGGTGCGGGCGGCCATGCAAGGCGCTATCGAGCCGCTTTGTCAACCTCTATCTGGCCGAGCAGCAACTCACCACAGATGATCCTTTTACTAAGGCAGGGACTTAGCTACTCTTCAAAGTAATTTGCAAGTCGCAGAAGATTTTGCCCATTAAAGCCCCCGGCATCGAGAATCGATAGAAAAGGAACGTGTTCCAGAAATAAGTCTATACAGAACTACATCCGCTAAGAAAGAAAGAAAGAAAGAAAACTTTAACAACAAATTCAGCTTGCATTGCGACAGTTTAATTTGTATTTATACAATCCTCCTAAATTTGAAATGTCCTGCCTAATACGCGAATATGATCGATAACATATCTCATCGGTCTTAAGACATGTTTACACAAATGTAAAGTTTAAGCAGGGATGATCGACGGACTCCGAGAGTGAATATTATGACAGATGAAGGAAATTAGGTGGGGGG
>SMGT01011393.1:291516-312340 GCA_004794575.1 Lanistes nyassanus
CCCCCCCATCACACACACAAACATTATTTATAAGCGCGTGCGCTCACGCACAATTGATATTGTACATTTCAGGTGACATATATAGAACTTCTAGCATTTTCTTTGTAGCTGTTGTCCCGCACCTTTTAAGTGTTCCTCGGAACTCTTTATATCCTGTCATCTTTTTAATCCACCCTCGCCCATATACATACCGTTCACCATCATGACATGAGAGAATGGTTTTACCCATACGAATCTATTCGTAAATATTTTTAAACTGTTGGAATCCTAAAGCCTGACAGTAAAAGATCACAGTCATTTCCAGGGTTACATTATCAATGCCGCTGGATACTGTGAATTGCATAATCATTTAAGACTAAACGGTATGCAAAAACACTTAGCATACGGTTGTGTCTAGCGCTGCCAGTACTTTGTTGGGTTGTCATTTGACTGGTTATTATATTAACAAATAATCACTCAGCCTTTAAAACAAGTCTAAGAATGAGTTAGCCAAGGTAACCGACAGTAGTGGGTGTAACTTACTGGATGGTCATTAGACATACTGGGTGTATTAAATAGGACAGATAAATCTTGAAAACTCTGCATTGGTGTCTTTTCACAGTACTCACACTAAGTTGTTTGAAATTAACTTAAAACTGCAGCTACAACGCCTGAACATAGGGTTTAGAATGCATTTAGACAAAAATATGATTGAGCAGTCTATTTACTAGCTTCATCGACTGACTGCACTGGTAGCCTGGTGGTGGTGGGGGGGGGGGAAAGCATTGTACTCATTCAAAGCACACACTTGGATTAAATATGGGCTGCACGACACCCCCTTCAAAAGCATCTCAGCACGTCAGCAGCAGCCTAATTACCCATGGAGCGGTTTTCATGAATGAGGCATCTGATTGGACGCACAGGAACTCCGGCAGCGGCACGGGCCATTTCTATAACAGTCTTTCAAACTCAGTGAGAACCTTTCATCCTCTTTAACAAATTAACACACACACACACACGCGCGCGCTCGCGCGCTATCGCATCATATACAATGCCAGGATGCACCTTGTATTCCTGTATATTTATTGCATATTAAACCTAGGGCTATATGAAGACAGGTAACTTGGGGATTGGAAGTAGACAAGTATAGGTATATACCCCAAAATCTGAGGTACCAATGACATGGTGATAAATGTGACATAGCAGACATTAGATACTCCCATAAATGCATTTACTCACTTCCTCATACATACATGCACACAAAACATGGCCTTACGTTTGCAGATTGACTGTTGCCGACTGACTAATGATGCCACGAGGTACACTGATAGTTGAGAGCAGTATAGGTGATGAAGCGAATAGCTGTGTTTACTTACAAATCTGCGCTGTGTCCCCAGAACAAAAATCAAGACTTTTATTAAATAATCTGCTTGTTTTGCGCACAGAGCATGTGCCTTTTACAAGTACTCAAACCGTACTTGCTAAACACCTACATGTATATTCTGTAACAGGATAAAGATGGCAGCCAAAGGCTTATTTCATAACATTTTAAGGACACAAAAGATGAAAAAACTATATCCCCCCTCCACCTCAAGAAAAGGGATGATAGGAGAGGAGCAAATTAATAAATTCCAGTGCACCTGTATTGTGCTAATGTATTTTCATGCATTTTAGTCCAACCTGTGAATGCTCTTAAATGCAATTTAATTCACAGAATAAAAAATGTTTACCATCTGTGCATATAAATGCACTTTTTCATACATACAACGCCTTAACTATCCTATGATTATCATATGAAATATAGAATCTATATATACGGGACATATATAACGTAAAAATCTATGCTGTGAAATTCTTTCTTTGGTGGAAATGTTCTAGGGAAATAAAAATATTTGAGTAACTGCATGACCTTCATGTACTAGCTATCATTTTTTTTTTATAGAAATGAATCTTTAAAACATGACAAAGAAAGTATTACAGCATCAAAAATCATTCATCATTCATAATTAACATTTATTTTTAAACAAAACATTTTATAAAATTATGAGAAAATTGCCTAGTTCTACTTCTTCAACTTGATTTTGATGCCAAATCAAAAGCTCATGATCTTAACAACAGCGAAATTCCAGTCAAGGGTATGCTTCTCAAAGAACTGAATAAAGCAGAAAAAAGTGAACTGTAAAACCACTGGCACATACATACAAAACGATCCATGTCGGTAAAAGAGATAATCCCTGTACTGATAATTCTGTTGAGAATCATCTAACCCCTTTTGGGTATTTTGTATTTTTCAAAAATACCGAAAACTATGCATGTGTCTGCCTTGATCACAAATATGAGGCCAAGACATAACATTACATGTATTATGATTGAAAATGGCACTTGAACAGTGTACAGTAACAGAATTCTCTCTCTCTCTCCTTCTCTCTCATACACACACTCTCTCTCTCACACAAGGATTCTTGAATGCCCTTAAGAAAGATTTCCAGGGTTTGGCTCACAAAAAGCTAGCCATACCGAGACAACTTTTTCAACCAAAACTGTGGAAGAAAAAACATCACGGCCACTCTGGTTGTCACACAGAGCCTTTTCAGTTCCATCCAGATTTAGTCCCTTTTAGAGATAATCCCATCCCAACAATCTGGTTTTTCGAGGGATTCTTTTTTTAGGATTCAGAATAAAGATGGGCTCTTTCTTAATTTCACTTCAACAACAGCAGTGTGCTCTTTGTGAAGCTCTTAAACAATATTTGCTGAAAAGTATACTGTGGCTTGGAATTTATCTTCTTGTGTGATTGATTACTGCATGAGCTGGCAGTACTTATGCAACTTGTACTACAAAAGCCCCTTTTCTCCATTACTCTGTGTAGCTGTAGGTTTATTAATCTGTCAAGAAGACTGCGAAAGGACTAGTTCCTGAGCACAGCTTTCATTCAGCTAAGCTGAAATTTGTAAGACTAGCTTCCATTAAGTGCATTAAGATTTTCAAGATAACACCCTGTTGTGCATCTGTCTAGGACTGAATCAGATCTAATGAACTAGAAACATTGGAAGATCAAGCTAAGCTGTAAAGTAGGCTTGTCAACTATTTATCTCTATGGTCAATAATTGCAGGTACATATAGTGGCTCAGCTGACGCCACATTTTTTCCATTAATGGGAGAAAGCTATGAGGCAAGTGGTTAATTCAATAATTCTTCTGTCATACAATATATGCAGTTTTGTTACCCCCCCCCCACCTCCCGCCCACAAAAAAAAAAATCCATCGGATGAAGAGATGATAAAGAACCATGCTGTGTTTGATGAAGAAATATGCACCAAGAGATTTGAGGGCGAAACACCTGGGACTGTACATTGCACAGTTTAACACAGACATACAAATACTAGTTCACAGAAAGCTCACAGCTGTGTGTAGAACCCAACGTCAAAATGTCCCAAACTACAAAATTATTACACATCCACATTCGAAGACTACGCATCACATGTTTGTGGTTATCTCAGTAGCAAGATTGTGCAAAGCATGACGCTGCTGAAGGAAGGCAAAAATAGAAGCCGTTCATATTTTCTGGAAAACACTTTTGCAAGTTTAAATAAACAGAACTGGTTACAAGGAATGGAAAATGGAAACTGGGTGTCAAAAATGGAAGGCTGAAGGGAGAGAAGAAAAAGATTTTGATTATCATATTCCGTCTAAACTAAACTCTAATTCTGCATTTAACAAAACTTGGGCACAAACAATTGTATATTCACATAATTTGAGTATTTACACAGTAGTGGTGACTTGGTAAAGATTATCATGTATTGCAGCTGCACATTAACAACAAAAACAAATATTCAATATGAACCCAAGAGTAAAGAGGGGATTGCAAACTTGACTAATAATATGTATAATTGTCTCTGATGTACTGAGTATAATTATTTCTGCAGATCAGATTTGGCAAGTATGATGCTTAGCTCCAGCAGAAGTGAAAATGGCAATAAAAACTGTCAAATGGTCGTTGTCATAATTTATACACGATTTCATACTTGTTCATTTTTATCAAATGTGCATACGATCTACCCCCAACCCAACTTTATCCGTGTCTCACTCGCACACTCACCAACTTCAAACCCGCCTCCACCACTTCTTATGGGGGTGGGGGTGGGGGAACAAACCAGAAATAAAAATCTCAATTTGAAATGCAGTTTCTCACTGCTGCCATCACAACACATCACTTAAAACATAAGGACCTCAGCTAATAAGGTCATAGACACACCAATATTATAATCATCACAAATTGCACCAATTTATCATGCCTCAGTGGTAAGATGACATTTCTGAACTTGAATCAGTGCTTCTGGAAGTGCCACCAAGACCTCAGTCCAAATGTAACATGATATTAACAGACCAACTCCATCTGTTCATATGGAGACTTGAGAGCAACTGAGTCATGGGTCCTAAAATGGAAGTTCATTGACATCTATCTTCGGGGCTTTTACTACCTACAGCTTTCTGCTTCCTTCCATACATTGTAGTCAGTTTTATCTCCAATCCACATCTTTATCAAAGCCCACTGAGCTACATGACTGGCGTCCAACTGTAAGTAATCTTGCAGTTTCTGAATATACAGATATATTCACCTCAATTGTTATTACAACAAAATCCACTCTTTCATGACATTATTACCCAACACTCAATGGATTTCACACTGAACCACTGGTCTCAACTGTTGATTTTTGCGTGACTGCTTTTGCCATATGAAAGATGCTTTTTCTGATATCTGTTGTAATTTCTGCTGCTAACATTGTTGCCACTAAGGAATTTTTAATTAGATCTATAAGCATTCATCGGTTGTGGTGGTCAATCCAAATTTGTTGGCAGGCATCCTGACTGATGGGTTTGACCAGAAATGACTACAAGCAGCTCGTGGGAACTCAGATGTTACTATTTGCAGTAATCATCAAATAACAAACAGAAAAGTAACAACAGTGTTGGGTAATAATGTCATGAAGCAAATCTGTGCCAATAAACTCAACACTTTATAATTTTATACCTTAAATACATAATAAATTACTACATTTCATAAATAATTTTTTGTTTTTCCAAAAAAAAAAGATTTGTCTCTAGATAAAACAAAATCCTTGCTATTACATTATGCAAATACTTATATGCAACTGGTAAATAGTTGTGCTGTCCTGGAGGAATTAGAAAGAGACAGATCCAACTGAAGGTTGAAGTTATTTTATGCGTGACAGTCAAAGTGGGAGATATAGTCTTCAAAATGATTATGCCACTAAATTGCATTTAAGTCACAAATGCTTGGTTGCTAACATTTAATAATAAATATTCATAAAATTTTGTCAAACAGATACAGCTGCTGTGAGCAACTGTATACACATGCATTTAACTTTCAGTTTCAGAGTTTACCACACTGAATTAAACATGACTTACTGCTTCGATGAAAGAGAAGCAAATCTATCACTGCTTCACATTCCAACACGTGTGCTATTTCACTCTGCGCAACTAACTGCCTGGGCGTAGGCAAAGGCATGTGCACCTCTCTCTCTCTCCTTCATCGATCCATCCATCTCTTTCTCTCTCAAAACACTTATGCACTCATGGAAGCACACAGGTTTATAATGAGTATGCTGGCGTAGTAAAAAGCATTTGGAGCAACACAGGCTGTGCTAGCAGCTACCGAGCTCTCTAACTGTGCCTTACTGAACACAACGTCATGCAGGAGACCATTCACACCGCCAAATAACAAGCATCACGGACCTATGGACATATTTATACTTCTTTGTGGCAATAATTCTACATCAGAACTGCTAACAGCATCAATACTTTTCAAACCATGTGATTGCTTCTGCTAATTACAGAAAAAAAGAGTATTTTGAATACAACATTGATTGATATGACATTTTGTTACTTAACATCAAAGGTTACTCGTTCAGAACATCTCCTTTTTCTATCTATGGGGCAAAACACTTTGACGATCATATTAATAGGAACATTGCAAGGTCAGGCATAGTAATTAGATGGGGGTTTGAACCAACAGCTTGACTATAAACAATTCAGACCATGTTTACAGCGAAGGATCTCGAGCCCACTTCTCTTTCCAGAGGAAAGAACACAGTTATGTTTTAAAATATATTTACAAAATGCAGAAATGCCATTGGTTTACAAACTGTGTTGCCCTGTTACACCTTAGATTGCACAGTAGTCAAGGTTATGCCAAAAAAAAGTCCACACATACATATACCCTCAAAACAATTTCAAATTATCAGTGAAATGATGGCAACAGTTACTATGCAGGTAACATATATGGTTCTGAACTGACCTGGACTCAAAAGAGTGTATTTTCAAATTGACATAAAACAGACATAAAGAAAGAAGAAAATAAAGTGATATATGTCTGAAGCAACAGTCATGGAACAGTACCACGACACTGTAGAATAAAGACTTCTTTATTCCTATTTCCTACTCTCCCCTCCCCACAAGACTCAATTTTTGCAGACTAATCAATTATGCTCCACAATCACAAAACCCCTACAAACATGTAAAACAAACATATAAAAATCCCCACAACATAAAAGATTACAAAAATAGATATATCTATGCCTCCTTTCTCTCCCTGTGACAAAAATGATCTCTATCACACCTCCCTGAAAAAACGTGACTAGATATATCCACGGATTCATTTACAAAATCTGCTTTCTGCTTGTGCTGAACATTATTCCAATGAAGACCATCAATTGAAAAGGTAAACCACGACACTTATAATTTAATTAAGCCTTCACAAAATGGCTACTTATGTGCTCATAATGTAAAGGTAGGAAAAGGCTGGTGTAGACATCACTGTCGCCTGCAACATTATGTTTTGAAAATTTAGTGCATGTACATCGACATGATACAGTCCTCTCAGTCCACAACAGACCATGCAGCTCAGTAGTTCCGGTTGAGAACAAATTAATTCTCTGACAGAGAACGGCTTCGCCCTTGAAAATACAGGCATAGGCAAAGGCAGGCTAATGACCGTCCTTCAAATGCCGTTTACTGAGCGTCTTCGTCTAGCATATCCTCATCCTCATCACCATGGTCCATCACATTTCCAGGAGATTTGTTCTCTGATTTTCCTCTTTGCACATGATCAGAAGCAGAATCATCATCTTCTTCTTTCACTTCGGCCGTGACTGGGGAATTCTGCAGTCCATGTGGCGGAGGGCTGTCACAACACGAGTCCTCTAGGCCAAGTCCTACGCGCATACGTTTGACTTTAGCCCGGTGGTTTTTGAACCAAAGCTGCACATTCTTCGGTTCAAGCTTGGGGAACTTCTGGCGATATTCTGCAGCGTTCAAAGCTTCAGTATATTTGTCGATCATGTAAGCTGATGGATGTGTGTCCTCCATAAACCATTTTTCAAGTTTGGGGATTTCTGTTAAAGGGTCAATAAAAACACGCGTGCGTCGCTTTCGTGGTTCTGATGATCTGCTGTGAGGGTGTGGGGCTGATATGGGAGGATGAGGGGCGGGCTGAATAGGAATGCTGTGGTTAGGGTTAGCGTGGTGACCGCCGTTGCTGCTGTTTGAAGTGCCAGAATTGGCGCCTACACCAGACAGGTGTGCCGAACTGTTCAATGCAGCCACCATGGCGGCGGTGGCAACAGCAGAAGGCTGGGCATGGTGGGATGGAGGAGGCGGGTAGAAGCGTGGCGCCATCTGATAATACATCGCAAGCTGATGGGGCAGCTGGGGGATGTGCAGTGGCTGCGACATCTGTGCCAACGACAAGGCTGCCATATTGGCAGCCGAAGATACTGCTGAAGACCCTAACCCTGTTACACTTATGTCCATTGGAAAGTCCCCACGACCCTGACCAAAGTCAACATCACTGTCTTCCTCCTGGATTCGCAAACGGCTTCCTAAGCTGTCATCCGTATTCACTGAATCATCATCGCCATCATCTGACATCTGCTCTTGTTTCACGGCACCAGACAGCCGGCTCCTGTCGTCCCGGTCCTGAGCGTCCTTGACTGCACTGTACTGCCTCTGCAGCAGCTTCCTGTCATCGTGATGCCCATTTGTCCTCAACTCCCTGCAAGTGGTGCCACCTGTCTTTCTGGACAGTAGATTGTCTGAAAACAAGGACATACCGTTACATGGGGACAGGCTCTTACCATCCAGCACCTCCTCCAAGCCGCTGGCTTTTAACGGGTATGTGTTTCGTCTGGGACTGCTTTTTGAACCTGGTGTCAGGGAACCACTTCCGCTGTTTGAATCATTTTCTCCACAATTGTCCACCAGCCCTCCATCTTTACCTTTACTGGGTATCGACCTGGAATCTGCCTGACCATTGGGAGATGCGTCCTTCTTTGGCTTCTTCAGAGACAAATCACAGGGCTCATCATAAGACTCCGCTAGTGAGTCCGCTGAGTTGCCCAGTAAATGGTGTGCGTGAGAAGCATGCGGGGAATGGTACGGAAAAGGGATGACATAAACTGCATTTTTGTTGGGGAGGTATGGCACTGCTGGGGATTCTGGCTGGGAATTAGCCCCTGCCATTGAGGAGTGTCCATTGTTCATTTCTCCGCTGTCCTCGTTCTCAAAAGAATCATCCAAAGCCTTGTTAGCCCGGCGCTGAGCAGCTCGGGCATTTTTGAACCAGTAGATGATGTTGGTCAAGTCAAGTGGACGCCGACCTTTCCTCGATTCTAGGCTATTCAGTTCGTTCATGTACCGCACCATCTGCTCTCTGGTAGGGTGCTGATTGTCATGAAACCACTTCTGTAAGCGAGGTATTTCATGTTCTGGATCAAATGAAGTACGTATTCTCGTTTTGTTTGGAGTCACAAGGGAACCCTGCATCTGTGACACAGGGACACCCTGCTGCTGCTGTTGCTGTTGCTGTTGTTGTTGCGGTTGCTGCTGGAGGCCCTGGCCAGAGCTGTTTGCTGGCAGCTGCAGTGAAAACGGAATAGATGGCAACGATGTTGGAGATGGCAGCGATGACGAGGTCATAACCTGAGTTTTGGGCTTTGAATCTACGGCTGGTGACTGAGACTGGGCATTCTCATCAAGCTTTGTGGATGAAGTTTTCTCCGTTCTGTTACTGTCTTTCACTTTCTCTGTGGAAGCATTAAGAGAAGCAGAGCTGCTTCCAGAGGATTTCTTACTTTTCTTAATCTGACAGCTGTACCACGAGTCAAACGCTGCTCTCAGGTCTTCTGAAACACTGGCTGAGCCCTCTCCTTTAGAGATTGACATCAGCAGCTTCTGCAATGTAAATAAATGTAACCCACGTTAAACACACCGACAAAATGTGACAAAGAGGAAAAGAAGACAGAAAAAGAAAAGACAAAATGTTTATTTTCAACGCTGAAAAAAACAGATGGAATATGAGAAAGTGCTGCATAGATTAAAGACAAACGTGCCTGTACCTAATATCAGCAGGTTACATAGAATAAAATCCAACTGCATTTACAAAATAATAAACCATAATTCTTGGAATTAATAAATTAAATTCTTAGAAAAAATGTACCAGAGCCTAAAGGTCAGGGTAAGTATATATATATATATATCTGGCATGGGTTCTGATTACCTAAAGGTCAGGGTAAGTATATATATCTGGCATGGGTTCTGATTACCTAAAGGTCAGGGTAAGTATATATATCTGGCATGGGTTCTGATTACCTAAAGGTCAGGGTAAGTATATATATCTGGCTTGGGTTCTGATGGTCTTAACCTGGGTCTCAACCAGATATAAAAAATGAAATGAAAGGAAGGAAGGAAGGAGGTAGGCAGGTATTGCACAGGCACAGCTACAGGGAAGAACAAATAACAACCAACCCTCAAAACTCCAAACAAAACAACGAATCCCACAATTCTTTGCACACATTTTAGTAAATAAATCAATTTTGTCTGCATTTTCCTTTCTGTGGATAATTACAATTTAAGTTGAAAGCTTTACAAATAACAACAAATTTAAGCTATTTGTTACGTTTACTTTTTCCTCGTGCTCAAGTAATAAAATGGCTTCAATGAATATTTTTCTCTCCATGACAAGAATTATTCCCCCCCCCCCTCACCCATCTCTCTCTCAGCACATGCGCATGCATCAGCGCATACGTAAGCATGTCTGTTCGTTCTGTCATGCCAAGTAATGCATGGACAGGACAGCACTCTGTTTTCACTTAAGACATTACACTAAAAATCTAGCAAAACAAACCATTTACTTACACTGACCTTCTCAATGGGACAGCCTGACTCAATAAGCAGTGAATGTGACTGCGTCAGAAGCAACTCCAACAACTTTTCTTTCATCTCCTCTGCCGAGCTCAGCTTGGGCTGACTGCAACGAGCAAAAGACTACGTCACGAGTCATCCACCACGACCAACCGCTCGGACCTATTTCACCGACGGTAAAGTTCATAAAGTACACTGTGGACTGGGCAGCAGGTATGGGATATGAGACACTGACTTCCAAGAACTGGACACGACACCCTGTAATCACCTTGCAAGATCCAAAATAAACTCTGCCAGCTTAACATGATTTACTCAGTTTTTAAGCTTACTTGACAGTTTTGTTCTTTTTCATATTGTGCAGCATTTTTCTAATACGGGAGATCTGTTCCCTACATAAGCGTCAGCTCTTATGCCATATGTACCATTGATGTCTGTGAAAGCCAAATGACCAAAACTGTAGGAGTAGCCCCTAACCACTTTTAACTGTAACTGCTTACTAAGAAACCATACCAGTTTGTCACATCACATTTGGTAAATGTGAAATTGGCTTCAAATAGCAAAGGTATGAGGGCTTTTTTTATGAAACTGTTATAAGTATAACAGAATCCTTATATACTTTAAATTTTCAGTCATGCTTGCTAATCACAGAATTGAAATATTTCAGGCTGTAACTGCAGAAAACATTGGTAATCACATCCTCAATTTCCCACAAAAGACTGACTTACTCATAGTATGAATGCAATGGAGAGTACATTGCATGGAAAATGAACATTTGGTTGACAGTTACTTACGAATAATGCCTGTATGTTAACACGAAATTCTGTCACTATTGCATTCAATGCAGAGGCATGCATGCACACACGCATGTACACACACACAAATCACTCATGGCAAAACCCAGTTCACACAGTTCAATGGTGATGAATTTTTAATTAACAAACCCTTAAGGCTGTGGACAAGCAGATGGAACTGAAAGGGAAATATTGCAATCTCTGCAATATTATGTTGCATTACATGTAAAAAAAAAAGTATGCCAAAACCCCCCAGTAAATCAGATGGAGAACAGATGCAAATATGCAATACTCATTAACTTAGCAGCTATGTTTATATTTTTTCTTTAAAATGACTTGAATCTCTTAGGTGGCACATGACGATGAGCATTTCTCTGAATGAAGTGAAGCATAACAGTCTTACGGCACTGCATGTCCATACTTATACAAGAGGATAAAAGGATGTCCTGTAAAACGTTTTTTTTTTCGGTCATAAGGTGTGTGGAGTGTTTAAGATCGCTACTTTCCTGGGGGTCAGGATCTTGAGGCCAGCACCTGTATCCTGTCCCATGCTGCCTCACCCTCCCTAATCCAAGGGGATCAGGTACCCATTCACAGCTGGGTCAACTGGGGGATGTGTGGGGCAGTACACGGGACTCCATGCCCATGGGTTTGGAGACCCATGGTCTAACCACTTGGTCATCCGCTTCTCCTGATAAAAGGTCGCATATACAACCATGATGTCTAAAACTTGGCATGAATGAAAATTAAACGAGTTTCCAATACAAATATTTTGTGGGAAGAACAGATGAGACAAAGAAACCAATATTGCTGATGGCTATTTACAGTGTACGTGTAAGAGCGTGTCCTCATGCACTATTTTGAGGAACACGCATGCGAGCCACCATGTGGATGCATGCCCCAGGGAAAAGATTTCCATAGACTTGTCCACACATGGATGCATGTCTCCTTGCAGATCATATCAATCAGTTTGTCTTCATTTTTTTGCTTTAGCAACCCGTGTAATGTCCGGCTTTAGTCACCCAATAATCCCCATAAACTTAGCGTAGAAAACTTGTAATGGAGAAACAAACAGACGATGCACTTAAAGATACAGTCACTCAATACAGAAATTTAAACAACTGGAAAATACCACAATAAATAAATAAAATATGCTGGCAATTACATAATGCAAGATGAGGAAATGATACAAAGGTTTATGACTTTTGACCAAGAGATTTGACACTCTCAGGCCAACAACATGGCCAGCAGATTTTCCAAGGTGACTTGACGCAAGCCACAAAATAAAACACTCCCTTCAAAGAAAATGAAATGGTCTGGAAGGACTGGAAAGCAGCACGGCTGTGCTCACCAAACACAAGCTTGAACTGCATTTAAACAGAAAAAAGTAACCCTACCTGGAGAGTCGGATACGCAGTGTTGCCGAGTTGGTCAATTCCCCAAGGATGTCATCAATGGTTGATAATTTATCATCAGTAATGACATCAAATGCAAGTGGCTTCCAATTCTTCAGCTGTATTGCACCTATGAAAAGAAAGAACAGCCACATAGGTCATAAAAAAAGAGTGAGTGTATCACACAACTGCAGGGTACTGCGCTGATCAGCACAGTCAGTTGCTTCCAATAACATGTGGGTTATTCTTTTTAAATTTTATACAAACAACAGGGTGCTTTGCAGCTTTTTTCGCGTTATGAGCGCCCTCTTTTCAAATTCAGATACAAATCATCTGCAGTTGACACCAATAAGAAAAACTCTACAGCATCTTAAATTTCCAACTTGCACCCTATTTTTCCAGGCGGCATCCCCATTGTGACCCTTTCTTTTAAAGGCTGATGTGCCCCCCCCCCCCAAAAAAAAATACTGGTACTTTTACTGAATTTAATTTATTCAAGTGAAGTTGTGTAACACTTTAAATATGGCATTGTGCAAATCTGTGTATGTTTGGGCCTGTGTACACTGGCTTTCTGCATGAAATGATAGCAGTGGATGATAAAGTTCACTCATCAGGTTCATTCATAACCATTAAAACTGGCTTGTCTTCTTTCTTTCTTGCAGATGTGTGTCATAGTATTAGAACATCAAATTATTGCATATTTGCAGCAGGTAAGACAAATTATCTCACAATTGCTTCTCTGTTTTGACAGAATGGCTACATTGCCTCACACCTTTAGCATTCATAGTCACATTGCCTCACACCTTTAGCTTTCGCTCACATCACATCACACCTTTAGCATTCAGTCATGTAGCATCACACCTTTAGCATTCAGTCACATTGCCTCACACCTTTAGCATTCAGTCATATTGCCTCACACCTTTAGCATTCAGTCACATTGCCTCACACCTTTAGAATTCAGTCACAGTGCCTTGCATCTTTATATTTATAGTCACATCTTCAACATTCACATCACATCTTACCTTTGGCATTCAGTCACACTGCCTTGCATCTTTAGCATTCATAGTCACATCGCCCCACATCTTTTGCATTTCATCACATTGCTTCACACCTTTAGCATTCATAGTCACATTGCCTCACACCTTTAGCATTCATAGCATCCACGGCTGTGTAGCCCAGCTTGATGAGGGCTGTCCTCACAAGGTCACGGAGTGGTGTGGTGGCTGGCAGAATTGCATAACTGTCTAACTCAACAGCACACACATCACAGGGGGCACTAGATGCATTTTCAAAGTTGACGGCACCATTCATCTGTTCTATTATGCAATGGATGGGAAGCGACCGATTACCTGAAAACAAAAATTATGTGAAAAGTACAGTAAGCAACACGCTGGATATCACCACTTATCTCCCCATTCCATCTGAAGTTTTATAATTATGGTGAAGGCATGGAAGTGGATGCATATTAACCAGAAAGAGAGTGACTGGAGGCAGGAGATATTAAAAACGTTAAAATGTAGGGAATACATGCTTTTTTACCAGTTGTAGGAAGTTGACTAGCTTGTCATAGAGGCTAAACTAACATCCTGAATGCCTTTCCCATCTGAACAGCTTCTATATAAAAGTAACAGCCAGTATTTGACTGAATTACTTGCTATACTCTTGATGTGGTAATGTCTCTTGTCTCAATAACAAGAAATTATAAGAATGATTTAATCACCTGCCTACAGTAAATATGCAGCTATTTTAAACAAAATTTCCGGTAAAACTTTACCCTGAAAATTACAAGTGTCACAGCTGTATTATTAGCTACCTGTTCATCTCCAGTGACCGAAGTCACCACACTGAGACATTTTAGAGTAACACGTGTGCTTTGCCGATGTACTACTCTGACCAAACCAGCATACACATTATACGCTGCCAAAAAAAAAAGTTTATCAGAAAAAAACTTTTCTTTAGGTAAACTTTGCTTCTCATGGACTGGTTCATTGCCACCTACTTAAGCCTTAAGAAAGCACTTTTTGAACTTACAACGTCCAACTTATTTCTTACCAGATTACAGTCCCAAGTTTGGGAGGCAAAAATTCACAAGAGAAAGAAATAACAAAATTAACTCATGACTCAAAGTCTGAGAAAATTGTGGAAAGAAAGCAGTATTAAGGATGTAAAAAATGTTGACAAAAACCTCGGCCTTCTGAAAACCCTGAAAGACAAATATACATTTAAGAATCACAGTAGCATGCCATTTTTCATCATTTGTTTTTAGCGCATGGTACTTATCCCGCTGATGCCGACCTAGCTAAGCCTACAAACAGCTCCTCCTTCAGTTCATTTTGTTTTCTGTTTTTAAGTTAAAGCTGCAAAAATAGGAAAGACAAAAGGAATTCACGCCGACATTCCAATCCCTGCTTGTCTGCTTGAATAATAAAGAAGTCGATCTGTACTGTAAGTCGCTCTTGTTTGCTTCAGGGCTTTTGTCCACCTTTTACTGCCAACAAGAGCATGGACGTCGTTTCTTGTGTGTGTGGATGTGGGTGTGCACATCCGCGCATGCATCTGCTCACACATCCATACCCTACCATGCATACGTGCGTGGGTCCGTATGTTTATGTGGCTGTATGCAAGAGACAGACAATGCATGCTGATGATGTGAGAGACACATGCAGATAGACTGAGAGAGAGAGAGAGAAAAAGAAATGCCACAGAGCAATGCTAGTTCAAACTAGCATAAGAACATTTAGGCCGATAAGGGCATTTTGGGATAATAACTAAAGTCACAGTTGGGAAAGAAAGGGTGACTTGTAAGCCGTTTTCAGCTTATAAATATATGGCAGCTGGGAGAGCCAGATGCGATTAAAAGGCCCGTTGCCACGGCAGTTTAGGATTAGGGACCAGCTCATCCCCTAAGCTTATTTCACCTGCACGCGCTCTGCCTCTGCGGCTTGCTGACAGGCAGGGGAGTGATGGCGGTGGTGGTGGAGGGGGTAGGGTGTGTGTGTGGAGGGGAGAGGGGAGGTTGAATAAGAGGCTCTGCGCAGGGGAAGGGATTTTCCACATGCTCCCTGGCTCTCCTGTCTCAATGGCTTATTTCTGGAAGACAGTGTCATACTCCTGCGACATGCCTCTTGCTCTCAGAAAGTGTGCCTACCTTCGGCCACAGCAAGACTCCACAGCATGCAGGTCCCTGTTTTTTGATGTTCTGTGCTGGGCACTCGTGCTGATACAATTGCTACTGAGTGAGGAGTTGCCCAGATGGAACATGGTTTCAGTATCTCATGACTGTATTGTCAGTGGGCAGTCTGCACAGGTATTCTCTAGCCCTGCAATGTACTGTATGCCAGCTGGCAGTAGAAATCTTCCATAGGGGAAAGCTTTTCCACTATCTTGTGGTTATGTAAAGTAACAGTCATGCAGAACCTCAGAAGAAAAGATGAAACAAGTCTGTAGAACACACTGTTATGGTGGTGTGACTTTAATTTCTGGGTCAACCAAATATAGCTTCCATTTTTAAGGTTGTCATACTGTGTGTGTGTGTGTGCACACGCATGCATGCATATGCATTCACCTCATAATGCATATATGTTTGCACACACATTTGCACATGTGCATGCCCGCACAGAGAGAGAGAAAGAAAAGGAAAAAAAGGTACAATGTTAACTATACTTAATAAGCGCCCATCAGCCTCGCCCAGTCTGAATGAAACGAAAGCCGAAAGGGATGGGGAAGAGACGTGGGGAAAAGTCATAAAAGAGGAGAGGAGAAATAGAGGTGGGGTCGAGGAGGGGGAGTCCAAGGAAAACACTGATTGACAGAGAAACTCTTTGGTGGTTAATAGGATTGGATCATGAAGCGGTTATCTCCCTTATTTCAAATTGCCATGATAATCCCCCTTGAGTCGGCCTGTAATGAGCCGTACTGTCTGTTCGCTCTCTAATGCCGCAATTATTACATTTTATCCGACGCCGCTTCTGAATTTGCAAAGACTTATCCCGTCTTAAGACCCAGGATTTATTTCTCATTTCGCAAGTTCCAAAAACTTCTCTAAACCATTGGAAAACAAATATTTGCACGAGATACCGGGCCAGTAGGGCTCTTGATCGCTCTACCTATCAAAGGAAACTCTGTCTGAAACCGGGGCTGAGCCAGCGAGCAAGCGAGAGAGAGAGAGAGAGATTCGTAAGAAGCGTGGAAGAAAGAGCGGGGGAGAGGGAAAGGTGGACGGGGGGGTGGCGGACGGGGGAAAAAGTAGCGTTCTTTTAGCTGGCTTGCGAACGCTGATTTGAAATTCTGACGTTTGAGGGGCGCACTGATCCTAGGAATTTGAAACAAGGGCAGGAATGAGAGGATTAGACCTGGTGTATGGGCAGTCCGGGTTTCTGCGGCCGCTCTCGCGCATGGTGGAGCGTGCCGGGTCTTCCTGGTACAGCCCGGACAGGCGCAGGAAAAGACGGCTTGTCCGTCTGACATCTCTCATCAGCGCCTGCACGCACGCTCACGCGCTCTCGCTAAACTCGGAGATTCTCGCTTCGCACGCATGCGCGCGTGCACGAACGAAGAGAAAGAGAGAGAATGAGAAAGACAGACAGACAGAGAGCGAAATCTGACTGTTTCAGGCCACATGCCCTTGAAAACTGATCCTCTCTCTCAAGAAAGAAAGCAAAAGGAAAGAAAGAAGGAAGGAACTGATTCATTCTCTCTCTCTCTCTCACGACTAAACATGACCACAACCCACTGTCACAATATTTATACATAGACTTCCGCTTTCCTTTCCTCCACATCCTAATATTCTAATTTAAACTGAATCAAGGGAAGACCGGATGTACAATCAAGTCTCACTCAAAGGACGAACAGCACAGGAGATGTGTGGGAGATGTGTAGGAGATGTGTGGGAGATGTGTAGGAGGTGTGTAGGAGATGTGTAGGAGATGTGCAAACGTGGAGGCGAGATTCGTAGAAGCCTGGAAGTGAAGCCTAGTGACGCAAAGTCCGAGCCGTGACGTCACTGCCTAGCGTCACTCCGCGTTTCTGGCTTCCACGAAACTCGCCCACGAACTCCGGAACTGAAACCCAGCGAGTTATGCCGTCGCAGGTGCACTGCGACAAGCACGACAAGTTCTTTCAGACTTCCACAGGTACTCGCCAAGTCGCAGTTAAAGCCCCTGCCGTACGTGGAAACCGGCTAGTTACGTCACACCAAGGTGGTGCCACCTGTTGCCACGGCGACGAAGTGCCAGGACAAAGGGGCAGACAAGTGCGTGACTGAGAAGCAGCAGACAGAACGAACGCTCTGGCTCGTGGCGCCCCTCAGTGCCGGTGACAGCGCTGGTGACAGCCCAGGTAGGGCAGCCCAGACAAAAGTGCATGGCCAGCGAACAGGGCGTGCTGACGAACAGCGTTACAGACTGACAGGCAAGCTGAGAGACTTCCAGGAGGCAGGCAGATTAGCAGACAGATGGACACGAATGTCCGCAGACAAGAAGAGACTAATCCCCCACCCCCACCGCCACCCCCAACACCCACCCCAGTTCCTATCTCAGGTCCCGTATCGGTTTCTGCCCATGTCAATGTTGCCATCGACTTGTTGGAAACGTCTGCCATTAATGCGAAAGTTAAAATCCGCTTGCACGAGCGCGCGCGCGTTTGTGGATGTTGTTCTCTTGGGTGCACCCGTCACTGTTCAGGAGTGGGGAGGAAGTTACAGCACGCGGCGACAGCCTCTGACATCGAATCCAGTCTTAACACCAAATGCTGTCTCTGGATAGAGATGGGCGTGCTGCAAGCGGGACACAGACGTACGACCGTCTTCTGGAGACAAAAGTAACGAACGCGCAAAGACAGGGCGGAAGGTTAAAATCCCAAAGCAGAGGAAGGAGCCCATCCTTCGCCCAGGCTATTTAATACGGCGCGCAAACACTCATGCATGCACTTGCTCTCGTGCATCGCAAACAATTTCGCCAGAGGTTTGAGTTTCACTGCAGCTAGCGACACAACACGCGACAACAGCCCATTATTCACTACGTCTGCGGCAACCGACTCCGCTAACCTTACACCAGACAAAGACCTGTTCTGCGGAGTCCCCGGCGATAAACTTTAAACAGGGCTTAACTGTTTCACACTTGAAGGCGTCTTCGTCTGACTCGCGTCTCAAGGAAACGCGGTTTGCAGTGCTAGCAAGTCGGCAGGGGGCAGTCACAAACCTAGAATCACGCGCCTTGCAGTGCGGGTGCTGCTTAGAGATGACGTCTGAAAGGGATTAAAGTCGGTAAGCGGTCTGGCTTTTTTTTATGGTAGCCAACACCAACCCAGGATAGTCATTGTGGAAAGTCATACAAATAACGGTGAAGTAGCCGACGCCAGTTTTCACTGTTGCTGTTGGAAAATCAACTTTGACACATAAGGGAACTAAGTGGATATAACACTCAAGCTGTGGAGTGTTTCTGGTTTTCAATTATTCACTGAATACACACACACACACATCAACAACGCCCTCGGAAACAGGCTCATCAACAAGAAGTCTTCCAGCTACTGTGAATCCATCGGAACAGGGCTGGGCGTCGTGGTTCGCATGTGCCTGGCCACTGGGTGAACGGGTCCTGTGGTCAGTTTAACTTGCGACAAATGAAATCCAGCGCGCGGACAGACTAGACCAGGAGAACAGCACAAAGACGCTGCTTGCACGAGCGTTCGTAATAAATCTTTCCACACAAAAAAGTGTTACAAGACGATCACGCCATTTTACATATGAGGGAACAGCGCGTGCAACCCCAGGACAAAGTTTTCCCCGGATAAAACGTTAATGACAAGACATTTCCGCAGGCCGACATAAGACTAATTCAAAAGCTACACGCAAGTCTTGCCACAAATGCCTGATTAGATGAAGGGAATAACGTAAAAGAAAAAGCGTACCACAGGTAAAACAAAACAAAAAACAACACTAGGAAAAAACGAACAATAATTCAAGCAACCAACCAAGCATGTCATCCATATCCCAGCGCCCGTGCGGCCGAAGGCGGAGCTGTTGCGCGAGTGATTACGATTAGCCTAATTCAACGTTTCGTGTAGTCAGAGACTCGTAAGCTACCGGATACACCTACTTGGACGAGCCGGAAGGGGCAAAGTACTAGCGAGGCAATGGAATCTGTCGCGACCGCCGCGCAGTTCACAGCCCGGCAGTTATCGTGTGGGGAAACACGCATTTAGCGCAAACGCGAGTTTTGTTTGCGCCAAGGCTGTTCGCTGCCCTTGCGAGATAATCGCGAAACAGTTGCGATATTTGATCCCACGACTTCTGGCAGCGGAAGGGGTGAGAACCTGGGAGCAGTTTTATAAGCACAGCGGGCAGGAAGTCGACTGCGGCTGGTTGCGCCAAGAAGTCGCAGGGTAGCCGAGGGACCGCGCGCACCGCCAAAAGTCCCATGCTTTCTGATTGGCATTCGTGAGACATCCTGCTTAGCGCTTCCCCACGCAGTTGATAGCCTGCTCTAAACGCTCAACGCAAAATAAAGCCCTGAAACACTGGCTCTGAGGCTCTCCTGACTGACCGATACATGCCACTCTAAAGGGACACATGGTTTCTGTACCGAGTACAAAGCGAAACCAAGCTACCCCTCCGGTTAACTGCATTCCTGGGCTGGCTTGCATGAGCGTTCTTAACGCCACTTCCGGTCATTAAGAGTGGCCGTGAAAAAAAATTAAGTCTCATTCGCCCCATTCGCCCCGCTCATGCAAGCCAGCCCTGGTGGTTTAAAACCTTCCTGGTCCCATCACTTAAGTTTAAGATCGAGCGGAGCAGCTCCGAGTCGAACAGAAAAAAGAAAAACACGTTGACGTGGATACGGAAAGAGAGGAAAACTGTGTCACGGTTTTCTGTGTGGTGATATGATTGCTTCTGCCTGGCTTCAGCAGATCGTCTCTTGCTGTAAACTGCCTTCAAGCCCACACCCCTGCGACTTTAGCTTCTCTGGTACTTGCAAGCCAAACTGGACAAAACCCCGGCAAGCCACCGCTGTTCCAGTCGGCGGTTTGATGGGGAAAAAACCAGCTCACTCAACAAGTTAAAATGCGTACCTTGCCTGAATGAAGATTACTTAGCAGAAAGGGAAGCAAACAACACCAAACAGTTGAAGAACTGTAAACACTTTAGCAACGCTAGTTGTATTACAAACTGTTGTTGTTATTAGTGGTGGTGGTGGAGGTGGAAGGGAATGGGAGAAAAGGGAAGAGCTGTTGTTGTTGTTGTCGTTCTTATTCTTGCTGTTATTGCTGGTTGGGCTGCAAAGTCCCTCCCCAGTCCCCACTCAGGTCAGAGAAGCCGTTGTGGAAGCCCCATCATGACGTAACCACGACCAAGCTTCGCGTGGTGTTTCCTACACGCAGCGGGCCCGGGACCCAGATCACCCTCTCCCTACACCCCAACCCCTGCCCCCCCCCCCCCCCCCCC
>SMGT01011393.1:325582-335745 GCA_004794575.1 Lanistes nyassanus
CCAACAACCCTATTTTCCACCAAACAAAGCCCTTGTTCTTCCTGCTTCACATATAAAGCCATCTAGAGGTCTTACCAAACCCACTTCAACCCCCCACCCTCAACCACCACCACCACCCGTCTCTGACGCCACTGAGCCCAGCCCCCTCTACCCCTCTCTTAAGTCTCCACTCATCCGCAAGCGGCCTGACAGGGGAGATAAGCAAGGCTGTGCTGTGGAATCATGTCGGCCGGATTAGATCCAGGGCGGCTACGTGAGGCCACTCTGGGAAAGGGATTCGCGCCAGACCCCGTGGATAATCGGCCCTGACCGCGCGCGAGACCTCCATTTTCCGGGCAGCGGCTTAGGGTTTAGCTTCCACCCCTTGGCTTCTAAGTCCTCCGCTCTTTTCTCGCGTCTGCGGCACCCGCTCAAGACTTAGCAACCTCTCAATCTTATTCCGTTCTCTCTCTGTGTCCCCTCTACCTCACCAGGACCCACTAATCCTTGCTTAGGCCACTTTTTTGACGAAGATTTAAAATGCAAAATCGATGGGTTCTCACCCTCACCCCACTCTGCGGAGGGTATTTTGGCGTTGTTTATGCTATCATGCTTGTGTTGCATTTTATTTTCTTTGCATGTTTGGGATTCTTATGAGTACCGCAGACCGTCGCATGTACTTTAACAGTTCCCTCATCCGAGTCCATGGCATGTCGATGCTGACGTCAGTAAACGACCGATATAAGACACTTCAACATTCCTCCCACTTATCCCTACCCCCACAATTTTAGCATCATTGTATGAACACACAACAATTAACAGGACTCTTCCGTCTGAACACATGCCTACTTCCTAGTCCACAAACCTACGTCTTCTTATACTTGTAACAGCAAGATCCTGGTTTATATCATCGAGAAATTTGGTAGCTGCATAAATAACTGCTAAATCTGTTTGAAACTGGATCGTGGTGTTTCGTTCTGTTAGTGTTTCGATACAGCATTCCACAGATAATCTTCTTTGTCTCTTCTTGCAGTACCAAAAAAAAAAAAAGCCCAACTCACAAATACACACCGCTAACATACCAAAGACTCCGAGAAGTAACGATCAACGTCATCTGTTTTTTTTGTTGTTGTTGTAAGAGTGATATGACTGCGAACATATAGAGCAGATGACGGCTACTACCACATGTATTACATTTCAAGTCCAGCGCTATCGGCGACCACTCCATGCGGCGTAACTTGGCCACCTATGCAGGCCAGTGTCTGCACCCCCAGTACTTACCTAGAAGAGCCAACTTCATTTCCAAGAAGTCTACAGGCATCTTACAACACTGGCATATCTCAGCTCAGGGGAACCCAACAGGCAAGCGTCTGGATAATTCAGCAGTTATTTCCTCAACAGACGGGAAGTACGTGTAATTTGCCATAATTCAAAAGCAATACTGTATTTGTTTACTCAATATAATTGTCCTTTTATGGCCCAGCTAAAGAAAATATGGTTCTTGTCGGTCTACGAACTATCGATATCAGCTGCTGGTAATCGCTTGCTTTAATCCTTTGCGTGTCGTTGCTGGCTTCGAGAGGAAACGTTCCTGACAATTATGCAAAGACAGGCAATAACTTATAGACTGACAAAAATTCGTATTATGATCTGTTACGTGTCCCATCCTGCTGTGGCAGCTTATCTCTTCCTGTATTTCTGATTCTGACAGCTTGGTTTTGTCGAAGACGAAAACACCGTGCCCACCAGTGGGACTGCGCGTTGTGTTTTGTGAATAAGAAGCACTGCTGTCGAATAATTTGATCTTCTACCACATGCGCGTACAGGCTGCTCGCACAGGGATCATAGGCACGTATGCACCTAATCGCACGCCGACAGAAATCAGTTGTTAGCCATTACCATAACTGGACAGCGGGACAAGTGAAAGCACGCCTGGCATTCCTTGCTCAGGCTGGCGTCCACTGGGGACAAGACCACCACACCTGTGGTGTCATCGACTGCTTGTCCAGGTCTTGGCGGACACAGAGCTCGTCGAAAGTCCCCTGCCCTCCCGCTCGCCAGTCCACTGACTTCGGGCGCGGACCACTCTCATCCTGATTAACTTATGCTCGCGGACTTAAGCTTGAGTTTATACATAAAAAAGAAGCCTTAACCAACATCAAACCCTACCCCTCAGCCCCACTCCACCTACAAATAATTGTGAGCTAATACGGGTATAATATAATATAATATAACCTGCGACTTTGAACTGAAAAGACACGTCTTTACCGCTTATAGCTACCCATCAGCACGGATTGGTCTCTTCATTGTAACTATAAGAAGTGACGGAGTGCAGAGGTCATGGTTTGACCTATATTTATCTGTTGTAGCGGTCAGCAACGGGCACGCGCATGCGCAGCGCATTCGACACACCGCCCATGCGTGCCCCAACCCAAGTCGGTGGGAATTGCAAACTGGCCTCCCGCTCTGATCCAGGGGTCGTGGTGCCAATGACGTCCTGGCTTTTCGCACAGCCCGCCGCAGACCGACTTCATGCGGCGCAGATATAAAGGATGCTCTCAAGTAGCTTCCGGAGAGCTGTGCTCGTTTCCGGTAGCATGGGCGGGGCTCGGACCAACGAACCGCGAGTGAAAACACCCCACGCACGCGCACATTCTTTTCAAAGCCGTAGGCTGCCCGCCATGTTCATTGACAGGGGCAATGCGAGAGTTACTGTTGCTCGCAAACAGTCGAAACGGTTTTCCAAAATAGTAAAGATATACGCAATACACTTCATGACTCGGCGGCATGATCATTCCTATCTCTTCTCCGTTCGTGAGAAGATGCACGTAAAATACACAGGGCTAACGGGCACTGGGACCGTGCTTATGACCAGAAGTGCAGACACGAACGCTCATGCAAGCAACCCCAAGGCTGGGTTGGATAAGCGTTCACATCATCCTTTCGGTCATAAAACCTGTCGGCCTGTTTAGTTTACGTCCACCACTATGTACAATCAGGAGATACGAACGTCCATGCAGCCCAGACTAAGCGAAGTATTTTCAACCACAGTTTCAATAGCATTAACGACAAGTCGTCAAGGAAGATACGAAACATGTCTCTCCTGTGCTGTACGTGAGACATGGGGGAGTGGGGTGGGTGGGCACACGATCTGAAGTGGCCGCACAATACACAGGAAAAGCCGCCGATACAGCAGCTGCGCTCAGGGCAGTCATGCGAGTTTTCTCACATATTATCACATCCGCTCGCCATTTAAAAAAAAACCGATCCAAATGCGAAGGAAGAATTAAGCCGTAAATCATGCGTACGATGGCCAGTACCATAGTTTTTAAGTCAGGCTTGCAGCGAAGGGTTATCAGCCTTGCTATACAATTTGTATATCTGGTATGCTCCCCGCAATTACTATATATTTGTTCCACACCATGGGTTTGCAATCCACATCTCGAGCATGGGGGTTGGGGTGCGAAGTTCTTGCTGCCTTCCCACACCTCGACAGAACCCGAGGGTCAAGGCTACCCAAATGCAGAAGACAGAAATCGACATACCTAGCACACTGACCGCAACATGAACGTGCACAAGTCTATCTCAGATCAAGCGTGTACATTTACAGTAGTTTGGGAGTTTTCATTTTAATAAAGTAGGCTCTGTCTCTTTGTCCCTCTGTTCTGTGTGTAGGTGGGGGTCGAGGACACCAAACAAGCCCGACACACGCGCGCACACACACACACACACACTATATTATATATGTGTAGACAGAGGATGATCTGAAGGATGGGAACGGAGCAGTAAGAAAAAAAGAACAAAGTATGCAAGTACAGATTAATCCGCATATTAAAAAAAAAGACAAGGAAGAAATGACAGCACCGCCTATCTGTTTTGTTTTAAATCCTCTATTATCCAAACTTTTAATCGTTGACATCAGGAAAGCGAACAAACGATATTTAGAGGGAAGTGTGTCAACCTCAGTTCAATCACCATAACTAAAAACATACAAAATCATATGGATCTCTCTCTATCTATATATATATATGAATTAATATGAATATATGTCTCCTTCATAAAGAACTTGCACTTTTCCTTCCTTTTTGGCATTCTCCTTATCAGGGGGTCCTTTCAGACTATACTTTGTTGGGGGAGGGGGTTTATCCCATCCCAGCACTGTACGCCTTAAGTGCATTAATCATGGGAACCTTTGTGAACAATTGCCACGCGCACTTCAGGCCCCCTTCCACTTTGCTCTCCCCACCTCCCATTACGTGTGGGCAGCAAAACTGTCTGCGGACGTTAATTAGGGTAACACTCCCAGGAGTAAGTATATCCTCGGTCAGTCTCGTCGGCCTCTTGCTAAGGATCTCTTGATCGCAAGCTGTAACAAGTGGTCCCTGTATCGGCTAGCTGTGGGCTAGCATTGACTCACTTCCATGTTCCCAAACGCACCGTTTCCCACAACTGTTATACCCCAAGCTGGCGTTTCTCAGGTCTCGGCTTACCGATTATGTGTTAAAAATACCGCCCAATCGCTGACGTCAGTGGTTTGCGACACTCCAGCCTTGGTTCAGTTGGTATCGCAGACCACTTCCTCTTGGCCACACTGCTGTGTCGACTATATATATATATATCTTATGACCGATGCTACCATTAATACATATAAACTATCATTATCCATACATATACACTATCACGATGAGCGTGCCCGTAATGTCTTCATTCTCCTCCTCAAATGCATCCAGACTCTTTCTAAAGACTTATCCAACTGTCTGACAGCGGGAAGTATTGGAGGAAGGGACGGAGGGAGGTAGAAAGGCAGAGAATACGAACTGCCAGGTACCCTGCCAACCTCCATTGGTGGAGAGTACAGCAGCATTCACAGTTAACTATCATAATAACTGCACTGTCTCTTGTCTACCAGCGTTGCACTGGCAGCGGCCGACTACTTGACGCACCTTGTTGGTGCTTGGGGTTTTACGCCGATTCAGCAGCTAATGCTTCATCATGCCAAGCACCTAGCCCTCTAAACCAAATCCACATCCGGAAGAGCAAACGTGTACCTGAGAACCTGAGATAGCAGCACCCACAGACCGAGATTCGCGCTGAGTTGGGGTTGTTTTTTTTTTGGGGGGGGTTGTTTGTTTGGGTTTTTTTTTGACAAAAGCTCTCAAAACTTAAAGGTGCACACACAGTACACCGGGGAAACGCCCATAACATCGCTTTTATGGTCGGCAGGAAACATACAAACGCTCGTACAACGTGGCTCAGGCCATCTTTTACACCCATGGGGACATCGCGGCGATGAATTTGTCAGCAGCCATTAGGCAGATGGGGAAAACAAGCCGTTTCATTTACGAACTCAGGCGGGTTAACTCGCTGTCAAAAAAAAAAAAAAAGCAGTGGCAAAGAATTACTCCTGCAACACTTCGGCTTAAGAAGTGCTGCCAAGGCTGGTTGAGACCTGTGAACTGAAGTTAAATTTTTTTTAAAAAAAACGTGCTTAGTTCTGTAGAGAAGATCCCGTCGGGACAAGTCACTATGTCACATTTTTGTGGTAGACTTACTATGCTTTTAACAAAGCTTGCATTCCCCAGCAGAACTTTAAGAATTTTACAACATTTTTTATATTTTCCAAACTAGAAAATAGCCAAACACAACGAAAGGAAGCAGTTATATTTTTTCATTGCTCTCTCTCTCTCTATATATATATCGTTCTTGTAAGAGCTTCGAGGTCATTTGTCGGTGGTTCTCTCCAAGAACAGGATTGGGACCTCGTTTTGAAATCTCTAGTGCGGCAGCCTGCTTCCAAGGCATGCTGGGATAATTTATACTGAACAATCCTCGCGTCGTTTACTGGTCTTGCAGCAGAATTGGACAGTTCCTGGGTACCCACTGTTTGCTTCGACCATTATGAAGCGCTCCGCCAGGAACATGCTTTTAAAATTAATCCGGTCTACCCTTCACACCCTGGGCCCTGTTACCGTCGCACTGATTGCGGGAGAAAACCCCACCGATTTTGTTTAACATTTATACCACTGGAAACTCGCTGACTCGTCACATAAATTAGCCTTCTTAGTTCTCCAACGGCTGTGTAGGATAATCTACGACACCATTAGCCGTGCCCGCTTGGGTCAGAACAATGGACCCGGACCAAAGAAATGAACTGCCCCTACCGGGTGACCCGAGTCGACGCATCCACCCATGCTCACCTCCACCCTTCCACCCCACTTCTTGCAGTGATGCATTTCTTTATCAGTGTGCGGGGTGGGTGGGAAGAAAGAGACTTTCATGTTGCGCTCTTCAAAATGCTCTTATCAACGTCATCAAACACAAAACACTTGCAGTGTTTAAAAAGGCATTTTCTTCTATTCCACCCGAAATTTGCCGCTCGCCTGGACTTAGCCACTGCATCCTATACGCCTTCTCACTCACTCACCCACCCTCCCACCCCCCTTCCACGTCTTGTTCCTTATGCACTCCGCTATTTTAGATTTCCAGAATCCCTGCCGGGATGGCGCCTTTTAACCCACGCCGACTGCCCGCTGTGGCGAAAATCATGGCAATATCGCTTTAATTATGTCTTGCAAGACTGCCAGCATAACCGCGTTGGGGTGGGAGGCCATCTTGAGAACGCCATTCAAAGCGATGCTATTTGGGAGCAGGCATTTCGGTCTGCACACTGTTAGCACTCAAATGAGTCTGTCCGGATTTGGACAAGTACCTACAAGTGAGCACCACGACTGGTCTATCGCTGAACCTTATCGGACCTATCGCGCTGTTCTGATCAGCTTTCACGGGAAACGCCACGACATCTCGCGGCTCATGCCCGGCGTCTCCCACAGCCAGCTGGCCGCTGAGGCAAGCAAGTCTGCACCTGATGAGAACAGACATTCAGTAGCAACTACTCGTGTGTCGTTACAATGCGCAGACTGCAGGGCAACAACAAAGGCCCCCCACTTCCTTCTTTCTTATGGATAAAATAATAAGCTGACCCACGTTTACGCCAGGGCTAGGCTTATATAAGCTGGCTTGTTGCTTGGCCCTGGCCGTACTCTCAAGTTTTGTTTACAAGGCAGAAAAGGGGAGGGGAACAATACCCACAACAAACTGATATTAAGATCTGCCATGTTCCTTACTTTCGACTCTCTCTTTGCTACGTGTTTGGGTACGGTTGGCTCCCTTGCTCACATACGTCAGCATACGGTTGTGTCTAGCGCTGCCAGTACTTTGTTGGGATTGTCAAACTGATATTCAATTAACTGCTGCTGAAAAGGGTCCAGACGTGCGAATAGGCACTATAATGCATAGAAGTAGAGGTTTATCTATGACTGCAAACAGTAAAATATAACACTGGGATACTGATGTTTAAAGCCCAACAAAGAAAAAACGGATGGGTCCAGGTTGTCGTGTATCATCTCTCGATAATTAACAAATGACAAGTGGCAACATAAATTAAACTTAAAGACCACAGCTAATTATAACAACGTACATTCTATCACACCGCAACCACGTTCCCGCTTTTGAGGAGTGGGGTGGGGCCAAAAAAACGGATTTAACAGGCTGCGTAAAAGCTGATGGCATGTTCCCAGGTCTCGCTGCAGTCTCGTGTCTTGGGACATGAGGTAGTTAATGATCTGCACGTGTCTGTGCAGCGCCCGTCACAAGATGTCATGTGGGTGGGTGAGAGACCTGAGTAACTAGTCTTCCGTCGACTAAGTTCGCTACTTGGCCTTTTACGACAGCGACCTTGGGTGCTAGTCAAATACATGACAGCCAGCCGTGTACAGCCGCGTAATATACATGTCTACAGCCTGCAGTCTAACAAGCCTTCCACGACTAACAGCTGGTGGTCGCTTAAAGCTGGCCATCGAACTTTAAAGGCTCAGTGCATAAACAAACAAACAAACAAACAGATGGAGGAGAGAGCAGGCATGTGCGGTGGGAGGTAAGGGGAATCCAGGAAAAATATCAAAGGCAATTAAAGCATCGTTACACTCTATTCGTAAGCGGAACTTCTTTTTTTTGAGTTTAAAAAAATATATGCCCACGAGGGCGGAGACAGGAATGCAAAGAACGTACAAGCCCGAGTGACTACCAAGTATTTTGCCTCCAGATTTCGGATCATAACCTACTCAGATCCTGATAGTAAGCAGTGACAAATACACAAATCAATCTTGAAAATCCTGCTCCACCCTGGGAGGGGTTCCGCAACGTCCTCGTAAGCACGCGTCAACTCATACACTGTCTCTGACGCGTCAACTCATACACTGTCTCAGACGCGTCATCTCATACACTGTCACACGATAATACCCCTAGACATACGACAGAGCAATACCGCAACACCCTGCTTGCGCGAGACCGCAACTTCTTGGATCCGAAAATCTTCCAAGGATGCTGCTGTGACATCAACACTATGCGACGAGGATCACCACTAGACTGTGACGGCACTGAGCAGTGCAGGTCAACACTGTGCAGCAAAGATCAACTCTGCGAGGAAAGAATCCAAAGGGCGCAGTGAGGGTCAACATGACGAAGTGATGACCCAAAAGGTTGAGACACACTGGCAAACCATGTACGGAAATGCATGTCGCACATCCCTGTTGTGGATCCTGGATATCGAGGTAGCTACAACAGTCTACAAAACATCAATCAATCAATCAATCAATCAAGCAAGCAAGCAAGCAAGCAAGCAAGCTCTGGCTTCCTCCATCTCCTAATACTTTGACTTTATTTTCAGTTACCGTCACCTATGGGCCACAAGCGACCCCTACATTGCCCGCGTTAAGCCCCGAGATTATCGACGACATCGAAGGCGGGACGAGAAATGATGGAGGGAGGGGGGAGGTGGAGAGGAGAACGATAAAACAGCAAGTTGTCGACCTGTGGACAGCGAGCTGGCTGTGGACTGGCTGACCTGCAGCGGGCCGAGTTGTATGCCGGGTCGTGGAAGGCCACAGCCAGGTAGTTAAGCCACTGAGGGGCCGCCCGATGGGGCCGCGTTAATGGACCAGCGACGCCTTGCCTGGCTGCCCATAGTCCCGACGTCGGGCCGCGCATAGCGAGCCGGCCCATTTGCGCTCGCAGCATGCCTCCGCATTCGGTCCTGTGGCTTTAGGTGCGAAGTCGTGTCAGCCAAAAGCCATTAGAGAAAATCGACGGTTTGGGGAACCCCAACCGCCTGCTTCTACTTTTCCGTCTTAGCATTATCCACGCTAACCCTTGTCTCTTAAAAAAAAACCCACCAACGCCCTCCCTGCTCCACGCACACTCCTCCCCTCACCACCACCAGCTGATACCTCAGCTAACGCCTTAAACCCCCTTTCATACCTTCACTCTCTTCGCCCCCCCCCTCACCTGCTTCTCTACTGGATCTACTTAACACACGTTAACAAAACCTGTTGCGTGAAACGACTTGTTCACAGCTAACTGTCCACAGTAAACCCTTCTGGAGGCGGGAGAGAGGAGGGAGTAGGGGAGAAAAACCAATGCGGCTCTCGGTGCACATTTCCGTCCAATCTAATCCATGCAAACTGGAGACAGGTCACGGATCAGTGGATGCGAACGGAGGCGTTGGACTTGATGGCCTAGGTGGCGATCAACCTCAGCTTATGTCGTACCACCCTGCGCCCAGGCTGACTGACACTCCAGGTGACAAAGTACGTCACACCCAGAAGACCCGCTGACGTCACGAAAAACAAAAAAACAATCTGACAGAACACAGTTTGGCAGAACACCTCTGCTTAACCCAGTCAAATACAATATTACCTAAATAGCATCTCTACTTAGCCCAAATACAGTCTTACATTAGCCTGTGAATGTGTCCTCTGTGTAGAGAGCTACATGTGTGTTTATAGTGAAAGTTTTAATTCTACTGAAAGCTGTATTTCGCTATTATTATTGTTATTATTATTATTATATGGACTCCTGTTTAGTTCCGATCATACTCGCAAAAAAGCGCGCTGACTGCACCTATAAAGAAATATTAGACGTAATATTATTGTCGTTTTTTAACCGAGAAAGAAGTATCGTGGTTAGGATCTGGTGTTATTCTGATGTTACTTTGAAGTAGACACGCTAGAGAAGTTTTGCCGAAAATGGCCTTTTCATCCTCCTCGTCAAAGCCACAAGGGCGGACACTCACTCTTTCACACAGCCTTCTTATTTCCTAGTGGTCCCCTTCACGACCCCCCCCCCCC
>SMGT01011393.1:335767-346426 GCA_004794575.1 Lanistes nyassanus
CCCCCCCCCCCCCCCGCCGCAATAAACAAAGGTCACCCCAGGATTATAAGGATGATATACCCGGGTTCTCAACATCATCCCACCCTCCCCCATCCGAACCCCCCAAACAACAACAACAACAACAGTTTCTAAGGGTTACTGACGCAAAAGATCGCCAGTGAAGCTAGATCATGACGTCACAAACCGCATCTCAATCTGTAGCATCGCGGACGTAACGGCCTATCTTCACCTTAGGAGATCGCCTGGGTTCACGACTCAGCTTCAGGATAATGACCACATTTTCGCCTCCCCCAACCCACCTCCTCCCGTGCAGCACCAGCACCCCAAAATCCGCAGAGACAGACTGAAGTAACAGTCACAGTGGATACGAGCACTGGTACTTTTTTTTTTAAATGGCTGCACCACTTTACACCACGCGTAGACCAGTCACAGATACAGCACGAACGGCAATGTATCGGAAGTCCGCATCAACTACAGCCAGGAAATGCTGCCCTCTGCTGCCCACCTCTAGGCATCGTTATCGGCGAAGCATCTCTGAGACACTTCTTTGCTAGCGACGCTGTCGAACGCCGAAGGGTGACAGCGGTTTCTTACACCACGGAACACTGCTGCCGAGGTTTCCGCCGGGCGGCAGTCGATAGAGAGCAGGAGATTCCGCATATAAGCGCCTAGCTGCAGTGCCAACTCAAGCGTGTCCTTCGCGTCAATAAACGCGACCTTGATCTCTGCAGCCCAGCCCTACGTTTTGAACGACAGTGGCAAATCGGTATCAATAGCCAGCGATGGACCACAACGATGTCAGGTCAGACGATATCCGACAATATCGGCGATGAACAGATGGGGTTTGTCGCAGCTCTGCATTTTGTAGGAGGGCGGAATTTGGGGAATGGGATAACCCCGAAGTGGACTAAAAACCTGCCTCCCCTTCCATCGCAAAAAAATATTTTGAGGTAGTGTACACAGGCATTGCCAGTCTCAGAAGCAAATGGACGTGTAAGCGAATGAGCTTTCATATCTCCTTTACCAAATACGAATCTTTCCGTAAACACCTTTACCCTACGATATTCCTCAACCATTCCATGTACCGTGTCCATCCCTGACTGCATGCTTTCCGCAAGTGTACAGTACAAGCTCTCGTGAATCTCGAATCTCTGACGTTTTTGTCCAGGTATTCCGCATCTCCAGTGAACTGCGCAAGGAACACAACAGATTTCTAATATGTCACCAAAATATGCACAGTTGTAAAACAGAAGTATTTTATATGACAGTGAGGCATGCGACGCAAGTGCACACAATGCATCTCCTCTTGTAAAGGACTCTGAGAGGTGCGGTCACAGGCAGCACTTCCAATCCATTTTCGTCTACTCATACTGTGCATACTCCGCATTCACTCGCACGCTGGTACACATACAGGTTTACAGTCGACCTTGACTTCCCCTGCGAGAGAGAAGAACCAGAAATGGATGAGAGGGCCAGGAATTGTAAGTCATTTGCCTGTGAGTGGATTCATAAAAGAACCATTTCTAATCAAACAAGAACAAATGAGGACAGAGCGCTATAAAATCGTCAAAATGACAACCCCAACAAAGTACTGGCAGCGCTAGACACAACCGTATGCTGACGTATGCAATCAGGGGAGCCTACCGTACCCATACACGTAGCAAAGAGAGAGTCGAAAGTAAGGAACGTGGCAGATCTTCAAAAAAGATCTGCCATCCCTTTCTTTTAAACGACCCTAGTCTTCACACGGCTAGCCCCTGGTGTACCACGTGTGCATACAGCGAATCCCTAATTTTTATCGTCAGCTCGCTCACTAAGCGTAAACTAACAATTGGGATTCGACACAAACACAACATAGGACAATTACATGGAATCCTCAGGGTGCACAATATAATCAAACAAGAACAAATTTCTAATGTTAACTGTTCATTGATCTTTCATCAAATTATTACAAATCGAAAAAGATTAGGCAGTTTCTGCAGTCCTCACAAATACGTTGAAAAAAGAGAATGGTTTTTGTAACACTTACGAAACAGAACTGGATGCTTAAAAATTGTGTGCAAACCCTTCCTCGAAGATGAGGCATTTATAAAAGATGAACTTGTAACCTTCTGCCCGCTCTCCTTTGTAAGCAAAGCCGACATTCAGCATCATGCAGATTAAAGAAGGCACCAGTCGTCGCTACCACAGCCCACCCTAGCACCACAACGTGCTCTCTTCTTCCCCCCACCCTCTGAACTGGGCAAGGGTGGGGCAAGGATAGGGACGACGTTTGTTAGAAAGGGGAGAGTCAACACTATCCACCCCTGCCATGGCCGAACTTCAGCCGTCACAGCAGCACTGACATGCTTCCCCTTCGCAATCAGCTTGCGGTCCCTTTCCCAGATACCCCCTCCCTTTGCACCCAACCATCTGATGTGCTCTGGAAAAGGAAGAGTTGATTTGGTTAAATCTAATCAAGCAGGATTACCGATTACTTGAGCCGTGAAGAAAGCGGCTATGCATGATTTTCGCCAGGCTGCGCGTAATTTGAATGTTAAATGGGGGATTTGGAGCCCAGTTCACCACGTCCTTAGGCACGGGAAAAATCAACGGACTCGGTGCAGTTGCATGCAAATCAATCTATGGTAAAAATGGGATTTCCATCGTGGCCGAAATGGCTCCATTCAAACTGCAAGCTTATCGGCAATTTTTCCCCACAGCTTCTGATCTAAATCCTCGAGGTTGTTTCCTATTCCACAAGAGAAAGCCGACAACCCGATACAAGTCCTACGTGCAGACGTCGCAAAACGTCGATTTCTGCTTTTCACGAAGGAGAGGCTCCGCGTTATATTTACACTGGTAGTAGAGAAAGCGCTGTTAATCTACCTCTGCTGACGCTGCCGTCTCCCAATGCGCATGTCTCCAAACGATATCCTGTCCGTCGCAGACTCTGTGCCCGACTTCGCTCTGGCCGAACTCAAAGACGCTGGGCTTACGCATTAAAGACTGAAGCAAGGGGGAAAAAAGGAGCTTTTAAAACTCGGGGAAAGATTAAAGGTACACACGGGCAGTCGTGGGAGATAAGCAAACACATTTATGCGAGGCTCGCCTAATCCTGGCGGAATTAATCCCCCGCTAGCGATTGTGCCCCACACTTAAATCCCAATTTAGAATCCGGGCCGGCGCAGCCCATGTCAAACAAGACGCGCGGGCCTTTATGCCAGAATAATGGCAAGAAGTTACCGCTGTCCAGAATAAATTCCAAGCCCTATCTCTTCAGCAGCATGGCGGAAAGCTGATATTGATGGGAACGAACAAAGTCGAGATAATTACGTGCGCGGGGGATTTTCCTGCAAGTTGCTGGATTAATTCTTTTCAAATAGCAGCAAGCAAGGAGAAGAGTACAGGGATGGTGGATGGGGGCGGGGAGGGGGACTCAGTAACTTGGGCTGTGATTAAATATCAATGCTTTCCTTCCATTTTCTCTTTCTTTTTTGCCAAAGGGAGAGGCTCTCTCAAATCTTTTCACTACCATCCACTTCTCCACAATGTATTTTCTCCTTTTTAGGGGTAGGGTAGGGGATGGTGACTAGGTGGAGCTAGGCGGCCTTAGATTGTTGGATTGTGTGAAATGGGGGTGCCCCGCAGTAGATTCTGTTTCAGGTTCCCTAGTGTTACTTAAAGTATTTGTTCCTCATACATACAAATGAAAGTGAGCAGGGCCTGCATATTGTGCAAGGGGAAAAGGAAGAATACGAGCTACCCAAAGAACACCACAGGCAGAAAAAAAGAAACCAAGCCATTGGTACATTTAACAACTGAACTATCAACCACAACTGAAGAAAATCTTTTAATTTTATAATATAAATCACCATTTCAGCAGTATGGCTAAGCAATTGTTTAAGCTTTTTGAAAAAAATGTGTCAAAATCCTAACTGAAACAATGGCATAATAATTCTTTTTTGAAAAAAAATGTGCAGTCTGGATTCTTTGCCTTTCATCCATGCACAATTGGTTGAGTTCAGCACATAACAGCTGAAATCCTATAGCCAGCATTTAAATGAACATGAACTGTAAGGTTTTCCTGCATTATCAGCTCTTTTTCAGGTTCAACTAAGATTGCAGAATGCTAGGGTATTTAATTAATAGCTCTAAATCCCATTTTATTAACAGAAAAACAAGTCACAACTTTCAAAAAAATTTGTCCCTCCAAGCACCAACAGATTAAGTGGCTTGCTCTGTCAGTGAACATGCCAAAACAGCCAGCACCGGTCACCATATAGCCCCAGGCACCACTGTGAAAGGTGATTATGTATTGCGGCTCTAAAGCAATGCTGCCAAAAAACTCATCATTTATAACAAAATATTTGGTGTTAAATAATGCACTTCTGTGCGGAAAATTGTCAAAAGTTTTCCTGGCAAAACTTTTTGCTTCTGCAAGTTCAAAAATTGCAGTAGGGAAATGGTATGGTTGATCTCAAATAAATTGTCGTACACTCTATTCATTACCCTACTGGCCCAACCCCTTAGAATCTGTATCATCTTCATCCATCTGATTTCTGAAGATGCACAGAGGGATGAAAGAGCTGACAAAAACAAAGTCAAACACATCACAAGAAGTTTCTCTGACAACCATCAATATCCTGCTAAGACCAACTGATCATGGTGAAAGTAGCCATGACAGGAATGGAGAGGAATGAAAACAAAACAAGACGGAAAGAGGGAGAGTGAAAAGAGAGGCTGCAAGACAGGAGAAAAAATGTCTAACCTTTTTGACCAGGTTGGGGTTTAAGCAAGGCAGCTCAGAGTTAATCCGGAGAAGATGGAAGCAGGTATGAGGGAAGGATCTCCTGGAAATGGAAGAGCTTAGCTCCCTACTTGGTTGTGTGCACAGAAGGCTTGGGTCACCGTCTCCAATCCTCCAAACATAGCCTTAGACTGCAGACACTTAGCATGAACTGTGGGACTGCTTTTGACGTGCACTGGCCTCTTGTATTGTTGAAAGAGAACTAATGTTGGAAAGGCACAGTAGTGGAAAAAGGGAACGCCATCATTGTGTAAGGAGGAGGTTTTTTGTTGTTGTTGTTTGTTTACTTGGCTGGTCAGTTTGCTTTCCAAGTCTGCTACTGTAATTTGTTTAGTCAGGCAGCCATCCTGGGAAACAGGTCAGGTGTAGCAAACGAATCTGAACCCACGACACACAATTCTGTGTTGGTGATACCTCACCAATTCAGCATCACACCACTGCACAGCTTCAGTGTAATTCTGTATCAGGTGCAGAGGGTGATCCCCTGTGTATACTCAACAACAGTTTAATCTTTGTTATGACTGTCGCACAGATTTGATTTGATTTGAAGCAAAACAAAAATCACAATGATTCAATGTAGTTTCAGTGTGATTCATGTGTGACATGGCACTCAAAACTGATTCGTGGAATCATGATTCTCTGTGATTTGAATTTGATTCGAGCCTAGCACCTGCTCTAGACCTCAGGCATGTTGCATGATTCACATTTCATTTTTCAGAGCTCGACAGCCAATGAAATATACCGTCGCGATCATCTGATGCATCTACATCAAACTTGGTAAATGAATACGGTAAAGCAACTGGTCCGCTTGGAAACTTTCGACTGAAAATATCCTTATTTTGATTGATATATGTCAAGGTCACGAGGCTTCATGGGATGTTAGACACAAACCCTACCAAAATCAAGTGAAGAAACCACCATATTCAAATGCGTGCATTCCGAGCACTGACCTACAGCTGCAAAGAAGGGGAACAACCTGTAGATCTTGCTAGCCGAAGGGAGAGAATCTATGTGCTGTTTTGCTGTGTTTGTGGGCTGCCTGCTTTGACTGTGTGACATAGCATTGCAGCAAAGCAGGTTTCACACAGCAAGAAGGGAAACTGATTCGCAGAATCATGACTGACGAAACAGCGATTTACATCTTGTCTGACATTAGCTTTAGTTATGGCTTTATGACTTTTATAGATGCTTTAGTTTCCTCTGTCTTTTGGTCTTGTCCTTTCTCAACTATACTGAACAAATACACGAGAAACACATGCTTCAAAAGCACGCCTCAAAACAATCACAATAGCATCCATTGAAATAAGTCAGATGGTTTGGTCAGAGATGCTTCTACTTTTGAACAGAAGTTACTTAGACACAGCTAAATTTCTGAGAGTGAAGTCATTTCAGTGTGTGTGTGCGGGAGAGAGAGAGAGAGAGAACTGGTATCATCTATCAGGTTCTGAGGTCATGCGAGACAGCAATAGAAACATTGTGGTCTACGTTTGGCTAGCGGGTATGAACAAAGAGTGACAGAAATCCTGTTTCTAAAAAAAAAAATTGCCTGTATATGTAATAATGTATGAGAACGCATCATATTCTTAGTAAAAAGAAAAACCTATATAAACTAAATAGATGAAACCACACAAGCATGCATCCATATATGCTCCCTCCCTCCTCTCTCTCACACACAAACATGAACATTCATGTATGTGTGTGTGCACACACACAAACACATGCACAGAGCTTTGAAGTTAGTTTACCTGTCTGAGTCTGTGAGGGGTCTGTTTTTCTGGGAGTGGGGCTCTTGGTGGCTGCCATGGTCTTAGGTGAGGCTGCCTGCGGAGCTGCTGTCATGCTGCCTGATGAAAGTGGGGATCCTTGCAATGGAGATGACACAGGTGTGTCATCCCGTGATCCTCTTTCTCCTCCCTCACCCCCTGAGCTTTTGGTGCTGCTGTCGCTGTTTTGACTAACAGTGTTTGTCTCCATCAGCTGTTCTTTGGGCAGCATGGTTGGCAGTTCATCTAGAGATGCCTGCTTTAAGACCTACAGGAATAAAATGTACAACTGCAAAGTTACACTAATTACAACTTTTCATTTCAAATAGTCATTTAGGATTGTCATGTCAAAAGTAAACAGGTCTGTCAACTATCAGGTCTATCCAATCTAACCAGCTTTGCAGCATCAAATGTTTAACTCACTTGTGACGGAGAATCCTACCTAGAGTAGGTCCCGGGGGGCCGGGCATTTTTAGCCTTTTTTCAAAAATTCATAGAAAAATCCCCCAAAACAATAAAAACATTATTTAAAATTGCTAACTAACTACAATAAATAAAGAAAACTCATTTCTTACCGTGTTTCTTGGACCTTGTTCCATAATTTTGTAAATCCTTTGATGGAAACACAACTGAAGTTGAAGAAATCAAAAAGTCCTCGCCATTCAGTCTCAGTGTCTGTTCGGTACTCTTCACTACACGTGCTCGCTCGTTTTTCTCTTCGTAATCACTTTCTTAGGTCTTTCAGGCACAAATACTCTTATCTTCATCCACTTTATCACAGTAAATTTGCGAAACAATGTCATTTTCCTCTTTAGCGTGTAATTTGAAGCGCAAATCTAGCATTTCTCAAGTGACAGACCACACGTAGACCCCCCCTTCAAATTATTGCCGGAAACGGATCTGATTGACAGTTTAAAACACAGAAAAGGGAAGCAACTCGTGAAGAAATGATTCAGCTTTCGATTGTAAGAGTTCTTTCCCTTAAAAGATTAGCAGATGACATTTTAAAAATCATAATTCGAACGGACTTAATCCCGCCCGTAAGGCGGAAACGTAGTGCCAATGGAGCGGGCTGTCGGTTATTCGCACGGTGTCAAAGAGTTAACCTTAGTGCACCCATTTAGTTGAGTTTCTGTTAAAGTACATGCACTATTAGCACTAATAGATGATTATGGTGTATAAACAAAAAGCTCATTATTTTTCTACATGTGGTCATAAATACAGTACGATTCTTTAAGAATGCAAAACAGTGTGTCTTTGAAAATGCACAATGTTTTATTTCTTTTGTTTTATGTTAACAACAGAGCTATAATTACACAAACATGATAGTGACAGTACAAGAATTACAAAATGTTAATTATCTCAACAAAGACAGTTGCCTTTCTCTTCTCTTTGTATGCAGGGTTTATCTTGTTATGACTTCTGTACATGCACCTGTGTAGTGGCATGTGTTCTTGCTCTCTTCCCACTTCTTCCTCTCTCTCGCAAACACACTCCCACTTGCTCTTGGGGGGCTGGATAGCTCATTAGAAGAATATCAGACTCCAAATACGACATTGCAGGTTTGAAACTAGCAGTGCCCAAGGACTGTATCCTGAAGTTAAAAAGGTGTGCAGACTCTATTTGGCTCTTTCCCAAACATTAAACTGCTCTCCACACTGACCATCCTACTGAAGCTATCTGTTCAGTGGATGTTTCACATCACAGCTCAGTAACAGGCCCCACATCTCTTTTAGTAACAGAACACCTTCTCCCCCTCCCACCCCCACCCCAAGGTGATATGGCCCAAGTTGCTGGGACGATTTATAACTCCTGTAAACAACCACACTTGCTTGCACATATTCTGGATCCGCTTGTGGGTAAAAATGTAAGAACAAACAGGTGGAATTCCCTAAGGATAGGTCCTGATTAGACCTCATAAGGATGTCTGGGATGTGTGGATGAGGCCAGGCAAACAATGTAAAGCCTTTCCCATTGCACACCGGGACTCAAGTTCTAACCAGCAATCAAACTCAAATGTAAAAAAAAAAATTATGTACAATTTTTTTTACTGGGCTGAAACACTAGTGAAAGGTTGAAACGATTCACAGCACCATCATTTTCTTCCTTTGCACAAGCCCAATGTCTCTGGATCATAATAGTCTAGCACTGGTCCTTTATTACAACAGCCTGGGAACTGGTTCTTGATAACAACTTTCTGAGAATTAGTTCTTATCAAAGCAGTCTGAGGACTCCTTCACGATCACAGAAATCAAGGAACTAGTTTCGGTCACAGAAGTCTCACATTAGTCATTGTGCACAGCAATCTAAAAAGACCGATTATAAACCACAACTATGGACCACTTCTTGATAATGACCATCAGAGGATTCCTTCTTGACCCTAGTCATAGGACATATAATCCAATGACCAGGAATGGTTTGCATAAGTATTTTTATTTTGCCCTTCCAGCAAAAAGAAGCCATAAAGGCCCATTCATCCTGTGAATTTTATGGTCACGTTTAGGGAAAGAGTGGAGAAGCAAACACCCGTACTACCCAGCCAAGTTCCTGATCATTCACAAGGGTCCGAGGACTAGCTCCTGATAACACCCTAAACATGGGCTCATGATCATAACAGTTTAACAAGAACAAAACCCATGTAAAATGCTGTCTCACAATACAAGTTTTTAAAAATTATATATCTTTTTACTGTCAGACATCAGGATAGCATTATCGACAATACTTCATAAGCTCATACAATAATCTATTTGTAGTATTAACATAACAATGTATGACCTGCAGATAGGTCTTTTATATATACATATAATCTCAGAAACTAAGATATCTTCATTTTACTGAGAAAAGGCTATCCAAAATTGTTCTTTTTCCTGTTTCAGATTTTTAAAAAGATTGATAGAAATAGAACCACATGTAGACAATCTAACATTTATCTCTTTTTCCCCCCACTCCACTTGTTCTTCATCTCGAATTAAGCATGTTCTTCCATCTTTAGCCAGATCCCAGTTATCAGTGCCAAACATCTTGCTAGTTTTTGCCAACCCCGTCTTATGAAAGCTGACTGTGTAAACAATCCATACATTTAGCATAACATTATGCAAAACAGATTTTAAGTCACTGAGCTGTATAGAAGATCTTGAAAGCTAAACATTTCACTGATCCCACGCCTCTTTCAAACCACTGGGGTGATGGTTACTGTGGCTGAGCCAATCATGTTTCAACAGGTTTTCAAAAAATCCCACTGTCCTATGGTATCTTGGCTAGGGGTTGAGGGTTTGCTTTGCACAGCTTCTTAGAAGCATCCCTAGTCTTGCCCTCATTGTGTCTATGTCTAGTCACATAATTCATGACATGCTCAAGGTTAGATTTTCTCATAGCCCAAAGGGGAATTTGCCTCTTTAGATGTGATAGGTGGTGCTCAGAACTGTCTGTTCACCTCAAAAGCTGAATGTGTACAAAATGGAAAGAAAGAAAGAAAGGAAAAGAAAGAAAGAAAAAGAAAGAAAGTGTCCATAAAACATCTGCCATATCTACAACAGCCCTTTGAGGTTATAATCAACCAATACTTCTGGAACACTGCTTTTCGTAACAAGGCTAAGTTCCCTTAGCAAAGGAGTGTACTAACCACATTTACAAGCAGGAGGGCCACCGTGCATCACCCAATATGAACGTAAGTGACCGATGATTGGAGGATGATGCGGCGACCAGTGCTGTTGCCAATAGGACGTTCTTGTGCACGGGCGTGACGGCTGTTTACCTTTCTGCTGCAGTGCAGGTGATGAAGTGCGGTGCGGAGGGAGGGCAATGTCGCTAGTATGCACAGTGCAGCTAATCCATGCTGTTAACTCTCGAGAGGGAATAACCGATCTCTTTGCCTCCCTGTAGCGGTGTGCGATATCGTCTTCACTTAACCAGCGAAAGTCGAGGGCGCATCACGCTTTATGCACGGCTGTTGAAAAGCAGTTCTCGCCACGCAGCGTCTGAAGCTGTCATCAACTGCGACACTACAAAAGGGCCCCTATACTTGATGGGGTTGTACCGGTGTGTTTCTGTGCTGGTGGGAGATAGGGCTCGGGGGATGTGTGAGGATCGTGAGGAGGCGGGACGTGG
>SMGT01011393.1:346454-356732 GCA_004794575.1 Lanistes nyassanus
GGGGGGGGGGGGGGGGGGGGGGGGGGGGGGCCCGAGAGGCTCTTACCTTGTGAGAGGATTTCGCACAAGATCACAAGCGTCAGGACCGCATACTTAGGCCGCACGAGCCCCGTAACTGGTGAGCTGCCATCATCTTAACAGTTTTAACACGTCTGTTGCCACGACACGGCGATGCCAGGCCATCGACTTGCGCATGGTGACAATTATGGTCTATTTTCGGGTTAGGCCGCCAACAGCACCTGGTCTTACCCCCACAGAACCGGCACGCGCTCCTTGGCGTAAGCTGGGCTAAGCTGCAGTACTATGAGGCATGCCGACCAAACTGGAAAAAAAGTCGTTTGCTTTGAAGGCAGGTGAAAGCCCGGGCTTGTACCCTTCGCTTTACCTGTCTCGCAGCCCGCTAATCCCTCAGGGAGATGAGGGGATTAGGGGAAGGGGAGGAGAGTCCTCAAGGTTGGAAAAGAAATTATCAATGCTTGCACTGGGGCACCGGCTCTGTGCTGCGGGGTCCGACACAAAGGAATGTGCTTGGGCCTAACACCTCGTGGCCCTTCTGTCCTCGCACCGTCTATAGCTGTGCATCGACGTCTGTCCTCGCACTGAACTTTTCATCGACGTCTGTCCTCGCACTGAACTTTTCATCGACATCTGTCCTCGCACTGAACTTTTCATCGACGTCTGTTCTCACACTAAACTTTTCATCGACGTCTGTCCTCGCACTGAACTTTTCATCGACGTCTGTCCTCGCACTGAACTTTTCATCGACGTCTGTCATCGCACTGAGTTTTCATCGGCGACAAGCTTCTCGTCTAAGCTCCCCCCTCCTTTTTCTGGTTAAAAACATCACCTAGGTATGGGCGGTGAGACTTGAAGACTGCACGAGATTTCCAAATCCATATGAACGATTTGAAATAATGACGATATACGCTAGAGCATGACCTTGACTGGTGGTAAGCAAGAGAACTGAAGCTTTGATGAGAAGTACAGGGCTGAAGATTATTCCCGGATGGGCGTTGCTAACCCACAAGTGTCCATCATTCTTCACAACATTTCTCAAGTCGCATAGTCACTGGAATTAAAACCACTTCATCTTTTTTTTTAAAAAGTCTCTTTTTCTGACAGCCGTTTTACCGAAACGTTTGCAAGTTTTTTTTTAAATTGTAAAATCATCAAAGCGTCGTGAATACACTCCGTGAATATGCCGACGGGGAGTTCCACCTTTGTAAACATGTGTGTGTTTTAACTCTGCCCAGCAGTTTTGAATTTGTGTCTTGATCGCCACGAACTTATAATCCTATTGCCTTCCACTGTATTTTAGTTCATAAGTTTACACATATTGTCTTCTCGCGTAAACTTGTTGAGAATAGGTCCACAATAATGCTTAATTCCCATCAAAAGAAACAAATTTTAAAAAGTTCCAACACAGTTTCTTTTTCCACGGTGTTTTCTCTCTATAGTATATTTCTGGTAAGCCTTGAAAAAAACAAGTTTAACACACCCAGAAATCCTGGTAGCTGACAGCTTACTGACGACCCTTCGCAATTTCTCTTTTTGCGTTTTCTATATTCATCAGACCCCACCAAACAAAGACTACCCTTTGGACCCCATCCCCACCCCCTCGAAAGATCCATAAATGGGCCAGGCACAGGTTTGTCTACTGACGTATTGCTGTAATGGGCAATTTTAATTGTTCAGAGAATGATAATAATACTGTATTAAATCTATATGCACGTGATAAACGCTTTTATTGCGTGGCCCTCTACTGTATGTGTTGTTCACCTGCCTGTTACCTTTCTTGTCAATGCGCCCTTTCTACCTTACAGATACCCCAATGCGATAACCGCATCGGAATCTCAATCAAACCGTAGCTATTGCCTCCGGTAAAACACCATGCATTGACAGATTTTAAAAGCCCTTCTATCTACCTGCATCCCGTTTCTCCCTCGCTCTCAGTTGGGCGCACTCAGTCATAGTTGCCCAGTCCCCACCCTCTCCACTCCCCAGCTCGATCCCTACCTTCTGTCGTTTCACCTGAAAGGCAGTCGAAGCGATCGCAGCTTGATCGGGCCGTCACACCCTTTGCAAACGACATGACCAGCGACGCGCGAAGAAATCAACACTCTTCCTCGTCCTCGACAGCGAAGTGAGCGGTACCCGCATGTATTGGCTAATAAACCACGGGCACTGTCTGGTCCTCTCACTATTGCTGGCCAGTTCACCTGTGCGCTCTCTCGGCCCCCCTCCCCCTCCCCGGCTCCTCCCCCCCCCAAGACCCCGTCCTTTCTGTTGCGTTACAACATCCGTGAAAATGAGGCACACGACGACAGGCAGTGAAACCAAAGGCATTTTCTTCGACCATTGTAAGGGTTCGCCCACCCCTTTCACGATTATTAGATTATTTTTCAAAAGATAGTAAATATCCACAGTCGTGTCTACCTGAAGATTGTGATGTGATCCAGATATTGTACACTGCCCTACAAAACACATGAATAACCAGTGAAATTTCCTGGGGGAAGAGGTGGGGGAAAGTCTTAGGCTGATTGTAAAATTTTTAAAAATTAGCTTTCATTGCTACTTTAATGATATTTTCAGTAGACCATTAGTTTAGTTTAACATCTATATGTGACCAAGATGAACATCAATCAAGTTTCTGATTAAAATATTTCTCTATGCACCTGAACAACAACAATTCAGTCTTTTAAATTAGCGTAAGCCCTACAGGAAGCTGAATATAATTCATCTTAGGTTTACAAAGCCAACTCATTAAAGAATAAACTTTTTTTACCCTTCTAAAACAGAAGAAAATGTGTGCATGATGTTGGAGTATACATTTTAAATTATTTGGTGTTTTGCATCTACATCTTTGCTACTTCAAAGCAAAACAAAGTCAATTATTTCATATCAGCCAGGAAAACAGTGAAAACAAAACGACACCTTAAAAGGTTAAGTACATTACCACAGCGGCTATACACTATATAAAATGGTAGCTGCAGAAAGAACAATGAACCTACTATAAGTAAAAGACATGATCAAATTTCATAAAGAAAGTGCATAATATAGGATATGATAACTGTGACACCCAAAATGCAAGGTTTAAAACTCTTCCATCATAGATATTTTAACGTGGTTAGCACTCAGTTATGAGGGCGAAATAAGACCCACATGAAGACTGTTCTCCCAGCTATACAGTTAACCCCCCTTTATTCCTCTATGATGCAGATAGTAAGCCAATGCAAATGAGGATACCATAGTTTCAGAAACTAACACACTAAACTACTATAAAATTTTAAAAGCTGACCTGGTCAGTTTGTGACGTGTACACCCTAGGCTGGATTATTTTCATAGAATAAACCAGGAAATATTCACCAAATAACAGTCAACAAGCACAATGCAAAGCCAGTGAGACTCTTGCACATAACATGATGTATACTTTTAATTATATTATATGATCACCATTGAAAATTTATTACAGCAGTTTGAATGTGTTCCTTTAGTTTTAAATAAATATGTCATAATTAGCCAAAAAATATTATAACTGTCCCTAATTAAATGACTGAAACTGAAAACAACCTATAATTTAAAAAAAACACCCTCTTTAATGATTAGAAATATCACAGTCTCAACCACCAGTACCACTACTACTAGCTAGTAATAGAATGAGGAACACAGAATCAGCAAAGATAGCTGTCAGCCCATACAAATCTTTTCTATTAAGTTTAAAAAAGAACAACGTTTCTTATGCCTAAACAATGCTGGTTACATTGTTAATGTTACGCACACCTAGCAAATATTTTTCAATATAAAACAGAACACGTTATAAGAACATTATTAAAAAACTGTGATTATGGTCAGTTTCACGTTAAACTGCAGTTGACACAAAACAAAAAATTCCAGTAAGATGTAAAAATCCACTACAAACACACAAGCCCTCCTACCCCCTCCATGCAGTTCCTTTCATGCTTCTAGAAAATTTATACACCTTTCAACTCACAATGCAAACGTCAACATCAAGTACGAGTTCAATTAGACATTTTGGCTAATATCTATAATTTCAAAGATGAAAAAACAATAAGATATATATTCTCATTATGATATTCAATGTTATTAGGAATACAACTCAAGTGAAACTCTAAAACATTGACCGAAAAAATGGAAGCAGATGAAACGTAACATATCTTCACAATACGTGTAAACACTTTGTTAAACAACCTTTCAATTTTTTTTAAAAGGGACAGGCTTATTCTCTCTTTTTTTCTTTTTTTTAAAAAGCAGCAGCTGTCGCACGCATGCATTACTCGACTGTAAATCCATAAAAGCAATTGATCTTTCGAGACGACTGCGAACGCGTCGAGCACATCAGCACAGACATCCTTACTGTGATCATTTTCTGTTTAGCGGCAATGTGACTGATAATTAGTCTGTTAACTGCCGACACTTACCAAATGACGTTTGAGCGCTCGACAAAGCCTCAAGCATAACACGCCCACAAGTCTAAGTAGGCCGCCAAACTTGAGAATAAACTGACAGTCCACGGGCATCAAGTACCCAGGATTTCCTGTGCTACAATGCCAGCCCCAGTAACGAGATAATGTCTTTTAACGTAGCAAATAAAATAGAATATGGATAAAAATGGCAAAGACAGTCAAAAACCGTGATGAGTAAACTGACTAATGCGAGTTGTTACTTGTTAGGCTCACAAACAATGAGATCGTGTACGCAGCACAGCACATCCCAGCACAAAAGGCAGATGAAATTCGATACCAGTCAAGCATCGAAAGTGATGCAGATACGCTCTAGTTTCAAGGGGCGCGCCAAACGCAAATCCATTCGAACTTCAACAAGTAGCAAAACTTACCCCAGGCTCTGAGTTGACAGCCGTTTGGGTATTAGCAGCCACCCAAACCTCGGCAAAAGTCTCAAGGGCTGTGTGAAGATCCATTTTCGCAGACGGAGCCTTGACTCCCTCCTCCGAAAATGAGAGCAGAGCGCCGAACACAGGCAAGCAACAAAGACACAATATGTTCGGGGTGGATTATCTCTTAGGTGGGCTACTCTAAACGTACACAGATGCAGAGTGGTGAGAAAAAGCGAAAACTCTGCCCTGGAGTCATGCTAAAACGCTGAAATGTCTGACGCGTACATTTTGGCAGCGCTTACAACTGTCCAGCGCCGATCGGTAACCTCGCTAAGATAAAGCCCATATCCTAAGAGGATTAGTCGGTCGCATCGTGCATGTAAATAACTTAGATCAATGCGGCCAAGAAAGTAGTGCACTACAGTTCTTGCTCAAAATTTTGACTCGAAGAGAAAATTCCTGTTGCAGTAGCACTTTCCTTTTGAAAAAGCCGCACTGAGTCTCTTACAGAGGTCTTTTATTGCATGCTTGCGCGTTTTGGTCACACCCCCAACGCTGCTGTGATGTGGTAGAAGCGCACGAATATGTAGGATTAGCATGTGACCTTTCACCTTCTTCTCGCTTACTTTTAATCAAAACGTACAGTAAAATACATATAACTAGAATCGATTTGAAAATCAAGAATATGTGGTGGGAATAAAATAAATAAGTATATGCAATATCTCGAAAAATCTCTTTAAGAATTCACTTGCAAGATGGCGACTTTGAAAACAGTAGTGTTGGCACTCTCATTCGCATTTGTTTGCTGTGTGAATTACAAAGAAGGGGACAAGGTAAAGAAAACTAATGCAGGCAAACTTCATCAATAAAAAAATTCTTTTTTGTTTTAATGGATGGATATAGTGTAAAGAAAGCATGTTTCCGTTATTGATTAGTTTCAGAGCGCAAAGCTGAGACGTGAGAATGATTCTGAATCAGTGTATGAATGAATGTAACCTACGGCCACAGATCTACCCGATCAACGCCTACTTGAGTGTTCACTAAACCTGCCTTTTCCCCCCAAAATAATGTGTATATTGTTCTGTTGAATGTCTTGTAAAATAGAATAAACTGTTACACGAAATAGTACTAATATGGTAATAAGGAAAACAAGTATTGAAACCTTTTCGAAATCACAATAGTCAAGAGATAAACACACAGATAAACACTACATACCTGTAGTGTATGATTGAGTGACAACGCAGTGTATTGTGTAGATTTTGGAGTGATCAGTAGTTGTATTGAAAATAATGTAGCTATGTGACGCGCTTACTTATGTGCTTTCCTGCTTACATCGTGGCATACAGTACACTTCACAAAAGACCAATGCTTACCGCATTTGACAGAAACTTTCTGAGACATGCATCTTCCTCGTTTTCTCAGTAATAGCTAACTTAAAAAAAAAAAAGAATTATTTCACCAATTTATTGTGCCCTGTATCAGTGTATGGGGAGTCGGCCAGTCAGTTATTGGGTGGTGAGTTCAGTTAGTCTTAAGCTTAATTAGTTATTAATCTGAGATGTTTAAAACCACAAAGAAAAAAAAGACAACATGATTTTGGCTCCTTTGTCAAGACATTGTTTTAGCGCATTAATTGCCAGGTTTAATTGAAAACAACATTGCTGATCATTTAACTAAGTAAACATACGTAATGGCATGCACCTGTCTAGGGCGGGAGAGAAGCATACCATTTATATTTAAACACACAAAGAAATACTTGTAAAAGATTGATCGTTATCCAGTAGGGACAACTCTTTCATGTTTGTAGTCTGACTTGTTAATGGTCTCAAAATTTAAATGCCTGTGGCACTTATGACTTAAGATTAACTAAGATGACATAACTAGCCTTGTGTCTTGATACCAATGCTCTGTCGTGTTTCTTCATTATATGCTCTCAGACTGAAGAAACCTGGGTAGCATTAGAAAAGTTTTATATCTGACTCAATGAAGTAAATTTTTTGAGTAAAGAGATTTCAGGTGCCACTACTTTCTCATTGCTTGGTGCTGTGTCCATCTGGGGAACAACTACATGTGTAAGGGGCATAACTACATAGACTACCTATGGTCAGAGTTAGTGGGTTAATTCCCTTAGATTGTAATTTTTCATCTTTGGGCCACCCTTTCCCTTAAAAAGTACTAGCTCATGCATGAAATCTTGTTTTCAAAACATTTAGAGTCTGTTGCAGATTTCACTAAAAAACAAAGTGCCCATTATCTTCATTTTCTTCTTTTATTACTTATGAAGTTAGATGTTTCTTTGCATTTTTAAACTTTCTTGTGTTTGCGTCAAATATAATTTACCTGTGGTAGATTTTGTTTTGATCTTTTTTGCCTCCACTGATGAGTGCCTGCTGATGACACTGGATCAGGTTCAGACTTTTGCCAGATTGTTTCAGTTATCGTAAGGGCTGTTTTTTGAATTGCCATTTAGAATAATTTAGTGATTTACATGTACCAGTGACAGAGGAAATTGTTGTTAGTTATTACAACTGGCACTTGAGTGTCTTTGTGAAGTGGGTTGTGTGTGGGAGAAGATGGGTGCTATTGTATTATGTGTTACTGTTGGCTGTTGCAGGTGCTGGTGTATGTCAACAAAGTTGGCCCATACTTCAACCCTCATGAGACCTATCACTACTACCAGTTACCAGTGTGTCGTCCCAGTAAGGTTAGATGTCTTTTTTTTTGTGTGTCATGATGCATTACTGATCAGGATTTTCATCCAGAAATTTCTAACTCTTAGTGTCACTTATACTTAGTTGTAGCGTAACTTGTAGTCTTAGTATGTTTACAGCCACACTTTTTTTTCTAGCTGATTTTCCTTATTACTTATAGTACTTGTAGTGAATCCTTTCAGAAGTATGCTGGAGACTTGTAAAGCAGATCAGCTGCTAATGACATAAGCATGGTACACTATATAGCCAGTTACACCTGTTTTATGCTTAGCCTTACCACCAAGCAGATTTGTCTTAGACATCTGTTACTCTGTAGTTTTTGGGTGAAGATTCATGGCTATACCATTGCAGAGATGGGGAAATACCGCGGTCTTGCGCCCCATGGCCAGAAGAAATCTTGGCAGGCCTTTATAAACTGCTAACCGTTTATGGCTTTAGGGTATTTTTATATGCAGGCTGCTGCTGGGATTATTGTTGCTGTTATCTATGTAATGACCATAACACCTCCTGCATAGCAGTATATGGAGCCTTGAAGGAAGGTAAAAGGCAAAGGATGTCTCATGACTTTTTTAGGTCAAAGGGGAGTGGGTGTTCGAGGCCGCCATTTTTCTGTGGCCCAGCATCTTGAGGACAGTGCCCGTCTCTTGCTCGTTGCCTTACCTTCCCTAACCCATACACAGCTGGGTGAACTAGGAGAAGTGTGCTGTGCCATACAGCTACACTGTATCAAACAGCCTGTGGCCATGCCTTCGAGTTTGGAGGTTTGCTCTCTAACCATTCGGCATCTGCTTCTCCAAAGGAAGGGCCCTTTCCTAATTATGACCTCTCCCAAATAAGACAGTACTTGTCGTAAATTTTCAAGGTCATTGGAGAGGGGTGGTGCCAACTGTACTTTTTGGGGAATATCAAAAATATATTACTGAGAGACACTGTATACCCTCATAAGATCCAGATAAAATAACAACAGCCTGTACTAGTAGAAATTTCAGCAGGCTAGTGAATTTTAAAAGATTCTGGCCAGTCATGCTAGTGAACATTTGGTACTTCCTCATCTCTACACTGTGTCCAGAAATTACAACCGAGGCAGGGAGAAAACTGAAAGATTTTAATTTAAAGCTGTCCCTAAAAGATTCACCAGTTGGAGATTGTTTTGAGATGACTGGCTTTAGTTAATTAAAGATAATAATTACTGATAGTGATATCTGAAGGAATCTCTTGTTTGTAAAATAGAAACTTTTGACATTGGCATTCTCCCTAGGTTGCAGATGGAGGTCAGAATCAGGGTTACCGATTTGCACATAGGTGTGCTTTTTTAATTTATGAAAGTGGTAAAATGATGCACAAGTTTGGAAGGTGTGCATACTGTCCATGCATGTTTTTTCCCCCAAGGCATCACACACACATTTTAGACAGCTCTAACATTGATTCTCTATACCTAATACTGCATAGCAGCTGAAGTTAGCAGAAAGCAGCTTAGGTTGTTTCCATAGTGTGCGCATCCATCGTCACAGGATATTTATCATGGTGTCGCTTCTGACATGGCTTTCATATAGAAAAAGTATAAACTCTGAGGCTCACAAGCCTGAAATTATTGATTAGAGATCAGATGTTAGTGATAAGTTAAACAGGCTGGAACAAGAATGGATCAACAACAATGTGTCTGTCAACAATTTGACTTTGAAAACTACTGCTACTTGTAGTGTGAAAGATCTGCATCAGTTAGGGGGGAAAATCTGAGACTACAAGGAAGAGCCAGAAAAAGTTGTCAGAGATGCATGGGCCCAAGAAATTTTGTGGTGCAAAATCAAAAACGGAGATTATTTCGCACAATGGGCATCAGCTTTCTAGTGAGCCACCATAGTCATTTACTTCAATAATCACTTAATTAATACTTAACGACACAAATATAATGCTTTCAGGGAAAAAAAATCAGCCCCAAAATTGAAAAAACACCCTCAAAATTTTAGACTTGGGTGATCGTCAGTATGTCACCAGCAAATTTGAGAGCCATGGGGGAACCCTGCAGAATATGATCACTGGACCATAGAAATGCTTAATTAACATATGCCCTGGGGTGTACCTTAGTTTGTGACCTTGATTTTGACCTGTTTCTGCTTATGTAAATATTAGAGGGCTTATATTCTTGTGAATAGAACATTAGAAGAGCATTATTTCTCAGTTACTGCAAGCTATTTTTTTTTGTAAGGAAGCAACACAGTCATTTCTTCAACATCATTTTGCATTTGAGTAGGTCTTTGATGCTCCTCAGAAATTGGATCAGTGTGAATCAGATCTTAAAAAAAAAAGCTCAGCACATATGAATATATACAATGTGTATGAGTATGCATGCATGTGCATGTAGGTTTGTGCATGTGTGCAGATAGAATGCACCTTTGTGTGTGTGTGTGTGTGCATGCATAGAGATGCATGAAATTTGACTTATCTTGGCTTGGTTATTCTGCTAAACATGAAGTTAGATATGTGTATCAGGTTGAACCTAAAAGTTTGACTCTGGGAGAAGTTCTGGATGGAGACCGCATGGCCTTGTCTCTCTACAATGTCAGCTTTGGAAGTAAGCACAATGTTAGCTGCTAGTTGAGTCGCCAGTAACTATTGCAATACAGCAGCATGCACTAAGGAATCTCCTTTTTTAAATGTACAAATTGCATAAGTGCACTTTAAATAGTAGATATTGCTAACCAGATTAAGTCT
>SMGT01011393.1:358419-372712 GCA_004794575.1 Lanistes nyassanus
CAGTTAAGATTAAGAATCAAATGCTAGTGATTTGGTTCCCCCTCCTGCTTCCAGATTGGGTGTTTGGTTGTTTAAGGGCCTTTCTTTACTATGGGGCATACAAATATGTTACACTTTACTGGACCTTGCCTTGTGTATACACTTGGCCAGCTTCAGCAACATATGGCACACATCTATCTGATTAAAAAGAGGCTAAAACAAGCCACATCAGCATTGAAGCAGTAACGACTCTGTGGTAAGATAAACCTAAGAAAGTGTGTTGGTGGGGGGTGGTGGTGGGGAAATGAAGAAGGGGATTCAAGATTATCCAGTGAAAACCCCAATGGCCACCCTAACCTACAGGGAGAATGTAATATGTTTTAATTATGAAATCTAAAACCGCAGACTGTTTTGGTGAGGTGTGGATTACTGCTACATTGTACGTGACAGGGTACTTCCCACCCCCAACTCCCCCTTTCAGAACTGAAGTTGTAGGAGGATGTATTTAATGAGCCCCTTTACAAGTAAAATCTATCACTTTAGCAGTATAGTGTGGATGGCTGGTTGTGTGTGTGTGGTACTTGGTAATGTGGTTAGAATTGTGCAAAATGCAACCCCCATTCAAAGGTTATGTCAGTTTTACTTGAGAATGAAGGAAATTATTACTTGTGACCTTCTGTTTTGTCTGCATCAAATATCCCAGACCCTAAGCTGATTGTATGCATTTACCTTCATTGGTAAAACAGCTGCTTTATTGTCGTTGTGACACATGACAATGTTGGTGTGCAGAGGAGACTGTCAAGGAGGAGTTGTGTAAAGTGAAATACGTGGGAAAAGACCTGGAGCTTCTACGTAATGCTATTGAAGATCTCTACTACTTTGAATTTGTCATTGGTGAGCATCTAAAGGCTGTTTTAGACTGGACACGTGAATGCTGCACGTCACCGAATCTGGCCATGTATGCCAGATAACAAGGGTGCACATTCAGTTTAAAATGTCCTTTAGGATTTAATAAAGAACAAATGAGGACCGAGCGCTTTAAATTATCAAATGATAACTCCAGCAAGAGGTACTGGCAGCGCTCAACATGCGGTTATGTTGAGCGCTGCCAGTACCTCTTGTTGGAGTTATCCTTTAGGACTTGTTTTCTTGGCTTCTTTTTTTTTTTCTTTGCTATTTTTGAAATTGCAAAACATGGAGGTTTTTCAGAATGGACAGAAGTATATGCTGTTCATACTGTGGTAATGTGTGGGCAATTCTTTCATAATATGCCTTGGAACCAAAAGATCCATTTTCTAGCAACATAAAAGCCAGAGCAAACTTGTTAGTTGAGTTGATGTTTGCCCAGCACTTGAGAAATTGTAACTGTTTTGCAGATGACATCCCCATCAGAGGCTTTATTGGTCACCTAGAGGAAGGAGGTTTTCTGCCTCACAATCATAAAGTCTTTCTCTGGGCACATTTAAGTTTCAACATTGAATATAATGGCGAGCATGTGAGTGCAAATATTAATGTACACAAAAATATTCAGCTATGTGTGATGTGCCAGAATCTAAATACATGTAATTGAGTGATCATGTGGTCGGGGATACTATGCAGAATGCTAGCAGACTTTGGTGTCAGTATTGGAAATTAATTTTATGAGGTGCACCCTCAGTGGAAGTACACTGTGAAAGATATAAAGAGAAAATGGTTGTTGACTTTTTAAAAAAAACCTGTAATAACTGCTTTTTGCAGAAAAAGTTTTTGTTGCTACATTTAACTGTCAGGGAATAGATAAAGAACTGGGCTAGGTACAATGTACTGGGTGATTTTTAATGAAAACCAAAGAGTCGATAAAAGATAAAAATATTCATGAATGATATGATGAGATTGTCCTTCCAAGAATGCGGTATGCAGTGCAGTGGATAATACAGACCTGATCAATCCTCCCCACCCCATTTTTTTTCCAGATCATATATGCCAACGTCAGCACCAAAGAGCAGACGCCAGTCAGCCTGGATGGAGTGACAACACCGTTTGAGGTTGCCTTCACTTACAGCGTCCACTGGTATCCCACTGAGTGAGATTTTGCTGCTTTCACCTTTCCTGTTTACTCAGCATTGACCCTCCCCCTCTGTCCATCTTTGTTCCTAAGTGCTTCTGGCTCTGTGCATCTGCATGCTGCCAAAAGTCTTTTAGCTACACGTTTTGTGAACTCACACCATCATTACTTCCATTCCATGGTAAAAGAGCAGTATTTATTGGAAGATCTGCAGGGTGATTGGGTGATTTACTGCAAGTCATATTCAAACTTGCTGCTTTAATCCTCTCATGAGTGCTCAGAAAGGAGCATGCACTAATGGAGTAATGCACAGAATTCGCAGTTAAATCGCAGAGAAAGTACAGCGAAACCGATCTGTAGCGGACCCTTAAACTGGTAGACGCCTTTCTGAAATGGACACTTGTAGCCCAGCACCAATTGATTTTCAACTCTCCTTAAATAGGCGGCCACACCGTCTAATGCAAACACCAGTTGGTGATTTGGGGTCCATATTGCAATGTCTGGCCATCCGTAGTGGACACGGTTGGCAACAAGTTTTATGGCTAGTGGACATCGTCTGTTGCACAGCTATTTTGTTTCTCTGGCCATATCACAACCATGTGAGAAATTTCTGCTAGGCCTAGAACAGGAAATGAAGACTCTATTCTTCCATGTGTAGGGAACTACCATGGAACCTAGAAGAGATGTAATTTTACCTCGGTGTACGTCAATGCGTAGCTTTCCTTTCCTTCCATGATGGTTACTTTTGCAATCATTATTGATGGACAGTTTTAGCACAGTGGGCTGATGGTTCTTGTGTGGACTGGGAAAATAAGTTCGATCTACCTACCTACTTTGATTTTGTAAAATGTTGAACGTGACAAGACAAGGGATCTACATCCTTTGTACAGCTATTGTGTTGTTTGTGCCAGTTCAGGATGTGCATGCATTGTGCAACATCTACATTTTTCTTTTTCCTTTTTTTTTTTTTTTACATTTTAATTTACATACTGTTCTCTATGTTCTTCTCTTTTTCACAGTACATGCTGGAGCGTAGTGTTTCCTGTTGATTTATGTTCGGATCATTTTAAAGACACATTGGTCGTGTAGAGCCTGACTTAGAGCAACACTTTTAGGTAGTCCCAGAGGTGTCCACTACAGATAGGTTTTGGTGTAATTCAGTACTTATTGCTGACACAAACTGCCGTTGCACAGGCAAGCACACACATTTCAAGAAAAGTAAGTAACTAATCAAAGGAAACTATACATTACTGTTTCTTCTTTTCTTAGACTGAAATATGAAGACAGAGGGAAGAGAATGCGAGAGAACTACTTTTTCCCAAAAACATTGGAGGTGAGAAGATACGGTTTCATAGAAGTACAAATATTCACTGAAGTCGATTGCCTGGCATAAAGAAGTAAATATCTGTGTTGATACTGACTACATTTTATCCTGATTTGTTGTCTGGGAAATACTGTGAATCTTTCTTCTGGTCTTTAAGGCAGAGGTCAGATTACAGGCTGTTGTGTTGAAGATTGTGGAGGTAACATGAGTTAAACGTAAAGGTGCAAGACAGTTCAGTGCATGTACTGTAGCATTCTAGAGGGGTCTTACTCTGGTGAAACAAAATCCTTGTCGTACCTGGCAGATAAAATACATGTTGGAGTTGTAAAGAACCTTTCTGTTTGATACCAAATGAGTGGCTCTGTTTGGAAGGGGGTCCTCTCAAAGAGATTATGGAGTACTGTGCAAGAGAGTTAAGCGAAAAGTCTCAGACAGGTTGTGGTAGTGGGGGAATGGCGTTGTTCATTATGGTCCGGATTGCAGCATGCATTAGAACAACGTTACTGACATCCTCGTGTTGAATAGCCTCCCTTTAAGTGACCTCCCTTGATTTCGGGGTTTTGACAATCTTTTAGAAGTTGGAAGGGCTTATCTTGAAATAAATTCCAGAGGTCTTAAACTTTACACTGTTTATTTTTGTGATGCAGGCATTTTGATTTTCTCTCAGTAGCTTAGCGTTTAAGGTCATTTCTCATTTTAAAAAATGTATTGTTCTATAATCGCCTATGCCTACCTGTGGTTTACTAAGAAGAGCCACTAGTGAGTGGGGTATCGATAAGGCTGCGAGTTAACCGTCTTTATCTTGGGGTGCGAGCTTGCTCAAGGATCGTATGGAGAGAGCAAGACTGCTGACACCATAGCTAACGCTAAACCTCGCACCGTCCTTCATTGGACTGGTGCAATTTTTAACACCTTCAGGGTGACACTTCATTACTATGATCAATATTTAAAGTTATGAGGGATCAATGGATCCATTGCTTGATGCTTGGTGCTGCTTATTTAATAATGCTACTGCCAGGACAGGTTTAAATTTTTTAAAAATAAGATAAATTTTATACTTCTGTGTCTTTATTGTAAGAATTCACTGTCTATAACACACCAAATTACTTTTAATATTGCTTGCTGCAGTGGCTTGTTCAGTCAGGAAATATAAGTGGAAGTATGCTCATGGTATTTGTCATTTTGCTAGGCATTTCAAAAGATGCAGTCCTCAAATACATTTTAGGGGTTATTACATGTACATAAATAAAATAGTAAACTCAGCTACAAAGGCAGTAAATCTAATGAGAGCAGTCACAGGAAACAGCTGGGGTACAAATCCAAAGCACCTACTTAACCTTTACCAAGTTCACCTGATGTCAAAACTGCTGTACACAGCACCTCTTCTACTTCACCTTGGCTCAAATCGTATAGCAAAACTTCAGTCTGTACATGCTATGGCACTAAAAGTAGTGCTAGGAGTCCCGACAAGCATCCCAAATCCAGCAGTTCTGGCAGAGACAGGACAACAACCTATAGAATTAATTATTAAGGAAATGGCAGCAAATTACTATTACAAGATACAGTGTCTACCTGCAGATCATCCAAACAGATCCACACACCAGCCATGCAGAGAAATGTGCAGGAAACACACCAGAGGTAAACATCGAAGCTTCATACCCATTCACAGTCTCACAAATATCTCCCTGGACTCTACGTTCACCACAGATCGACACAGATCTCACCAAATACAGTAAAGAAACTAGCTCAACAAAATACTAACAGAATTCAGACAAAAATTCAACATTACTACAAAGACCACTTACAACCTTGTCCTAAATCTACAATCCTCTCTGAACCCTCCAAAAAAAGATAAGGCAAGATATAATGGAACTGACAACACCTGGTGGTGCAGGTAGTAAACACCCATTCAGATGTTAGATATATCTAAATAATGCAAAATCAAAAAGGGTGTAAACTACTAAACATCTAGTAAGTATAGGAAAAACCTAATTTTTAGAGTACTAAAAGGAACATCAGAATATATCAAACTAAAGCAGTATCACATGTAGTAAGACCCTAGAGGTAGGGATAGATAGAATGTAGGAACAGGGTAGGAGAAGGATTGACTAGTAAGGACTCCGGTGCTCGGGCCCGGTCAAGCCATTGTCAGCAACAATTCCGGAAAAAAAGACCAGGAAGTGCGACTTCACATAGATCCCACCAGTGCAGAACACCCAACCACAGATTCTCTCCTTCCCTCTCTCCCTTGCTTCCTTCCTTCCCCCCTTCCCCCCAAACCCACTGTCCTCTCCCCCCCTGGGGTAAAAGAATAGAGAAACTTGAAAGTTGAAACCCACAGCGCAAAATCACCGTGAGGTGTAAGCAATTTCTATCCAAAACAACAAGAGGGACTTTGACAGGTGTGCTATTAGTGGAATATGGTTATTGGTCAACAAAGCTCATTCGGATTTTAGGGAAAAAAACCCAGCTTGAATGTTCTGTTATTAAAAAAATAAAAAGAAATCGTTAGAAGGAATATATTTTGGGTTTTAAAAAAAACCTATAAAGTCTCCTTATGTCCCCAAAGCCTGCATTTGCGAGACTGTAATTTGAAAGCAGCAAGGTGCATGAAGTGAGATGCTGAGATAAGATACATAAATTTTGTATGATGTTCAACTTATCTGAAGCTCAGCTTATCTCTTCTCTCCTCCACGCCGTTTGTTGTGTGCAGATACACTGGCTGTCTATAATTAACTCCATGGTGCTGGTGTTTCTTCTGATAGGTTTTGTCGTCATTATCCTGGTGAGTAACACTGCAGTGTATTTTTGGATGTGTTGGGCATGCAATGGTGCAGATTAAAATTGGCATATTTGTCATGTCTGAATGGTATGGGCTGTTTTGAAATCAGCTGAGAGCTGATATTTTCCTGATATAACTTGTCTGACCATTCAGGTATCAAATTTATTTGTGTGATGGGGATCACTAAAATATGAAAAGGTCTTGTGTGACATTTGGTGGGAAAAGTGTGCTGTCATTCTGTAAGATCCGTGTGCATGTTTCAACTAAGGGTCTGTGCATTTTGCTTCGTGCACCAGACCGAAGTGCTGAAAGAAGGTATTATATATGATGTGTACCCATGTTTTCAATCAAAGATCTGTACATTTTGTTGTGTATCAGACTAGAGTGCTGAAAGAAGGTATTGTATATGATGTGTACCCATGTTTTCAATCAAAGATCTGTACATTTTGTTGCGTATCAGACTAGAGTGCTGAAGAGCGACTTTGCGCGCTACAACCTGGGTGAGGAGGATGACAGCGAAGAGCTGGACCAAGATGACAATGGCTGGAAGATAATTCAAACAGACGTCTTCAGGTTCCCACCAGCAAAGAGCTTGTTCTGTGCTATACTTGGTAATCTTGTCTTTGGTCTTACCTCCCTGTTTGTTTGATGAGCCTCCTGTCTGTCTTGTTGATAACAAATGCATTTCAGATGAAATGAGCTCACAAAATTGTGCGCACTTGTTTGCTACGCCATCTGTCTTTTGGATGCAGTTGGATTCCAGGTAGAATGACCTAACTTTCTAACTTCCAGGGTCATGTGCACTTGTTTGAACTAGGGTTCCCAGAACACACACATCCATGGTATTTTTCTTGTAGTCTGTAATTATCTGAGTGGTTAGGTGGCGTTTTTCAGATAATATAAGGTTTTGCATGTTTTGTTTATGTTGTGTTATTGTCTTTTTCCCCGTTCTCCTGCCTTAGGCGTGGGCTCCCAGTTTTTGGCCCTGGCTACTGGCATCTTGATGATGGCCTTGTTGGGCATGTTCAATGTTCATCGACATGGTGCCATCAATGCTGCGGCCATTGTCCTGTATGCTTTCACTTCTTGTAAGTACACCTTACTAGCAGCTTGTAAGTACATGGTACAGCCAAGAATGAGGGATTTTGTTTTAAAAATTAAAGCTTATGTCATGTTGTAGATGAACTGGTGCTTGTTTGCTGTTTAAAAAATTCCTATAGAACTTCGCTGCTTGTAATATGCATGTGGAACATTGAAGTTTGTTTGCTTTCCAGTTCCGTGGCTCTTGTTAATGCACAGAAGTCAGTCTATTCATTCATTAATTCAGTTAAACCAAAATGCAGAAGTGTGCACTACATGCATATGCATGTTTTGCAGACTTGTCTCCCACTCGTCTCTCACTGGCTCACATGCAGTTGATTAAATGGTGTGTATATTTGGTGACCTCTAAGCAAGGGAAGGAGGTCTTATAAAAGTCATGTATATGCGGCAGGTATTAGTGGCTATGTGGCAGCCAACATGTACAGGAAGATGGGAGGAGAGAGCTGGGTTTGGAACATCAACCTGACCTCTGCACTTTTTGCTGGTTAGCATATTTGTATCGCATCTCTGTCTTTCTTAGAGTCTCGGAGTAATTCAGAGTTACTACCTTAAGGCTAGACATGGTAATGAGACTTCGACAAAAGTCTTGATTTTTATCAAGTTTGAGATAGTGGCTTATTGTGATGGTTCAACCTGTCCTCTGTTCACACCGTAAGTGTTGTTGCACAAAACAGTGTAGAAATGTTAATTTGGCCGATACAGATACGTGATTTACATTTCACTCACCTTTTGCGTGGCATTCCAGAATAGCTTTGAATCCAAGGACAGCAGTCAAATTTGTTTAATTAAAAAGATGGGACTGGAAAGCTAATTTAGTCAAGTATATGGCTGTTACAGAAGGAAAAATAATTTATAATGTCTGTATTTCACTTAGAACATCTTGAATTGGGGTCAGGATCCACTGATAATGTGTGACTGCACTGTCAGATTTTTGAAGGATATTTTATCAGTTTTATGTTTTGCAACAGTTAGTTGACCTCACATCTGCTGTGCATAACACAAGTGCTCAGAATGTGATTTTGCTAGTTCAGCTGTTTTGTTTCCTGTCCAGGACCATTCTTCTTGGTCTGGTCTGTGATCAACTCGGTGGCCTGGGCATACGGTGCGACACAAGCGTTGCCATGGACTACTGTCGTTCTTCTGATGGCCCTCTGGGTCTTTAGTAAGCTTTTTTTTCCCCCCCATCCTTACCAGATCAGAGAAGTGTCTGTGTTTTTGATGGTGAATTGCATATATGTGTGCACAGCTTTATGTGTGTTGGATGGGGGAAGACTTTGCAGGTGGACAATTAAAGAGCTACAAAGAGTTTTTGCAAATTCAGGGTGAACTTTTGTTCTTGGGGAAAAGAACAGTGAATTATGTTTTAAGCTCATTTACCTTTACAGTAATTGTTGCTGTGTACCACAAGGAAACATTATGGTTTTTTGAAATTGGAAGTCGAGCATTGTTTGAGGCATATCTCGACCTGTCTTGGTTGTCACTGCAGTTGGATACCCTCTGACTGTTATCGGTGGCATCTTTGGTAAGAACTGGGCACAAGGTTTCGACGCACCATGTCGTACTAAAAACATTGCCAGGGAAATCCCATCGGTTCCTCTGTACCGCTCAACGCTGGCCCACTGTGTTGTTGGAGGATTTTTACCTTTCAGGTACGTAGTTGTGTTGATTGAATATTACTAAGTCTGTCTTAGAAATGTAGTTTGATGCACTTTCAATCATTTCATCAATTTTTTAACCTGTATTTCCAGTGCATGGGTCACTGGTATAAACAGAACACAATTATGTGGAATGTAACTAAGATTGGGAGTGAGTTTTTGCAAGAGGAAAGATTAGTATTTGTTAAACTGGGAGAAAGCCCTGCATGGATTTTTTTGCTTCACCTTTCAATAAGACACTCGAGCTGGTCCAGTCGATTGTGTGTCAAATGAGTGGACAAATGTGGCGCGTGCTTGTATTTGTGGATGTGGATAGGTGCTTGTGTGGTTGCAGTATTCTCGCTTTTTTATATGCCTGAAATCTTTCCCCCTCCCTCTTTTTATCCCCTTCTCACAAAAAAGTCTAGATGTGCGTGTGTCTAACATTCCTTCATGACACTAGTGGTTTTTCTAAAAAGTTTTTTGGTTGGCGTGTGAACAGTGCCATCTCGGTGGAGCTGTATTACATCTTTGCCACTTTGTGGGGGCGAGAACAGTACACGCTGTTTGGCATCCTCTTCATTGTCTACGGCATCCTGCTGAGTGTAACAGCTTGCATCTCTGTGGCCTTGACCTACTTCCAGTTGTCAGCAGAGGACTACCGATGGTGGTGGCGCTCCATATTCAGTGCAGGGTAGGTGCTGGGTGTGTGGAGTGGAAAGGATGGGTGTGGAAGAGTTGAAGATAGAAGAAATAGTGCAAAAGTACTTGTGTTTAATCCTCCTGTTTTCAGAATGACCCGTGGAGTATGGAATCTTTAAAGAATATTTGACTGAAATTATCAGTTTCCATGTTTACCATGATTATTTTAGTGTTTTAAAATCTGTGGGTTAGGTGACTTGATAGGCATCAGCGTTGCTGTTTGATGTATCTTCATGTCTCTATATCCGTCTCACATACATGCTTTCAGCGCAGAGTAAACTCACTTTTGGACTTTACATTTTTTCCAGGTCGACTGGACTTTTTGTTTTCTTATACGCCATGTTCTACTACTTCAAGCGGTCAAACATGTCTGGCATGCTGCAGACCATCGAGTTCTTCGGGTACACTATGCTGACCTGCTACGTTTTCTTCCTGATGCTTGGCACCGTCTCATTCTTTGCTTCTCTCAAGTTTGTGCGCTACATTTATGTGAACCTTAAGATGGATTGAGAGATGATGACACCACTCCTGGTGCCACCTGCAAAGGCCATCTTTCGTGTGGGTTTATGGTTTGTGTCCGATTTATCATGCTCTGGTCTCAGAGTTTAAAGTTTCTAAAATTTTCCGTTGGTGACTTTTTACAAACACAAGGTTCCCGTTCATTTTTTTTAAATGTGAGAGACCTTGAAGAAACTGTAGTATTTTAGTGGTGTTGAGTAAAGATGATTGAGGTCAGGAGTGACAAACAGGGACTGCCATGGCCTTGATCAGATCTTGTGCCTGGCAGGAGAACAGACCCAAAAAAAAAAATAAATAAAATGGCTTCTTGAAATTCCACACCAATGCCACAAGGAGGCATCCAAATTTTTTTTATTTGTTTGTGTGCTGGTTCTATTTATGAAGACGGACTTTTGGTCACTGCTGTTTTTCGCCATGTTCCGCAAAGGTAGCTTTTCCCTTACCTGATAGTTCTCATGGTACATAAATGTTATTTTGTGGATTTTAACTGTCCAGCTGTGCAGAGTATGGCAGTGTGTACTTGGATTACGATTGCTCAGACTGAATTCAGCTGAGTGGATGCTGAAGAAACAGTCCACTGTTAGTGTTAGCAAGATGCAAGCCCAGGTGCATTCATAATCTGTGACAAGTCATTTGGCACAATTTGCTTGCTACACAGACTGTTCTTTTTAATTTGGAGGATGTTGTTTGCTGCCTAAAATTTTCACATGCTACAATATTTGTGTGAAATACATGAGCAGCATATCTATTGCTGTGCTTTTTTAACTCTTTGACCCCGTTGGGACCCCCAGGGCTATGATACCCCAGACGCCACATAGAGGCCGCATAGATTTACACGTTTTAAAAAAGATACTGCTTAAAAACTACCACACTCCCAGTAATATATTTTACATATTTAGAAAGATCTATTCTTCTGCAATGGAAACAATACTTTTAATTAAAAGTATTAAATACTACTTACTTTTTGGTCCCAAATATAATCACTTTTCGCACACACAAGAACGAAACACGTGTAGCCATTGTGAACGACGGAAGTAGACCTGGCCAGCTGCTACACTAAACCTCGTTTGGCAAGCCAAAACTGTTTCCGGAACTCATTTAGACAGTGCAGGGGAAACAACCGATGATAGAGCTTTACAGTGATACAAAGTTTTTACTTTCCTTATACCGTTAAATGTGTGGCGCAGATTTTTAAATTCGCCGCAAGTTTGTCGGTTGCGCGGAGTTGCAAGTTAGTCATCGCAAGTTAGCCGAACCCAATGGGGCCAAAGAGTTAAAGATAAAAGAATTTCTATTAATCTTAGAAATTGGGGGAACAGGAGATTTTATATTTTTTTTCTTCAAATAAGTGAATGTCTGCTATTTTATGGGAATAAAAGGAGGTTATGTGTATTTGGTCATTTTCTGGTATATGGATGTAATAATTTGTGAGAGTGCTTGCATAGTGGATAATCTACAGTACATCTGTGAAGGACAAAGCATGTAATTACTGTTTGCTGTGAAATGGTTTTCATGGTACTTTGCAAATTAAGATAAAGTAATTCATTATCTTTGCCATTTGTACAAAACATAAGTTTGTATTGTGCATTGTTGTGTGCCATTTGAAGATAACAGGCTGTGTGTTCTGCAGGTGTCTGGAGTTTTTGTGTCTGAGATCTGTTTGGAAATGATGGAAAGACTAGATGTGGGTGAAAAGGCATGATGCTGGAATAGAAAGTCCCCAACCCTTTTGTTAAAAGCAGAAAATGCATTGTCTGAAACTAAATTGCTTTGTCTTGACATGCCTCTCATGTTAATGCCTTTGTTAATACTAAATTGCTTTGTCTTGACATGCCTGTCATGTTAATGCCTTTGTTAATACTAAATTGCTTTGTCTTGACATGCCTCTCACAGTGGTCACCATTTTCCTTTTTTCTCCTGCACTAAATCAGTAGAATGAACTCGATAGGCTTCTTGCACTGTTTGCTTCATGCTTTGAAACGTGCATACTTTCATCAGGTGTGGGCAAGTTTGCATTTAACCATGCCAGAGTAATAGTTATTGTTTTAAGCAAGATCGCATGTCCCGAGGTCATTAGATCTCATATCTGTTGTTTTGTGGATGTTGGACCTTGATTTTGTTGTGGATCTTGGATCTTGATTTGAAAATCCAAAAGCAGGCATACTGTGTTCACAAAGAATTCTGACAGAAGACTATAATTTTGAAGACTATTTTGAATCCAAAAGAACTTTTTATGTATCCTCTGGTTTATTAGTACCAGCGGTGGATAAAACCTGTCATAGACAAAAACAGATTGTTTTAAAAACAAACAAAAATTCTCTGGACTGCGTGTCATCTTTTTTAATATAGGTTGATTCATATTTTGACAGCATTTTGTGCCAGGGCATGAAAGATTGAACAGATGCTAAGCAAACATCAATCTATATAGCATGTTAATTCTGAGGACTTTGTAGTTAAATGAAATGGTGAATTTGTAAGATGCCCTCTGTAGTGCATTTATTTTTTTGGTAATCTAAAGTTTTATCTCTTCTGTTTCACTGGCTGCATCTCCATAGGCTGGAGAGAACATCTTTAAGGGTACTCAATTATTACTTATAGATTGCTGTTCAAACAAGCTGGAAAATGGAATCCATTTTAGGTTTCAACGAACTTGTAGGGGTCGCAGAATATTCCAGTGTTGAGATGCATTTATAAAGTTAGCAATTGGGAGTAACAGTTTTATAAGATCTGCAGCATCTGTATGGTGGTTTTTTTTTCTTTAGATGCCAGCGTGGGGAATAACTCTTGACAAGGTCTTGGTTATCATGCTGCCACATCAGTGATGTAAGAACAAAGACAAGTAGTACCTAGTGCTTGTGACCGTGAAGCACTGTGTCGTCATGTCATCTCTCAATCCATCTTTAAGGTTCATGTAAAGATTCTTTCCTTTTTTTGGGGGGGAGGTTTCGTAATCATGTATCTTTGTAAAAGCTTGAGAAAGGGCATGGCTTGTGGTTTTTATCTCCTGTTGTTGATAGATGTGTATGAATGATACAAAGTTCAGTTGCAAATGTTTTACACGGTTGCCACAAAACATTTATGATGAACTCCTGGACCTTTGAACTGACTACAGAGGTAAGGAAAAGGTTAGATTTTGTTCCCTTCTGTTGAATTGGATCTTCAAGTGACTACATTTGTGGCCATTGAGCAGTCCAGTTCTGTTTTTTTGCCCACACCAAACTTTTTTGTGCTTACTATTCCCCCAGCGTCACTTCGTTGCCTGTTTTTATTTACCTGCACACAGAACCCACAGTGAAGAATTTGAGCGCAGCTGAAAGTATGGATACCGCCACACATTTTTGAGTTTTTGTGGCATATGTGGCACAAACAAAAATTCTCATACAGGGGTATAGAATGCAATAGAAATTTTTTTTTTTTTGTTTGCCAAAAGTAATTCTATCACCCCCAACAAATCTGCTGCAGGCAGGTTGTTCTGCATGTTCCTGAACAGTGATAGGTGCAGTGACTTTTTGTTGCCCGATGGGAGTATGTTGTAGCCGTTGTAGCTTCGTATGTTGTGTGGGAATGTTTCAACAATGCTGGACTATAAGCAACAGTGATTGGGATCACATCTAAACACTGCATGAGGAAGGAAAACTTTTGTAAGAGTACAGAAAGAACCTGCTGGAAACCTTGCGAACATGGAGAGGTGAAATCACTTGCACCGTGTTATTTAACGAGTCGTGACAAATAGGGTGGTCATTTTGACCCATGCTCATCTGTAAATACACATTGTTTCCCCGAGGGCTTACAGAAAAATATATTTGTATATAGCAAAGTCATTGCCTTGAATGATTGTGCCTTCTGCGGAGACTGATCGAGTAAGATGTGCCCAAGAAGACCTAAAAATAACCTCAAAATACAGCAGGCAAAACCTTTTTTAACTTGTAAAGGGGTGGAAGGGTGTGCATGTTTTAATGACTCGTTATGTCATGTGTAATGAAGTGTTGCACTTCAGGGAGTCTTGTGTGCAATGGACGCCTCCTGCGTTGAGCATAACTGATCTCTGGATTAACTTTTGGTGTTACAGCACACAATAAACAAGTTCAGATTATAAACTTATAATTCTGGCAATGTTTGCCTTGAGACCATGCACACTATAGCAAATCCACAAATAGGAATAAAAAAAATTGGCATGTTTATTTCCCAAGCTCTAGTGTTTACCAAAC
>SMGT01011393.1:372729-389360 GCA_004794575.1 Lanistes nyassanus
CCCCCCCCCCCAAAAAAAAAAAATCTGGTTTGAGTTTGAGAAAGGGATATTTCAAACTGGTCAAACAATGCTGTGTTTTAGACCAACTTAAACACTTTAGGGGAAGTCTGGGTGTGTATGGGGTGTCGATTTTTTGTTTTTGAAGCCAGAAACACTTTGTTTGCTTCTGGTGCACTCTGCATATGTTTAGCAAGATGGGCTTGTCTGTAGCTTATAACACTAATTCTACAACACTGCTGAACACAGATGATTTTAAATACAAGCAAACAAATGCATTCGTGATGCACATAATTCAGCATGAAAAACGCTTCTCACATTCCAGTCTTCTTGCGTTTTCATTTGGTTATTGGACACATGACTTGTCATCAGATTTACCTACAAAAGTACAAAAGAAATTTTGATTAAATCACATTGTACCTGCCCTTTCTTTTCCTCCTCTCTGTTCTAAAAGTTTATGCACATACAAAGAGATTGTGCTAATTATCAAATATGTTAACACTACTAGATTTCCAAACTTGAAGATGGTGGAATGCAGCAGGTACAAAATAAAAATTTAAAAAAAAAAATCTCTTGGCCATTCTAGCGCATCATGCCTCCCAGACTGTCAGGTCCTATATGGCGATGTGCCAACTACTGGCTTTACTGTATTCTGTTGAACTTGATTATCGCCATCTTTATCGTCTTGGAACAAACTGACCTACCTTACAACGACAATCATCCCACAACATCCTGTTAATCTTTTTTGGCATGCTGAACATTTGAGATGACCTTTCGGCGCTGACTCAACATGTGTCCATACAACTGAGGAAAGACTTGGAAACAAAACAGGTAAGGGAGTTTATATCCATAATTTCAATGCTAAATGCTTCTTGAATTTGATCTTATGTGATTGCCATTTGTAGGGCACGACACCAACACCTTAAATATTTGTAGAATCTCTGGCGGAACAGCTTTTGGATGTAGCCTGCCAAAACTTCACTTAATGTGTCTACAGGTGGATAATCATGTGATATTAAATCACTTGCCTTACAACACTGCCTTCTAGAGATTACAGAACATAAGGGAATACTGTTTCTTCAAAATGCTAAGTTCAGCAATTCTACAAACACTAGTCTCAATCACTAGTCCACATGTCGTAACCAGATAGCAAATATACTCTTCAAAAAGCTAAATTCAACTCTTCTAAGAATCATGAGAGAGCACAAACCTCATACTTACTGGGTATGTAGGAGAAGATTATGAGCCACAGATAATAAAAGTAACTGAAGGACATGTTGGCAGGGTTGGGAAGAGACAACGAGTACAGAGCGGTTGCCTTAACATGTGGCAACGCCAGGTAGATGGTGGTTACCTCCCCCTGCACGAGGAAGTATACTGCCATTACAAACGAGCAGGAATACTCATAACCCATTATATCTTGTCCTGTCTGCACCTATTCTCAGGTACTTCATGTGTGAGTGTATTGCATTGTGTGTGGGTGAGTGATTTCTTGCACTTTCAGTTTCAAATATTTTATAAGATTTGGCACCTTATAAGTACTCTTATTATTACCGATACCTGTATTTGAGACATGTGGAGACAAATATATATAGAGATAAGTGAAAACGAATATGCATCTACGCTTCTTCATAGCACTATCCATGAAAATTTACAGAAGATGGACAGCTGAAGAGGAAAGAAACTGTACAGATTTATATTTTCGTAGAGGTCAGACTTACCATGACCCCAATGGGGTAAAGCACGATGAATAGGGAGTACCTGTAGCATCACAACATGAAAGATGTATTACAGTCTTAGAATATCACTATCACTGCGCATCAGACACATTTCAGCACCATTTCAAAACCCCTACCCCAACCGCTATGCCTGTCTCATTCTTTCTCTCATTCAAAATTCCTATGCCACCATCACCATAACCAATGTAAAGGTAACCACACCTGTTACTAACAGCCAAAGAAATGTAGAATTTGTCTATATGCTTACCTCTACCAAGCCGGTAATGTGAAGTAATGATTAGCAAGACAGAATTGTGCTTCAGCACCTTTTCATCGTTTGTGTTTAACATCAAATCGGCAACAATGGCCACGTCATGACAAGGGGAGAAGAGGAGAGGTTGAGGAAAGGTGTTGGGGAAAGGAGTAGGGGACCAGACTGGAGGACCCACAGCAACTCCCGATACCCAGCCCTGTAAACAAGTGCCATGTGCAGACAGTGTATGCGAGTAATACAGGGGATCTGAACCCATAACTCTCCGTATCAGAGGCGAACACACTGCTACTATGGTATGACCTGCCCCACACTTCACCACATGAATTTTCCCGTTGTAAGTCAGCTGTTAACAAAGCCAGCTGCTTGGCCTGATATAGTCATAGTTGCCGACTCTGTGTGAAAGACCAAACAACAGACTACCTGCACCATTTGAGGAAGTAAGGGACGCCACCCAGCAAAGTGAAGAAGTAGAAGGAGTATCGAATGATTTCTGTGATGGTCCACGCTACCAGGAAGTACAGTATATACACTTCTGTTTGCACCTGAAGATATACAACCAAATCTAAGAAAAAGCCACATAAATAAGTATCTCATGCTTATGAAATTTGTATCACTTCATAAATCTCTCAACAAAATGGACAATATTTTTTTAAAAATCACAAAGCAAAAGAAGCTCTGTTCCTCACAAATGACCAAGAAAAGGCACTTTAAAAAGAGCTCTGGAAACAAAGATGGAATATATTGTAAATACAAATTTCGTAAGAAGACAAAAATTCAGTAGGGGGGGACAGGTGGGAATATACTACTCTTTACAACCAAGGCTCCACAAAACCTTTGTCTATGTAATGTCATATTATATCTAAAGGAAGACAAACTACTCCCCTTAGCAGCACAGTCAGATAACTGACTGCTCCACTTAGCAGCACAGTCAGACAACTGACTACTCCACTTAGCAGCACAGTCAGACAACTGACTGCTCCACTTAGCACCACAGTCAGACAACTGACTGCTCCACTTAGCAGCACAGTCAGACAACTGACTACTCCACTCAGCAGCAGTCAGACAACTGACTACTCCACTCAGTAGCACAGTCAGACAACTGACTACTCCACTTAGCAGCACAGTCAGACAACTGACTGCTCCACTCAGCAGCACAGACAACTGAAGACTGACCTGTGGCACGCTCCACACCACGCCCCAGAGCAGAAACACCCGAGAAAACACCTGGAAGGTTGTCAGCACGGGGTTGGACTTGACCAGTCCTACAGCACTGTGGATAATCTGAATGGCAATTCAATCATTTGTAAATATGCTAAACTTGATCTTCGTACTTAAGCATAAGACAATGATTAATGACTCTACTTATGCAGGAGATGGCAATTTAATTTATAAATACACTGACAGGCTAAAGAAAATGTATGTGGTGGCAAGGCAGCGAGTGAAAGTAAAAAACAAAAAACCCCTGTTTAAGATGTGGAAAGGACTTGAAACAGTGTGCAAAGCTAGGCATTGAAACTGTTCTCTACAATATATATATAATATACAAGTGACTCATCACATAAAATGAAGTTACAAAGATATGATTTTACTTTTGTGCACCTGTAACTTGTTCTTTCTTTGAAACACCTCTAGCCATTCTAATTAAGAACATATTTATGCTTTTCTTTCTTTAACATAAAAGACAATACTCAAACTTGCTGTGGGATAGGTTGCACTAACAAAATTCAGCATTCCTTTATTTTTTTAAAAATCTTGCTAACAGTAACACAAACTGTCAATTGTCGAAAATTGTACTGAAATTAAACACCCCCTTCAGCTTCCATAATGCATAGTTACTGATTTTCTGGGCTACCTCTAGCACTGCAGCAGTCTGGAAAATCTGCAGCACTTGTTCCACTTCTTTATAAAGCAGTCTTGAGTTACCCTCACGGTAGATGTGACTGACAATCATGAACATCAGGATAATCCAGCTGGACACAATAAAAAAATAATACTTAATACTTAGTTAATAGATTTTTTTCAAAACCACAAGGCAATGTACTTTTTCCATACAAAGTAACTTTCTGGTTTTCCTTTCCCATTTAAAACTGCTTATAAAAATTAGGCTGTAGGACCTAAAATCGTAAATGTTCATACAAAAACATAGAGTAACTGTGTACAGGCTGACGCTTATGGAAAAAAATAATACTTTTTTTAATAGAATAGTTTGGCGAGATTTCGATGATCACAAACACTGAAACAGATCAGCACATGACTGATGACATCGTTTTGCAATACACATGATCATGATGATGATCATGTTATGTAGTAATCAAATACTGTTAGTTCACTCACAGACACACACACAGCGCGGGTAGAAGGGGGGAGTTTTAGGTAGCAAATGTCTCTCGTTTGTTTCCTTGCGTTACTGAGCAAGTGCAGACATCATGATCAGCTTAGTATCTTTGGTTCGAATATTCGATGCTTTTTGCGGCTGTAACCGTTAGTAACAAAAACATTGATTAAGTGCCATTCAAAGATCTATGTAAACTCACCCAAGCATCTGACTAACGTTGTATGCAATAAGATAGGCCTTTAAAATTGTGCTCTCCTCCGAACGCTTCGCCTGTTTTCGCTGATTTACTGGAGCCTGCATTTTCACAGCGAGTACGTCGGTTGCTGCAGCTGAACTAAAACAGCATGAGTCTGCAGTGGCCTAATCATACCACTTGTGGACTTTAGACCAAGTAAGAATAACCCAGTATTTTATCATATGCAGCCACTGTTTGTGAAGTTGCTTGTGTTTTTCTTTCTTTGTAGTTTATAAAAGCGTAAAAAGTAAACAAAAAATCAGCAAATATAGCAGCATGCAATATTCCTCAACAGTACCCCTACCACCCTACCCGACACCTGTGTCACGTGACTCACCTGGACGACCGCTTTTGTTTGGGTCAAAGCTCCCAGATATGTTGCTGCGATCTGTAGATAACGGTGCAATGTTGGATATGTGCTGAGAACCGGAGAAGATTTTTGTAAACTGCTTTTTATTTAATTTGTAATATTTTCTTGGGAGCATACTTTGACAAGAGTTTAAAATGAGTCACTTTGATCATGGGTAAGTTAAATGACCCTAGCTAAGCTTAAAAATAATTATTACTGCTGTGAGATGTTAATTTTATTATATCATATGATATATGGTATGATTTATTCATTTCAGAAAATTTCCAAAAAGCCTTTCTTATTTCCGTGAAGTTAGAATGGAATTAAATATAAATTGCGGTTTATGTACTTTGTATTACTTTGCAGTCTTTGTTTATTATTTTATTTGAACAAAACTGCTCGTGTATATATATATTATATGTGACGCTAAATCTCTGTATTAAACTGTGCTATTCCAGACCTCTTGCTACATACAACAGTCTTACAGACACACATCTGGCAGGGTACTTTGCCAATACCCGTATGCGACGCCATCTCGTCAGGTCAGGACTGGTAAGTAGTGTTCACCTTTGACCCTGTCAGTATCTTTGTTGACCGTCGTTACCCTAAACGTCTTTCTCCTTTTGTCTGTCTATTGCTTCTCAGCCATAATTGCACACACACACGTATAGTTTACAAATAACCTCACGTTACGGCTTAAAGCTGGATTCTTTTTCTGCAACCCCTGCTTTCTGGTGTCAGTGTTTACATCCATTTTCTCATCTAAGTCCGATGACCTAGAACTAGAAAGTCATAGGGTGGGGTGGGGGTGGGGGAAGGGATGTAGGATGCAGCTTGTGCCATCTCTGCCATCCTAGTCTGTCTTTTACTGTCTGTAACAGGGCTGGGATGCCAAATGCTGTCCATTCCAAGATGTTGTCAAGCCAGCTTGTCCTTTGCCCTTCTCCCCTCATTCCCCTTTGCAGTGTGACTTGCCAGACGGCCTCAGCAAGTGTGTCGTGGCGTGCTGTGTGCCTGAACACCGCCAACTTTCTTTTCTTGGTGTTAGCCAGGAGAGGCTGGGTCCTGGGGACCAGGCAGGCTGTCTGCTTTGTTGTGGACGTGGACCTGCTAGCTCTGTGTTCCATCCAGGACATTCCAAGGAGCTTGCAGAAATATTTGGTCTCAAAGGCTGTGGTCTCCTTTTTTAACTTAGCTGCCAATGTCCAGATTCCCCACCCATACAACAGGATGGAGATGATAAGGGCTTTGTAGAGCTTAATCTTGGTAAAGAGCTGATGCTTCTGCATATCTATAATTGCCTAAGATTTGGGATCTATTGATAACTCCAACAAAGGTACTTCTCTTCTTTAGTCCGTTTGCTCCACCGGGGCCCTTGTGCTGTTTTACCGTTTTCATAGAGGGTGCGGACGTTCCATGTTCTGATCTTTGTTTTGGTCTTGGCTGACAGAAGATTTATCGGCGCACTGGCTTCCCTAAGGCTTTCACCAGCTCACGTCATAAGCTCTGCTGGAGAGAAATCATCGCCAGCCAAGTTGCTTTCTGGTTGTGTCGTTGTGGTTTCTGTTACAAATTCTTTTTTACTGGAATGGGTCGTTGGCCCATAGCCCAACCCCCCAACCTGGAGGACCAGGGACTGTGCTTCGTCTGGTCTCTATCCTCCGACCTGTCTGGCATGGGTGGCCCTACCAGGAGCATGAAGCTCCAGCCAGCATAGCTCTCAGGGTTATTGAGACACTCAAGCCCGCCCATCATGCCAAGGTAGCAGTCCATGGGGGAGGACAAAGGTACTGGCAGCACTCAAACGTAGCCGCTTGCAGAGGGCCGAAAGAAAGGAACCTGGCCGATCCAACTTGGAGACCAACTTGGAGACCAACTTGGATCTGCCAAGTTCCTTTCTTTCGGCCCTCTCTTTGCTACGTGTTTGGGTACGGTAAGCTCCCTTTGGGCACATGCGTCTACATACGGCTATGTTTGAGCGCTTTGTTGGAGTTATCTTTCGATAATTTAAGCACTCTGTCCTCATTTGTTCTTTATTTATTTGAGATCTATTATTTTCTTTGCTAAAAAATAAAAACCCAGATATCTGTTGTCGTATTAATAAGGAGTGCTAAAGTAGGAGTAAGATCAACCTCTACATTAAATGAACTGAGCAGAGCATAATCAAGGTAACGATTAGTATTACTGTTACTGTGTGTCCATGGTATGGAGGATGAGCAATTTCTATTTTTAGGTTCGGGAGTGAGTGGGGGTGGAGGTGGGGAGCAGGAAGAAAGGGGAGGTAATAGAAGCACATAAGTAGCAATATAGAATATAGCAATGTAGAATACAGCAAGATAGAATGTAGAATTAGAAGTCTGTGGAATTTAACACCCTTTTTCCATTTTATTGTATTAAGTAATCAAGTCCTGTGCATTTTCTCAGTTTTTGCGATGCTTGATGTTGATTTCCACCCAAAGCAAGATACAGACAGAATGTCCCACCCAGGCATTCATCCCATCATTTTTTCCCCCTGAGCTGATTCAGTTCTACCCACTTCAGAAAAGACGACATATTACAAACTGCTTTTAAGTGTAGCTATCTTGTGTTGTTTTTGTGCATGCAGGTCTCAAAGAATGGTGTGATTGTGTCAGAAGCTACGTACAGGCTGAACATGAGTCGCAAGGAGCACAAGAAGCATGTGAAAGACATGTTGGCACAAGCCATCGTTCACAAAACCCTGGATCTGGAGCGCTCTCGTCAATCGGAGATCAAGAAGAAGCTAGAAGAAATAGCCAAAATACAGCTGGTTCATAGAGTTCGGGTAAGCACAGTGCCAACCAACGTAGGACAGTTACACCAGATGGTACTGAAGCTAAATGCAGCATCCACCATGACATCCAACAGCTGTGTAATATGTAATGTGAAGATATCGTAGTAAAACAATTAGTGAAGAAAGATTCTCTGTTACCAGCTTTTCTGGTTGATGCACTTGGCATGGACTGTCTGAGAGTACAAATATTTAAAACAGAATAACATGGGGAAGTTGTTCCTTTCAAACACAGCCATGATTTTCACACAATAAAGCATAAGGCTTGTGATTGTAAAGTGCTTCGTCCAGAAAACTTCCAGATAATGGTTAATGTCGGCCATGGTAAATCTCATTTGACATCTTTACCACCAGTAGGCTGTTTAAAGATGCTGTGGTGTAAACATCGTTTCAAACCCCAGCTTACATATCATTGCTCATAATGGCGAGACATGAACTGACAACCCCTGCCCCCCTTTCCCCTCTGGTGAATCTTGGTGTTATTAACCCCGGATTGTGTATTGTTAGGATTCTTTGGAGACAACCTATATAGGACAACCTCATACCAGAAGATAATCAAAAGACACTGTTGTAATCAGCATTCCCTTTTAAGATTTGTTATGGGATGTCTGAAAGAAAAGAAGAAGGATGCATGTCGTCAACCTTACAGCCAATGCTGTTTGTGTAAACTGACAACCAAAATCATGGAGCATGGTGTTTATTTAGAGGGACAGTGCTTCCACCTTGCGGTGCTTTCGCACTATGGGGGATGAGGTCCTATTACAAGACTATGCAGTTTAATGTGCGGGGAGATGGCCAAATGGAGTTAGCACAATATTTAACTCCAGGAAATAATCCTCGGCCACACCAGGATTACACCAGCAACCTTCCATCTGCTAGTCCGCAGCCCTCCCAGCTGAGCTATCCAGGCTCCCCAATGGAGCATTATATGCGTATTTATCTTTATACGCGCTGCCCTTCTGATCACTTTTTATGCATACATGCACACAGCTTCAAAGAAGACTATATAACATCAAGAAAAATATTCATTATTTAAAATGTTGAGTCTTACAAAAGAACTGTTCGTATGTTTGTTTTGTATCCCTTCTCTCTAATACATCTCATATTTGTCTCCGTAACATGAAACCATAATGTCTTGGGTTAACAGGCATCTAGAGGCCGAAAGGGTGATGAGGATATCCTGCCTTTGTTGACTGTGAGAAAAAGCCGGCCATATTCCAGCCCAACCTCCAAGCCTCGACAGACGAGTCCGAATTCCAAACATCGCCCATACAGTGCCCCAGGAGTCAGGGCAGACTCCAGGATTTCTCAGACCTCTGCAGAAGAAGATGAGGATGTAAGTAGGAAAGATTGTGCTGGGGGATTTTCAGTGTTTCTGCTTCCTGTTGTTGATTTTTGCCAACATTTTTCTTCACCACACAGGGCAGTGAAGCTAACTGGTCTGTTTCACATTCATTTCTTAGGTTCTCTACCTTGATGATGAGGGTCGACCCATCAACTCCACCTCACACCGTGAACTTGGAAGTGGAGACCAGATTGACACACGCCATCTGTTTGCTGCAAGTTTTGTAGCATCCTTGATATTTTAAATGTTTAATTATTTATTCTTTTTGGTCTGTTTTTCTTTCCCTTTTTGTTTTGATCTTCTAACTGAGCCTTGCCACCTGGGGTTCTTACCTCCCCTTAGGGACATCCCTGACTATTTTACTCGAGTGAGCTCCCTTAACAGCAGAGTCATTTTGTCAGCAAATTTGAATGTGGCATCTGCTTGGCAATCAAAATGGAATCTTCATTGTGCCCTGAGTTTGATGGTCTGTGCCAAAACTGAAATAATGTCTGAAGGAGAGACAGGAAAGTGTTACAGAACACAAAACTGAGCTTGTAGCCCAAGCAAAGTGATATTTTACTTTAAAGATGGATGCTGTGATAGATGCTGAAGCAAGCGGGAATGGTTACACCAAATGTTACACAAATTACAGTTACCGACAGCGTATGTCTTAACAGGCCAGTTACTTTGAAAAACTGGAGTACATAAAATGGAAGATTTTACAATCAATTTCACAGAAAAAAATCTTTATGACTAGTTCCTTTTGAGCAGGTACATATTGTAACTGAGAACTGATGTTTGTCATCTTGTTGATGGCAAAGTGGCAACCAGTCATTTGAGTCCTTTTTCACTTACAAAATATTGACTACGTAGATGACCATAGTTCATTATCTGAAAGCTATGTGTGTCACTGTACCACGAAACCAGTCTAAAGTGTATATACATTTTTGAAATCTATAGTGTTTCCTGATCATTTTGATATAAGAACCATTGTATTAGCCTAGTTAGTAACACATAATTTTCTAATCTGTTAATCCTTTTCCCGGGTAATACAACCAAACATTCTTTTATACAGTCCATAAATGAAGAAATGTTGAAATGGGGACATAAATTTGATGTCTGGTTTTAAAACCAAAAGCTTGAGCCCAGCTGAATACATGAATGACTACATGATATTTTGCTGGACATTTGACTTAAATCTTCCCTCAGCTGGACACAGCTGCCCTGAGGAAGTACGCCATGATGATGTCCCAGATGGAACAGAGGGGTGGACATGCCTCTCCTTACATGATGACACAGGTGCCCCTGCCCCCTAGGTTACCTCTGAGTGGACGTTCCCCCCGCAGTGCTAGGCGCTTGAAGAGTGTGTCCCCACAGAGAACACCTGATGTACGTATCACAAGTTGTTTTATGCCTACAGAGACTGCTTGGAATGAATGCATGCATCAAAAGATGTTTTATACTTGCAGTAACTTCAAGCGTCTCACTTTCAACACAATTTAAGGTTGCTGGGTTTTGTGCTGAGAAATGGCCGCTGTCTTTCCATATAAAACTCAGGGAAACATTGCCCGTCTGCATCGTATGGAGAGTGCCAAAATGCACGAAGGACAGCAGCAGTCGATGTGCAAAGTGACCATGAGGTACCATGGATGGGAGCTGCACCTGGCCAGGGAACAGATGGACCCGACACAGGAGATCCAGGTGGAGCAGCAGCACTGTGGAGGAAACACTCTCACCGTTTTCAAGGAAAGGCTTGTCCCAGGCAGTAAGTGTTTCGCTTCCAGATTTTTCTTGTTGGCATGGAAGCTTTTAAACAAGGTTCACCATTGGTTCAAAAAGGAAGGGTCCTCAGGACTGTCAGCTTGGAAATTCTGAGAGTCCCTCAACAGAAAATGAGGATCCCTGTTTCTTGTGTATATATGAAAGATGGATGGGTGGAAATATCTGTAGCCTGATCATGCATCATAGAGAACCCAGATTCAAGTGAAGTTTTTTTTCCCAGCATCCCGTGGTCTAGTCACATCAGCCACCGCCTTCCCCCAACAGATTGTTTTTTCTTTGATTCTCAAGACAGGTAGCCTGCCCATTATTTTGTCACCCTCTTCTGGATGTCCATGTTTGTAGTTATTTTACATCATTTGCGTGTGCATGTGAAGCCCAGAGCCTCTAATGTCGACAATCTTTTTTGACAGGTGAATTTAGTTTCATTTCATATCGCCACCGAGGCTATCCCTTCAGCCTAACACTGTATGTTGATGGACACGTGGACAGCCGAGTAAGCACTTGCTGTGAGGACCGCCATTCTCGTGGGGCCAAAATAGGTGGCAAGCAAGGACATTTCGGTCTTGTTCGTGTTGAGGGAGCTGTGCCGTGCTACAAGTGAGTGGCTTGTCTCTTTCTGCACGTACTCTGGCTCATTGGTGTCTTTCTGAGCAGCTGCATCCATGCACAAAGCATGACTCCCATGGAAAACATTAGTGTTATTTTACCTCATGTGATGTTTGCAGGCAAAAGGATTATATATGATGGCCGATTTGCATAAATCTGCAACTCCTGATTTTTTCTTGGGAAGAAATTGTTAATTCACAGTTTGTGGCTTCGGGTAGATACTGATGTTTGCTAAGTGCTGCTTTCAGTGTGTGGCTTAAGCATTTATAGACTAATCTGTGGGAAATTTGATTGCAGGTGCCAGGTGGCCAAGGGAGTAATGATGCGGAACAAGGCCCCACGCAAGCAGACAAAGCGCCCTCCACAGAGTCATGTGGAGGAGGTCGTTGTTGTTTCCAGCACTAAGGACAGCTCGGAGAAGGACAAGCCTGCAGTCAAGAGATCTGAAGGATCTCGCGAAACTCAGGGTATGTCTGTGCATAGCAGTCTGCTTTGTGGCTTTGCCTTGCAAGTGCTTTCCTTTTTGTGCCAGATGTAGCTGGGTTGGTTAATTACCTTTAGGGAAAATACATGCACTGCCATTTGTAAGGAACTCCAGCAGTGCCCTCCTGAGTTATAACACTTCAGACGAGTGCTAGTAATTAGGTTTGGGAAATGAACCTGTCCTGTCTGATTTTAGTGTTAAAAGATTTTGACACATTCATACATTTGCTGAATGAAATAATTGCTGGTTTAAGAGAAGCAGTGATCATGTAAGGATCACTCTGTGATACATTCACAAGCTTATAAAAGACACATAGTCATTGTTTACCAGCTTTGGTTCCATGTGTGTTGATGGTAGGTAGGTAATATGCATACTAGCAACATCCATATGCTAGTCCACAGATCTGCCAGCAGAGCTATCCGGGCCCTATGTGTACTAATATTTCAGCCCCCCACCCCCATAGATCAGCTTGTTGCCTTTTGGTTGATGTTTTTATTTTTTTTTTTGGGGGGGGATATTGTTTTTTTTAATACTAGCCAAGAGAAATGCTAAATGACAGCGAGTAAAACCAAAACTGTCCTGAAATTCAGAGATTATTATAAATGTTTTTCCTTTTTTTTAAAAACTAAATAATATAAGTCACAAGTCACAAATGCTTCCTGATTTTTTTTCCTAACAATGTGTTGTAAATATCTTAAAGGGATTTTTATATAAAATAAGTGGCCTATGTGGGCTGGCTTTTTACGCACTTTTGTGTTTGCCAAAATGCAATAGACTACATGTACCACTGAAACAAAAGCCTACAGTTCGAGCCAGTCTTTCGTGTACTTTACTTCGTATGGTCAGCATTGTACCTGTACTATATTTTGTTAATCTTCAGATGAAGAGAAACCAGTGAAGGTTGCTGTGGAAAGAGATGAGGATGACAAAGAGAATGACGATGCAGGAGAATCCAAGAAAGGTAGGAAGTGTTGAATTTAGTCAAATGTGTGGGTTCCTGTAACCTGAAAGTAAAGTTACTTGTCCTGCTCTAGGTCTTCAGAATTCAGTCTGCCTTAACCCCGTGCATTTATGCATTTTTTGAACAGGTGTTTCTAGCTCTGTGTAACACCGTTGCCATGTTTTCAAGTAACTTTTTCGTAGGGGTATTTCAGGCAGCATTTTCCTTTTGAATATTTGGGGAATTTAAAAAAAAATATTTCAGATAACTATGAAGATGACTTTGAGGCATCTGGATCGTCAGCGTTATCCAGCAGCCCATCTGATTCAGAGAGTGAATCTGAGGCGACTGCACGCAAGGACAGAGGTAGGTTTGAACTACATGCTGCTTCTGCTTTGTCAGCCATGTTTATCGGGGGCAGCTGACTCTTTAAAAAAATATATCACACGATGTACATGTTTTCATAGCAGGGAATAAGTGTTCATACCTGCCATTTCCAGAGATGCATAGCACAGGAAGAAAGGATGGCTTTTCTCTTTTTTTTATGCTGTGTTATTAATCTACGCACATTGTGCAAATTAATTAGATTCTGTTGTGTGTACGTAAGCTACAAAGTGGGGGTATATCTTTGTCTTCTGCTGGTTTTTATTTCAGACTGAAACATCGTCATCGGATATATCGGCTATAGCTTTTTTTTTTTTTTATTGTTCGTTGGGATTTCTGAGATTAGGAAATGTTTTCTTGTAGTTTCTGCTTGTCATATTGTGTAGCTCTCTCACAGTGTAGTCTGTCGTTTCTTGTAGAATGGAAATCGTGTCTAAATCAACCATAAACTGCTAGCTTACTCAGACTGGCCTCACAGCCATTAGGATGGTATTGTTTAAGAGTTGATGAGTTTGTCTTGCTTATAAGTCATGTTGTTGCCTTGACATAAAAACATAGCTGCCGTATAATTAGTTCTTACAGAAAAAAGAAAGCTTTGCAAAATCAGAAGATATTGCATGATCAGCCACCACTCTGAAGCAAACTGCCTACCTGTTATGCTCAGAACTTCACCTGTGCAGCTTTTCATGTAGCTCTGAAAATTCTTTTCTGCTAACACCACAGAATACGAGAGCAGAGTACTAGCCCGCTTCATTTTCTCTGGACATTTTCTGTGAGCTAAACTGTCAGATTTGGGGGAATTTAAATTTGTATGAGGTTTTTGGGGGTTTTGTTTTTGGAGTGTTGTAGCTGCTTTAAAAAAAATAGTTGTGGCGTGCGCATAGCTACATGCAGTAGGTTAATTGTCAGTAGACCACGGACGTGCATCATTGCTGCATCTCGAATACAAATCCAAGACAATTCTAAAATTGAAGAAGAATTATGCTGCAGACTTCCCTAAAACACACACACAAGAAAAAGGTTTTTATTTAAATTTAAAGTCAATGTTCTCTGCTTCTTAATGACTTTTATTATTGTCTGTGCAGACATTAATGGACCATGATGTTTTCAGACTTTGATGGATCACAGTGTTCTTATGTCGTAAAACTGTGCAGACATTATGGGATCTCAGTTCACATTAATTACCAAAAGCTGTCTTTGAGGATGATTCAGTTTGGAAAATTGTGTGCATAAAGAAAAAGAAATCGGGCTTAATAAAATAAAAGGTCCCTGCCAAGGTTTTTAATTTACAGTCACCTGGTAGAATGGATCCACCTAGCTCAGCGGGCCATACAGTGAGATACAGCTTGGTGTTTTGAGTTGTTGTTAAAGCATAAGAATACGTACACTCACGCAAACTAATGAAATGGGTAACCTCTACATTTAAATATTATTCTAAGCACCTCCTAAAATTAGGTAGACCACAGGGTAATTGCTCTTGTCTTCCTGGTATCGTGGCTTGTTCTCAGTGCAGTCTTCTCTTTACTCACACCAGATAAGTGTCTGTATGTAATTCTGTCTTTATGCTTTGTTTTGTGTGTTTCTTGTCTTTTCATCCTGATGACGGGGCAATGCCCGAAACATCGACTGTGTCTGTTTTTGTCCTAACCTGGTACAGAATATCTGTTGTTCTTACTATTCTTTGCCTCACATTTTCCATCTATTCATTGTGAGCATTATGCATCAAGCCTTGTCAGACTGAAATGACAAATACTGTTTAACAAAAATGACCTGTGGAAACACAATTGTTTTACGTAGAAACTATCGAATAGTCTTGAATCTGGGACGGTATGTAGTACATTTCATTTTATTAAGTCATTCCTCTTGATGATGGCTTGAAACTGTAGTTGCAGTTAAAGCCCGAAACAGGAACAGAGCAGCTAGGAACAGAAGTGTGCCAATAATCTTGTTTTTATGCCAAACAAGATATTTTCAATGAGGTACATGTACCTATAAAAGTATTGAAAGACAGCTGTCAGTGTGGTGCCTTGTTTGAAAAACAGTGCCTTTCATAGACCCCATCAGATTATCACAAATTTAATTCTGTTGTGTGCTGCAGACTTTAAGATTTAATTTTGTCTGAAAACACTGGTATTTTAGGGTTATCACCAGCTTCCCTTGACAAGGTACACAGGACAAACCACACAGCAGACAGTGTATACGCTGTGGTAAAAAGAACAGGCAGTGCGTGTGATCTGTCTCGTCCTAAGCCCACCTGAAAGTCTGATCAGAGAAAGTTGCTCGGGGCTCAGAGGGAGAAAGTATTCCGTTTTGTTCAAGAAATCATGTGTTTCATTGTGTTTTGTCTACCCAATGTCTCGTCTCCTGTCCAGAAAAGCTGGTAATAGTGACCATTTTCACCAATACCTTAGCACTTTGTGGGATTGACAGATCATGGTTGATTTAGACAGGATATATTTGTTACCAAACGTGCATCTTTTTCCGGTGGCAATGCTATTTTTGGGTTAAATGTATTATTACATTCATGGATGTGTATTTTCCTACCATTTTTTCTGTCATTCACTGTCTCTTTCTCCTATTTATTCTCCACCCATCACACGTCACCTGTGGATGTCCCCATAAGTCTCTAAGTGTTGTTCATATGCTGCAAGCCATCATCAGACTTTGTATTTATTACAATACATCCATCAAACATTAGCAGATTAGATACCAGCAGATTTGGGGTTAAGGCATGCATACAGCTTGTACTTTAGTCACCTTGTTCTTTTCACTTGGTACACCAGTCGTGTAACTGCAACAGTTGGTTCTGTCTAGCAAACTGCCTTGGTTAGTAAGTACATGTGTTATGGAATGCAGCAAAAGACCACTTGATTTGGTGGGTAGTTTTTTACGTTGTAAGACAAAGCCTCTGTAGGAGACATGAATTGTGCTACCAGACAGTTGGACAATTGTGTTGTCTGGGTTTTTCCCTTTGAAATTTTTCATATTTTGTTTGGTCTTTGATTTCTTCCTGGGATGAAACTACACCTTCGTCTTTTGATTCTGAAGTCAACGGAAATTTAACTTCTTTTGTTCTGCCATATAGTATCACTTTTGGATGCATTGTTTCTTTCTTGTCAGTTTTTGAAATAATGGCTGCACTTTTTACTTCACAAGTTAAAGGATTTCTTCAGTGAGCTTTGTTTTTGGTTGTACAATAAAACCTCCCTTTTAAGACCTTCCCACTTACGACTTTCTCCTGCATGCAAACCCAAATTTCTGACGGAGAATATTTACTATACAAATGACCTCCCATTTACGACTGCCTCCTTAACCTGACCAACAACCGATGAAAGTTTTGCGCAAAACTGGCCACTTTGTGATAAAACTACATGTTCAGTAATGGAGATGC